>JAZFAU010000013.1:0-332500 GCA_037178615.1 Dione vanillae
ATTATTTTGCAATGGTGTTGTTGAGGGAGAGATGTAAACAAAAGCATAATTTGAGTTTCGATTTGAAATTGAATTGAATTTAATTGAACAACTGCATTTGTTCTACTATTCATATTGTTAAGTTATAAATTACTGCACCACGATAAAAAAACATTTACTAATTACTTAACACTTTGTAACGAAGTGTTCTACAAAATGGTAATATTAGAATAAATAATAATATATATATACTATTTTATTAAAATTTTTGCTTTGAATAAATTAAAAAGTGAAAATGTGTAACGTACTTTAGCCTTGAAAAATCTAGTTTTTTACGAGTGGTGTGATTCACTATGGTCCACTTACACAGTACCCTTTCACAGGGGACAGTGTTATGAAATACTCGCCGGGATCAAATTTAATAACAGCCTAATGATAGGAAATATTAGTCAGGTACGAATGATACTCGCGTGTCGAGTGTTCCGTACGAATTTAAATACTTGTAGGCAAAGGGGAGGCTAACAACGAAAAGTACACCTTATAAATAAATTTAAATTCTCAATTATTTTGAGTGAAATAATCTATAAATAGTGTGAAGTATGTATGTAGTACGATATTTTTTTTCTGTGCTACAAAATGTGATATTAATGATCATTTTTTGCAATTACTCTTTAAGGAACCTTAAAATTAGCTTGACATCTTTACCCGACTTTGAAATAAATAATAATCTTGACAAACACACACAACATATATATTTATAAAAGATAAAACCATATGTTATATACATAAGTTTTAAAGTTCTTAATGTTCATAGATTGAAATGAGGTATAGTACAATGTACTTACAAAGTATTTAGTAAAATTTCAAATGTAATTTCAAATGGAAAAGAAATATTAGATAATGGATTAGACTCTCCAACAGAATGAGCTGAGATAAGAGGATTGACGATGCTTTCGAATGTAAGCGAACGCAACATTGTAATGTAATTTGGTTAAAGAGATTTCTTTTTGAGTTTCTCTCTTTTTCCCACTTATAGTTAGGTTATAGCAGATGGAACCGCAAGAACCTTGGGAACCTAGTGTTGAAACACTATTTTTTTTTGCTTTCTACTGTTTCGAGGATTAGCCTGTTGAATGGGGGAACTCAACGCCGCGCTCGGTATAAAAAATGAAAAAGAAAAACTTCATATTTTCCGACTAGGAATCGAAGTACAAACCGTCACAACTGCGCTAGTTGTTAGTTTTATAGAAGTAAATTAAAACTATTAATGTTATATATATATATATATATATATATATATATATATATATATATATATATATATATATATATATATATATATATATATATATATATATATATATATATATATATACTAGCTGACCCGGCAGACTTCGTACTGCCTCATCGATAAATAAAAAACCAAATCTTTTGTATAAAATGATTTTAAAACAAACAAATCGAATCCGTATTTAATAACAAAGAATTTATTGAATAAAGCAGGAAGTCTTATTATTATTTTCGATACATCATGTTGCTTACTTAGAAAAAAGAGTTTTCCTGAAATACTGGCTATTTATAAGGTTTAAATTTGATATTCACAGACACACACTATTAAAATACAGTCTGTTAATTAATTTAAAGCTTTCTCATTAACTATATTTTTTGTTTTGCTTTGTGGTGTGTAAATAAACAAAGAAGACGGTTTTCCGACGCGCGAACACGCGACGTATTGTCCATGCGCGAAACAGGGAAATTCCAAGTTGATTTATTTATGGTCATCGCAAAGGCCAGGCGTACTGGAAATTGTAAGCGTTTAAAATCGAATGGTAAGTCCGTTGGTATCATCGGTATCCGCGGGATCAAGACATCCTTTCCTTTGTATTTTCCTTTTATGATTGTCGCCTCAATGACGTTATTCATTGGTCTTTTCACAGCCAGTCTTGTTCCATTGCATAGTCGAGGTTGATTAATGTTACGCATCATGATAACAACTGATCCTACTTTTAACTGCAAATTGTGAGGTGGTAATCCAGGCTATTCCAGTGAATTTAAAAACTCAGTGGGATATTTGATTACGTCATCCTGGTTGATTACGGTGTCGATATAAGTAGCTGGCAAAATTGTCATTCTTCCTACATTATTCACATTGCCATCAGCATTTATAACATCGCGGAGATGGATGTATTCCTCTGACCGTAGCCGTCGTTGGTTCAAACGGATGTATGTCAATCATTCAGTCTCAATTTTGACATACATGTCAACTGCAAACTGATGAAAAAGTCGTTGACACATCAAAATATGATTTACTTCACCTTGACGGATCATGAGTCTGTATGAATAGAAATTCATAGCACTAACTTTTTTGTTGGTTTCAGCACCTGCAATCAAAGATTATAAATGTTTACATTGTTACTTAGATGAATTGAATTTAAAAATGTTATTTAATCTTGTTCAATTCATTTACCTGTTACTTGATTTACCATTTTGATATTAAAATGGTATCCATCTTCCCCTGCCAGAAGATCAAAGGATATTGTAGTGCATCATAACTCCTGTGTGATACACGTTTTAAATCACTATTCCGACGATGAAGCACAATATCTCTAGATTGTAAATTTTCTCCTACAATGACAACAGCCACTTCATCAATGGTAGGTGAATTGAACCTCCTTGTGTGTTCACCGGCAGGTGTTTTGTCAGCTTGAATAATAATATTATGGCTATCAGATGGCATCCGATCCAATGCTATTTTGAACATGTTTACTAAATTATTATTATGATGAAGGTAAATTGTTATTCTGATGAAGAAACATTTGCAATTGTTGGACAATGGTTCTCTTCACTGTGAGCACAACGATTATTAATTTCCGCATCTGAATTGCCCATAAAATAAATTTGTAAAAATTGATGATCTGCATCAGGTAGTGGTAACAGAGTTCCCAGTAAGTGATAAATGTGTCTGTGAATATCAAATTTAAACCTTATAAATAGCCAGTATTTCAGGAAAACTCTTTTTTCTAAGTAAGCAACATGATGTATCGAAAATAATAATAAGACTTCCTGCTTTATTCAATAAATTCTTTGTTATTAAATACGGATTCGATTTGTTTGTTTTAAAATCATTTTATACAAAAGATTTGGTTTTTTATTTATCGATGAGGCAGTACGAAGTCTGCCGGGTCAGCTAGTATATATATATATATATATATATATATATATATATATATATATATATATACTAGCTGACCCGGCAGACTTCGTACTGCCTCATCGATAAATAAAAAACCAAATCTTTTGTATAAAATGATTTTAAAACAAACAAATCGAATCCGTATTTAATAACAAAGAATTTATTGAATAAAGCAGGAAGTCTTATTATTATTTTCGATACATCATGTTGCTTACTTAGAAAAAAGAGTTTTCCTGAAATACTGGCTATTTATAAGGTTTAAATTTGATATTCACAGACACACACTATTAAAATACAGTCTGTTAATTAATTTAAAGCTTTCTCATTAACTATATTTTTTGTTTTGCTTTGTGGTGTGTAAATAAACAAAGAAGACGGTTTTCCGACGCGCGAACACGCGACGTATTGTCCATGCGCGAAACAGGGAAATTCCAAGTTGATTTATTTATGGTCATCGCAAAGGCCAGGCGTACTGGAAATTGTAAGCGTTTAAAATCGAATGGTAAGTCCGTTGGTATCATCGGTATCCGCGGGATCAAGACATCCTTTCCTTTGTATTTTCCTTTTATGATTCTCACCTTTTAAACCTTCCCTAGACCTCCACGAATAATTCAAAACCAAGATAAGATAAATCCGTTCAGCCGTTCTCGAGTTTTAGCGAGACTAACGAACAGCAATTCATTTTTATATATATAGATAAATTAAAACTATTAAATTGCAGGTTATTCATGAGGACCATCATGGTTCAGAGGCATAATGTTAATCTGTAAGCGCAAGAGTTTGTGGGTTTTATTCCCACTAGAGGATAACGCATTACTTTCTTTCTTTTTTAATTTCTTAGCAGCTGGAGATATTTTCAGTAAATAGAAATAGTATCAATGCAGTGGTTGGTTTAAAATACTATTAATAAACAGTATTAGTATCAATACCACTTCTTTTTGAGGGCCGCCGTGGCGCAGAGGCGTAAGCGTCTAGCTGTAAACGCGACGGTTTGTGGGTTCAATTTCCACTCGGGGAAGATGGATTTTTCTATTTCTATTTTCTTCGCTCTGGAAACTAGGCAAAATGCGGCGTTGAGTTCCGCTACTCTCGGCGTTGAGTTCACGCAATGCCTCAATAAAGACGGAAAGTGGGGGACGGAGAAAGCAGGGACTAAGCAACAGAGTGTCTTGAACACTAGGTTCATATGGTTCCTGCAGTTCCCTCTGCCTGCAATATGCGGGATAAAGCGTGAAGCTAAAAAAAATACTACTTCTGAATTGGCAGGTTCAGAGCCATTATTAAGAATTAAATCGTTAAAAAAAACTAATGGATTGTTAGGAAATTTTTTTAAATATTCTGAAAGTCACTACAGGTTTTCTCTAATATGTAAAATACGACAATATGTAAATTATTTTATATGTGGTCTACTAAATATCATTGAAAGTAACAAGTTCTCGTCGCATAAAGGATGGAAGTTTGCTTGACAATTACTGAATGTCGCACAAGACGTTATTGATGGGCATGCAGCGAGGGCTGATGCAAGTATTATTCTGCTATGATATGATTGGAATATCGGTGATATATATATATATATATATATATATATATATATATATATATATATATATATATATATATATATATATATATATATATATATATATATATATATATATATATATATATATATATATATATATATATATATATATATATATATATATATATATATATATATATATATATATATATATATATATATATATATATATATATATATATATATATATATATATATATATATATATATATATATATATATATATATATATATATATATATATATATATATATATATATATATATATATATATATATATATATATATATATATATATTATATATATATATATATATATATATATATATATATATATATATATATATATATATATATATATATATATATATATATATATATATATATACTAGCTGACCCGGCAGACTTCGTACTGCCTCATCGATAAATAAAAAACCAAATCTTTTGTATAAAATGATTTTAAAACAAACAAATCGAATCCGTATTTAATAACAAAGAATTTATTGAATAAAGCAGGAAGTCTTATTATTATTTTCGATACATCATGTTGCTTACTTAGAAAAAAGAGTTTTCCTGAAATACTGGCTATTTATAAGGTTTAAATTTGATATTCACAGACACACACTATTAAAATACAGTCTGTTAATTAATTTAAAGCTTTCTCATTAACTATATTTTTTGTTTTGCTTTGTGGTGTGTAAATAAACAAAGAAGACGGTTTTCCGACGCGCGAACACGCGACGTATTGTCCATGCGCGAAACAGGGAAATTCCAAGTTGATTTATTTATGGTCATCGCAAAGGCCAGGCGTACTGGAAATTGTAAGCGTTTAAAATCGAATGGTAAGTCCGTTGGTATCATCGGTATCCGCGGGATCAAGACATCCTTTCCTTTGTATTTTCCTTTTATGATTCTCACCTTTTAAACCTTCCCTAGACCTCCACGAATAATTCAAAACCAAGATAAGATAAATCCGTTCAGCCGTTCTCGAGTTTTAGCGAGACTAACGAACAGCAATTCATTTTTATATATATAGATAAATTAAAACTATTAAATTGCAGGTTATTCATGAGGACCATCATGGTTCAGAGGCATAATGTTAATCTGTAAGCGCAAGAGTTTGTGGGTTTTATTCCCACTAGAGGATAACGCATTACTTTCTTTCTTTTTTAATTTCTTAGCAGCTGGAGATATTTTCAGTAAATAGAAATAGTATCAATGCAGTGGTTGGTTTAAAATACTATTAATAAACAGTATTAGTATCAATACCACTTCTTTTTGAGGGCCGCCGTGGCGCAGAGGCGTAAGCGTCTAGCTGTAAACGCGACGGTTTGTGGGTTCAATTTCCACTCGGGGAAGATGGATTTTTCTATTTCTATTTTCTTCGCTCTGGAAACTAGGCAAAATGCGGCGTTGAGTTCCGCTACTCTCGGCGTTGAGTTCACGCAATGCCTCAATAAAGACGGAAAGTGGGGGACGGAGAAAGCAGGGACTAAGCAACAGAGTGTCTTGAACACTAGGTTCATATGGTTCCTGCAGTTCCCTCTGCCTGCAATATGCGGGATAAAGCGTGAAGCTAAAAAAAATACTACTTCTGAATTGGCAGGTTCAGAGCCATTATTAAGAATTAAATCGTTAAAAAAAACTAATGGATTGTTAGGAAATTTTTTAAATATTCTGAAAGTCACTACAGGTTTTCTCTAATATGTAAAATACGACAATATGTAAATTATTTTATATGTGGTCTACTAAATATCATTGAAAGTAACAAGTTCTCGTCGCATAAAGGATGGAAGTTTGCTTGACAATTACTGAATGTCGCACAAGACGTTATTGATGGGCATGCAGCGAGGGCTGATGCAAGTATTATTCTGCTATGATATGATTGGAATATCGGTGATATATATATATATATATATATATATATATATATATATATATATATATATATATATATATATATATATATATATATATATATATATATATATATATATATATATATATATATATATATATATATATATATATATATATATATATATATATATATATATATATATATATATATATATATATATATATATATATATATATATATATATATATATATATATATATATATATATATATATATATATATATATATATATATATATATATATATATATATATATATATATATATATATATATATATATATATATATATATATATACTAGCTGACCCGGCAGACTTCGTACTGCCTCATCGATAAATAAAAAACCAAATCTTTTGTATAAAATGATTTTAAAACAAACAAATCGAATCCGTATTTAATAACAAAGAATTTATTGAATAAAGCAGGAAGTCTTATTATTATTTTCGATACATCATGTTGCTTACTTAGAAAAAAGAGTTTTCCTGAAATACTGGCTATTTATAAGGTTTAAATTTGATATTCACAGACACACACTATTAAAATACAGTCTGTTAATTAATTTAAAGCTTTCTCATTAACTATATTTTTTGTTTTGCTTTGTGGTGTGTAAATAAACAAAGAAGACGGTTTTCCGACGCGCGAACACGCGACGTATTGTCCATGCGCGAAACAGGGAAATTCCAAGTTGATTTATTTATGGTCATCGCAAAGGCCAGGCGTACTGGAAATTGTAAGCGTTTAAAATCGAATGGTAAGTCCGTTGGTATCATCGGTATCCGCGGGATCAAGACATCCTTTCCTTTGTATTTTCCTTTTATGATTGTCGCCTCAATGACGTTATTCATTGGTCTTTTCACAGCCAGTCTTGTTCCATTGCATAGTCGAGGTTGATTAATGTTACGCATCATGATAACAACTGATCCTACTTTTAACTGCAAATTGTGAGGTGGTAATCCAGGCTATTCCAGTGAATTTAAAAACTCAGTGGGATATTTGATTACGTCATCCTGGTTGATTACGGTGTCGATATAAGTAGCTGGCAAAATTGTCATTCTTCCTACATTATTCACATTGCCATCAGCATTTATAACATCGCGGAGATGGATGTATTCCTCTGACCGTAGCCGTCGTTGGTTCAAACGGATGTATGTCAATCATTCAGTCTCAATTTTGACATACATGTCAACTGCAAACTGATGAAAAAGTCGTTGACACATCAAAATATGATTTACTTCACCTTGACGGATCATGAGTCTGTATGAATAGAAATTCATAGCACTAACTTTTTTGTTGGTTTCAGCACCTGCAATCAAAGATTATAAATGTTTACATTGTTACTTAGATGAATTGAATTTAAAAATGTTATTTAATCTTGTTCAATTTATTTACCTGTTACTTGATTTACCATTTTGATATTAAAATGGTATCCATCTTCCCCCTGCCAGAAGATCAAAGGATATTGTAGTGCATCATAACTCCTGTGTGATACACGTTTTAAATCACTATTCCGACGATGAAGCACAATATCTCTAGATTGTAAATTTTCTCCTACAATGACAACAGCCACTTCATCAATGGTAGGTGAATTGAACCTCCTTGTGTGTTCACCGGCAGGTGTTTTGTCAGCTTGAATAATAATATTATGGCTATCAGATGGCATCCGATCCAATGCTATTTTGAACATGTTTACTAAATTATTATTATGATGAAGGTAAATTGTTATTCTGATGAAGAAACATTTGCAATTGTTGGACAATGGTTCTCTTCACTGTGAGCACAACGATTATTAATTTCCGCATCTGAATTGCCCATAAATAAATTTGTAAAAATTGATGATCTGCATCAGGTAGTGGTAACAGAGTTCCCAGTAAGTGATAAATTTCTCCTTGTATCTGTAATTTTTAAAAATTTGTCCATTAATTATTTTCGATATATATATATTTTAGTACAAACTTGAATAATATAAAAAAATATTCTTATATAATACCTTGAAAGTGGGCATAAAATTGTCTTGTATAATATGTGTAGCACCAAATGATGTCATCTGGAAACAGTTGTTATATTTCTGAATGTTGGTCAAGAAGTGTTTAGAAACATTTCCAATCCCAGAAACTAAAGAGCGTAAAGGATCTGGTGGTGGGACCAATTGTGGCAATTTTACTTTGCCTTCAGCACAACATAATCCAGTAGATTCACCAGTGTATTTTAACGCCTTACAATATTTACAAATTGTTTTCATTTCCCCAATTGTTACCGATTTGTCGGCACAATAATCAATTGCCGGATCATAGTGGAATGCAGCTCGTTCAAGAATCACTGGAGCTCTGCGTCTGCGGATTCGCTCAATTTCATTATGTCTAGCTTGCTGTTGATGTGTTTGATGTGCACGAACTCGTTGCATTCTAAGCCTATCTCCTACATTGTCACTCACTAAAGAACGCAATTTTGACATAGCAATACGACTATTTTCTTGATCTGTCTGTCTCTGGTCATCAGTGCGGTTAGCACATGAGGTAGCTCTTCGCACGTTTGATTGACTACGACGACCTAAGTCAGGTCGTCTTCTCCTCGGCATCGTAAATTGTAATTAAGCAAAGTGAGAAAATTTCCCGCTGATTTAGCAGTAAAGTGTCACTATCACAAAAAAAGCACATTACTTCGAATGTCACTATCACAAAAGATCACCAAAGTAAAGAAAGTTCTCGCGCACGTATCCACAAAGATAGATATAATATCGTAATACTTTTTTCCATGCTCTGAAATGCGACAGGATGGATTGACATATTAGTTGGTTGTCAAATCTAATGTCAAATGTTAATTTTCTTATGTTGAGTTTCAGAACGCGATATTTGATCATCCAACGCGCATGCGAATTTGAACTTTATGCAGCGGTAATAAATTACAAATTGACTCTCCATTTTATTTAGAAAACGTTTGTATGGGAAATAGAAAAATGCTGTTTTGAGGATTTTCCCGGCAATTATTCGAATTTTTCTCACCTTTTAAACCTTCCCTAGACCTCCACGAATAATTCAAAACCAAGATAAGATAAATCCGTTCAGCCGTTCTCGAGTTTTAGCGAGACTAACGAACAGCAATTCATTTTTATATATATAGATATATATATATATATATATATATATATATATATATATATATATATATATATATATATATATATATATATATATATATATATATATATATATATATATATATATATATATATATATATATATATATATATATATATATATATATATATATATATATATATATATATATATATATATATATATATATATATATATATATATATATATATATATATATATATATATATATATATATATATATATATATATATATATATATATATATATATATATATATATATATATATATATATGTATAATATATATTGAAACACTCCTTTCTCCATTTCTCGTCCACAATGCCTTGATGTTCAAATCAAATCTATGTATAAGCATCAAAGTCAAAATTAAGAAACTTTGTAACTGCGTCAATGGCATGGATACCTACTTATTTATTTTATCGGTAATTTTGATGTTGCCAAATTATATTAACCAAGATTGCTCGAATTGGCAATTGCATCAATAATGTTTTAAGCTATTTTAATAAATTATAATTCGGCTTTGTAATGGAATATGAATTAGACACTCGACACACTCGTTCTTCGGTCACCTATTTTGGGACACATTATTTGTTTAATGTATTTTTAGAATTTTTGTCTTTTTTTAGGGTTCCGCAATAAAACGTAAAAAAATCTTGTCTATCTATTTGTCTGCCTGTCTGTATACCTATGTATCAGTGTGTGGAGCTAAGGAGCCGAAATTAATAACAAATGAAAAATCCCCTTCCCTTCATCAAAAGAACATGTCTTGTGATATGAGAACGCATAAGCATTTATGCATATATATATATATATATATATATATATATATATATATATATATATATATATATATATATATATATATATATATATATATATATATATATATATATATATATATATATATATATATATATATATATATATATATATATATATATATATATATATATATATATATATATATATATATATATATATATATATATATATATATATATAGCTTCACGCTTTATCCCGCTCTAGGAATAAAGCGTGAAGGATCTGTGAGACTAGCAGAGCAGGCAGAGAGGCAGAAACCGTAGGAACCCAGTGTTAAGATACTTTTCATTTTTCGAGGCAGTGCCAGAGCGAAGACGGAAATGGAATACCATTTCCGTCTTCGCTCTGGGTTCAATGGGTTATTACCCATCCTCACCAAGTGGGAACCCACAAATCGCTACGTTTACCAGTCAATGCATCCATGATAAACTTATGTATATTATAGTTCATTATTTATCGACGATATTATTTATCGGCGACTTTTCGGGATATTTGTTTTCCACGGAACTGTAAATTCTAGCGGTTTAGCTTCTATTCTACTAGAAAAATATTCGGTCTGGATGACGAAACACACATATTCTCAGCAATTCTATACAGTTTCTCATACGTGTCCATCACAGGTGTCCAATCAGGAACTGAATCTAATATGGAGAAAGGCTTTTGTGTGGATTTTTTATAAGAACCTTCTTTTAACTCTATTAAGCGTTTGTTGGTTGTTGTGTTTCTCTGTTCTCTTACTACTACTGAGAGACTAGGCTATACCCTACCAGCATATGTTTAGCTGTCCCTATAGTAAAGAACATTTTGTTTTAAAAATTTTCTCCGTTATTTTAACTCCTTATATACTGTTGGTAGTTCTATATATTACATTCATACTAAGTTTAATTTTAATATTTCATACAATTTATTTTGAATATACTTTTATATCTTTTTATTAGCAAATATAAACAATAGTAAAGCAATATTGTATATAAATGAAGGGCAATAAAGCGGACAACAGAGTTCAGGCTGCGTTTGGTATCATCTCAAAATAAACCACACAATTTTACTATTAAGTGTTTTTCCTTTATGCAATCGGCCTGTTAAGATTACTTTAGATCGACCGGAAAGACGAATTGAATCGAATTATCTTATTTACAAGGGTTGACGTCACAGCTCTCTGTAGCTTTATACATATTATTATATGTAGAATATATACATATATATATATATATATATATATATATATATATATATATATATATATATATATATATATATATATATATATATATATATATATATATATATATATATATATATATATATATATATATATATATATATATATAATTAGTGCGATTATGTTGTTGCTTCACTCGATATTGCATAGCGTGGCACATAGAAGACACGAGCGCGGCCGCAGCTGATCCATTGCCAGGTTGTACGTCGTTGAGTGTACTGCTTTTTTTTGGATATTTTTTGCGTCAAATTTTATTTGTAAGTATTGTTTTTTATATAATGCATTTTTTTTGTTGTAGGTGTGTGCTTGCGCTGATTTATTGTTGTTTATGTTAAACTTATTTTGCTTGTGTGTAATTATTTTGATATATTAAATAGAAATATATATTTTTTATTTTTTTTACATACGAGAAATAAACAATTTTTTGCTTTCAAACATATAAAATAAATGAATAAAATGATTATATATATTTAATATTAATAAAACTAAATATAATATTTTACAAATACCAAAAAATTAAAGGGCAAAATGTAACATATATATATATATATATATATATATATATATATATATATATATATATATATATATATATATATATATTTATATATATATATATATATATATATATATATATATATATATATATATATATATATATATATATATATATATATATATATATATATATATATATATATATATATATATATATATATATATATATATATATATATATGTTTATGTTCGTCATAATAAAATTAATATAATACGAACATTACGTGACAAAATTTTAAGACAGTTACACGTTTACAATAAACATACATAGCCGCAAAAAACCTAGTGCGGAGGTTCCGCAAGACCGTTACGAAAATGTTTTAATATTTTATTACATAATATAACTAAACCAAAACGTTGATGCGATGATAACAAGCGACCCACATACGCTGATGACTTAGTCGACATTATTTTGTCTGACTTCGAACTTGAAATCGGTATACATCGCGTCTACTTCAAATAATACATTCACAATATTACTTCAACGATTTTTAATTATTTTATTTTTGTTTTTTATATAAAATATTATATTTCTTTACATTTTCTCATATGTTTTCTATTAATAACTAAACTGTCATGGCAGTGTTAAAATAATTAAGCTGTCGCTTTCAAAAGCGTGTGTGACATACTGAAATGTTATATTGCAATGCATTTGTTATAAAACACTATATTTTAAAGATCCTGTGGGGTCCTTTTAAAGTTTAAAGTTTTATTACAAAATTTTAAATCATAACATAAGAAATCTACCACTTTTAAAAGATTATAAGGTTACTGGGAGCTTTTTAAATGTTATCAAAACTTTAATAACTTTGGTCTTTGGAGACAGGTGTTCTGATTTGGTCTCTTATTAAGTTTACCTCTAAATTATAATCATATTTTTAATACAAATTATACAATCTTTTTACAACCTGACAATGGAAACCCACTCAATATTAATTTTTACTATTTTCATATTCCGATGTTTTTCTAATAAATCGTTTCACTAGTTTACATAATAGTAATATTGAAAGTCACTGATGCTTTTGCCCCGATTTCACGGAGGCACGTCTAAATTTGGCGCGTAAAAACTTAATATACTCTATATCGAACATTATTTAATATTACAATCTTTGTATTTAATTTCTTTTTCACACGGATGCCATTTAAACAGGCACTAGCGACGACTACAGTAATTTCAAAAGGCCATGTAACACGGAAATATCACGCACATAAATGTCAAGTGGCACAATTTGTTTTAGTTTTTTTTTTTAAATTGTAGCACGTATTATGGCAAATGTCTTAATATAATACTTCTATTACTTTTCGCAATTACTTCTACATACACTACTTATACTGTCTGGAATTATTTATCTATGAAAACTGTACTTTAAATATATATAATTATATATTGAATAAAAAAATGTTATTGCATTTCAAATAATAATATTTTATGGCGTTGCGAACATTTTTCATTTCCCCTGCAGCCTTGCAGTGGTCACAAGGCGACGTCCTGTCGCCCTAAGGCGGCCTTTAAGCGGCGTCCGCTCATTCCCCCTTATATACTTGTAATTGCAGCTGTAAAAGTAGTTTTACAGAAAAAACAAAATGCCACTATCTATTAGTCTTGTAGAACAATACTTAAAATTAGGGATACTAATATTTAATATAACTATTCCTCTACCTAAAAAAATATATAAGTCGCTCGGTACGTTAAACAAAAACATGTTCATATTTGCGTTTTGGAATAGAACTGAATAAATATATCTATATAATTTAAAATTGAAGTAATTAAAATACAAAATAAGGTAGCGATATTAGAAGGTTGCTGGTTCATTCACAAAAAGGAGCCTTTTTACCTTTTTGTCATCTTACCATGAACTTAAATGAAGGTGTTAATTGGTTTTACTGTAGCTCGAGATCCTCATTTAGGACCTTTGAACTTGACCTACACCCATAAACTGTTTTAAATTCGAATAAGATCAAAAATGGTTAGGTAATTAAAAAATCATTTTTTTCAGAGGAACTGAAAATCTGATTTCTATGTTCCTATACACTGCAAAAGTTTTCTACTAATCGAAAAAACTATATTATGACATATTATATATGTATTTCCACTTGCCGACAGCCTATCGCGTCCCACTTACATGCGATGTGTAAAAATACAAGTTTTGTAACGAATTCATAATTATTGTTTCAATGTAAGTGAAATTAATTATTCAACTTAATCAATTGGCTGACACATGAAATACAGACAATTAATTATATTTTTGGATCTTCAAGATTTGGCAATTAGCCAATTATTGACTATATGTGGTCTTTTACATATTATACAATTATTCTTAAGGTATATGTTATTTTAAAATAAACATATGTACTTATTGAGAAGTTAATATGTAATATACAATTTTAGGTTCGTAATTAACTGATTTTTGGAAACTTGATAAGACTAGTCATAATTGCTAAGTTAACATCGATACACATTTCGATTATTCAGGTTACATCGATATAAATATCGAATAGCGATATAATATCAATTCTATTCCTTATTTTGCTATTTTGTCATAATAATTATGAATATTGTAATCAAGTGAACATATTATGCGCATCATTTATTTGTTGGAAGGTTAGCATTTTTATACACTGTGATTTCCGTGTGGCCAACATCACTTGCCTAACCGGTTATGACGACGTCAAAGAAAATATTTACGTTAAATTTTAGAAGCTTAGTGGTACTTAAACATTATTTTGTTTATTTTTACAAAGCAAATCTTAAGATTTTTTTCACGAATAGGGCCGCATAGTATAGTACACAAAGCCTGGCAATATGTCCATTCTTTATTGTGAATTTAAAAAATCGTGTGACAGATCTCAACGTGGTTTATTTTTACTTTTATTTCATTTAATATATAGTTTTAAAACTGCTTTCCCTTGGGTGTCGTTCAGTTCATTTAATGACTTTTTCCGTTCTCTGATACGACTATTGAACGGTATATCATATATATATATATATATATATATATATATATATATATATATATATATATATATATATATATATATATATATATATATATATATATATATATATATATATATATATATATATATATATATATTTATTGTATATCATAAACAAATGAAACCACTCACCCCAACTATATAGATAGAAACTATGTTGGAACATTTGAAAATTTTATTTCATATGCAACTAGAATTTCAATTACAAGGCACAGGGGGAGTTTCAGTTAATTATAAATTATATTTAACCTTCTCGTACTCGTACTTTGCAGACTTAGCTGACTTGTAAATTTATTTATAGAATTTCTTATAGACGTCTGTATAGTACGATTAGAATAATCATTTCAGAAAATTTAATTAAAATATTGTCTAACGTGTAAATGGAAAGTAAAGAGTTTACTAAATTAATTCGTAATAAAAAACCCAATTACCGTTTTTATATATTATCGTTCGTTGGCTACTGGCATAGTTGAAACAATGGCTTCTGCCACATTGATTTAAATTTAGTTTTTAAATATATATAAAACATATAATATATTTTATATATATTTTATTTTATCATATATATTTATAACATTATATTTATAACATTTGTTTGAAGAGAGAGAAACAGGATTTATTAGCTTCAGCAGTAATCTATTTCAATTCATAATAACAAATATTTGCTTGAAGGAACAAAATTTTGATCCAATGCACACTTTATTTGATCACTGAACCATTACGGCATTCGTGAAATTGCCTAACTTGTTAATATCTAATACTCACTTACGGCGGCTTTAAAATTGTAACATTTATAGGATGTTACATATTCTAGAATATCCTTTATATTGTTCTTTAATATGGAAACTTTAAGTGATTTTCATAATTGACCAAGGTGTTATTTTTTTCACAATATTACGTTTTTAAATATATGTAAATATCTTTGGTAAAATTACATTTTACGTTAAGAAATAAAAATTACTTTAAAAACATTCATACTCATGTGTAGAAAAATTAAAATTGCTAGGATTGCTTGTTTATATATGAAAATACAAAAAAATATTATACAAGATATATGTTCTTAATATATTAGATATATTACTTAGCGGAACCCAAAGTCACAATGACAATCGTTAGGCATGGAGAAGCTGAAATTTAGCATGAAGTGTCCTTGGGGACTGTAAGGGACTGTAGGGCTTCCGGAAACTCCAACGAAAACAGGAAACAAAAATGCGGCGAGCTTAAAACATTAAAAAAAAAAGATTTTTAAATAATTAGCGAACAATTTTAATTATTACAAATTATAGATTAATCATTGTCTAGTAAATTACATAATTAAGTTACTTAACGGAAGGCTCGGCTTGTTATATACATGACTTGCTATATATAACAGATTTATAATTTTTGACAAGACAACTATTAAATTAATTTAACGTTTGGTTGCCTTCAATTTTAGGAATATTTAGTTTCCATCGAACTTCAAGTGTTACCAGTAATATTACGTGTCTAAGGTTTAAGGAAAATAGCCACTGAAAATAAAATAGACAATAAGATATATCTGTTATCCCTCAAACTTTTCCATTATGAGAATTCAACCAACCTTTTTCATCGGTCGTTTTTGTTTATATATTTTCCTTATTACTATAACAAAATAAAAAAAATACTACAGACAATTAATACAACTATATGAAATCCTTCGAAAATAAAATTTGAACAATATATTATTATTTAATAATTATTTTAAACCTCAATAGAAAAAAACTTAATTAAAAACAACGTCAATTTTAAATGAATGTTATCGGAAAAATACCTGATATGGCGCTGCGCTCGTTGTTTACGTCGCATCGAGTAAATAAAGTTATAACACTTCAACAGTCTATGGAAATTACCAACACTATTGATTCTCTTTGTGAGCTTTTCTCTCATATTGTTTCGACTTATAAGTCTATGATATACTTAAATTATTCTAATATATTTCACTCTACGTATAATATATTTACTATACAAAATCATTTTCTATAGTATCAATATAAGATTTACTTTTAACATTCTTTTGTCCGTTAAATTTGAAATGCAAGAAATACTAATAGGAAAAATTATTTGAAGAAACATAAACATTATAATGTATTACAATTTCCTTAAAACACCTTTAGGACACTGTCCATGCGCTTTGACCACTATACCAGCAATGTTTTCATAATTTCTCTAAAATTTTAATAATTAATTCATTTGAATACATAAATAAGTAAAATTTTGCAAAACTTAAATATCGCACCTTTGTGTATGTTTTGTGATTGTTCCAAATTGCAAACTTTTATCGATCTTAATGAGAAAGCTTTTGTAACAGACGAGATATTTGCTAATATATAACAGCTTTTGATTTCATATCGACGACAACAGCTATTAAATCGAAAAAGTTTTTCAAATTGATCATAATATTAGCTTATTAAAGTGGATTTCTTATATCTTATTTTAACCGTTGGTTTTTACATTCTTTCAGGAATTAATATTTTTATACTACATAGGCCTTTGATACAGATGCTTACTTTTTAAATTATTTTTTTTTATATAAATTTATCATGACCGAAATTTATCGTGAACATAGTAGTATTTTAACATTTAGTTACAAAGAATTGAAATAGTCGTGTTTACCTCAATTGTAAACCTTTTGGTGAGTGTGAAATGCAAAATGTTATTTCACCTACAAAGTAAACTAAAAATAAAATCAAACTAGCTTCACGTCTTATCCCGCTCGTAGCAGGTTAGTCAGAAGGAACTATGGGAACCTAGTGTTAAGACACTCCGTTCCCTGCTTTATGCTTCATTTTTCTTCATTGTTGGCATTGAGTGGCGGAACTCAACGCCACGACGTGTAAAATACATTTTCTTATTCTATATAAATATATTATATTTTTATTTTACTTTTTATAAATATAAAGTAAGACATTTAATATAATGCAATTGCCACACAATTGTACTATAAAAATATAATGGAAGAAAATTCTGTATATAAAATATTTTTAAGTAAAACAAATGTTTTGCGTACACAATGGGATTTTGTATGAAGCTGTACACACAGCAATATGAAGGTCTATATCATTCTCACCTATATTTAATCACTACATTATACATAGATATTCAATGACCTAGAACTTATGTATAAAGAGTGCAAAGTTTCAGCTTGAAAAGATTTAAATTGCCAATGCTAGTAGTTCCAGGTATTACAGGGACGCACGTTCATTCGCAACGACCAATAGTAAGAGCTCAGTTTTGTATTAAACTACCCGTTACCGGGAGCTCAACCTTTACGAATAAAACTAGCCAACCAGATAGCTATATTGAATTTGATGCGAATTATTCGAATATTCTATTTGTTTATAGCGACACGTGTAATGTTTGTATTTTACTAACGTTTATTTTGTACAGAATGTATGTAATTTCCGTCATCACATCAAGTAATAAAGGATATATTCCATATAAATAATAAACTTAATGAATGTAATCTATTAAGATAATTGTTTTTGATAAACAATGTTTTTACACGTAAACTTAATTTCATACTTAATTAAAGCTATTATTTTTTATCTTGTACTATAATGACATATGACACAAGAAGGTTTTAGTTGTTTCTAGGAAACATAAGTTTTTTCGCACACAACACGTCTTTGCTATATTGACTTTTTAATGTGATGTTATAATGCGGCGGCATATTTTTATACTACAATATCGTCTTTAATAACAAACATCCAAAATAATTATAATCTAATATATTTACAAGCCGTGACCGTCTCATGTCAAGGTGGACAATAAAGAGTTATGATATTTCTATATATAATATAGTCAAAAATGATAATATCCCTAGAAAAACAAAAGCACAAGCGATGAGAGGCATCCATACATTGAAGAAAACATGGCCGTTGGGCTCTCTAATTCCAAGAAGAGGCTTACCAATAGATGACACTTAATAGGCAGACCCCCACAAAGTCAGTCAACAGACGCCATGTGGATTTGGGCAACCCAGCATCATCGTGGTTGAATATTATCATAGATTATCTTCTAGATACCAAAATGAGGCCTGTGTCCAGAAATAGTATTGATTGATGAAATTAGTTGTGAGAAAATGTTAAATGTACAAATCGCATAAATGAAGTAATTATTATAATAATTCGCAGTTACATACGATATTATCCAGTCACACAGTTTAGGTAGCCTGTATAACGCAGCCCAAATGGTCAACATAAACAACGCTCTGTGACATTAAGAATATAGATTGAAACATACATGAAAAATGAGCTACATATACTTAAATAGCTTGTAACCTTTTGTCAATCTGTTCATATCGTGTTTAGTATCAATATATAGAGCATGGAGTGGAATGTGTTCTCTTCTTCGGTTTTCTTTTTCATCTTTGGAGCTGTTAACAGCTTGACTTGTAATGAGGTTCTAGTATCAGATGTAAAGAAACTTAAGCTGTATGAGTTACAGTCATTGTCACGTCAAGACGTCGTAAATTGCTTATCTCATTTGGGTAAAGAAAAATTAACTTTGTCAGAAGCGTCGTTTATTTGGCAATCGATCATAGATTACTATTCAGGAATACCTAACATACCGGAAGGTACACTAGAGATGCTCCACTGGGTCACTATTGCAATACAGCCTGAAGATTACGAGAATATAACTCTAAGTACCCTTGACGTTATAACTAACTTTGGATACGATTACGGTTTAAGCACAGAACAACTTTTAGCTATATTGGAACGTGTTCGTTTAGATTTCGGTGCGAAACAACCAGAGGACTACACGGGCTATGATTTGTCAGCTCTTGGACAGATTCTATGCTTATTTAACAAAAGTGAAATTGAACGTATACATCCGAAGGCGTATAAAGAAGCTGCGTTAGTGATTGGAAAATTGAAAAACTGTAATTTTGAAGTGCTACAAGGTTTTGCTAACTTAGCGATCCAGAAAAATGCCTTTGGACAGCCTGATAATTGGACTAAGAGTACAGTTACTACCTTAGGAGTAGTAGCTGCTCATTTACCAGAAGAAATTGCGTTGAAAGTAAAAAAAAATCTTGGCAATGACATTTTAAAAGAAAATATCTAAAAAAAATGCATGTTGCTTTGCATAATATGAATATAATAGACTATAATATACTATGTTTACTATATAACCTTCGTTAATTTAATAGTATAAAATGACAATGTCGTATCACGATTCACTGCCTTTGGAAAAACCTACTGGGCACCACAGACGTTGCAATGTTATTATGATGTATAAATAACTAGATATACATGCACATATGTAAATAGCATTACTTGAAAAATCCTTAATTAGACAAAATACTTTATGAAATAAATTGAATTCAACATAGAAATATATTTATGATTCCGACATAACTTTTTATTATTATTATATTTATTATTTAAGCCCGTGACCTCTGCGTGGTTTACAATAACAACATACCAATTTTAATTTTAACGTTCTAAATAACTTGCATATATAATTTGAAGAATGGACCATATAATTTAATGTTTTTTCTTGTTTAACAATCTGAAAACCATTTTTATTTATATAAATTGAATAACATTTGCTTGTGTTATATCAATGTCGTTTATTTTCATAGGTAAAAACGTTAAATTCATCAAAATACAACGATTTTGTCACCGCATACTATAACCAAGTAGTTCAAGACGATATTGAGTGGTTCACCTTCAAATTATCGAAAAGAAAATAACTATAATTAATATCGATACTACAGCAAAGGTCAACCATGATATAATATTCTACGAAATCGGACCTCGACACTATATGATTTATAATCCGGTATTAGAAGTTTCAAAATGCCTATACAAACCTTCGCCTATAGGCAATTATTTTTTCACAATATTTTAATTCGTTTTTCGTTTTAATATGAACACGTTTGTCGAGTCAGTCGTGTTTTGAATGTAACAATTATTTTATGAAGCAATATTTGATCTCTCCCGTGATGAAAAATATTGGTAATCTATTATGGCTTATAAAGCTTAAATGTATAATGAATAAACGGCATATAAGAGGATTGTCCTTCTTTGATCTGGTTACTAGGTAAGCGCAGCGTTGAGTACCGCTAGTCAACACGCAATGATTTGAAAGCTTCTTCTGTTCGATACCTGCGGTACCCTTTGCCTACTTTGCTATGAGCGGGATAATGCGTGAAGTTAAAAAAAAATAACAAAACATAGGTAAAATACATAGAAACTTATTGTGATGCAACTTGTTTTATTAATTATATAAAAACTATTATAATAACGTAATAATACAAATATTATTATTTAACACTTAAGCTTTGACTTACGACAAACTTTACTTTACCAATTGTTAATGAATTTAACACGAGCTTGTGAATCGTAAACTATGCATATTATTCATAAATAAATAATAAAATATAACTGCTATTTTATACTACTGGCTTCATTATTTTTGTTATTGGTCTTGACTTTATTATTTATCTTTTTATAAAAACATTTATGTAATAACTATTGAATTTTTATTCAGTTTTTATATATTTCTTTTTTTAGCACCTGTGATTTAGTTCTACATTTCCTAAATAACAATATTGGTACTTAAATAAAAATATAAAAAATATTAAACGCAGCAGGACAAAAAAAATATGTTTCTTTAAGTGTTTTTCTTCTATCCTCGATGTGGATTAACACTTCAAAAATCATAAAAATAACAATATTGATGACAAAAATGTAACAGCACAGATTCTATTTTAATTTCTAAAAACAAATAGACTAATCACTCTTACTTCCATTAGGTATCTACATTTGATCCAGATTATAAATATAAATACTTCTCTAATTATAGTTTTTAATTATTACTAGACCTTTTTTATATTGAAAATGTGTCACGAAAAAATATACACATATTTACAATTCCGGAACAGTGTTGCATTTCCTAGGAAACTTCAAATGAACAAAACCTAGCATTATTGTTTATAAACAACCTTTCATTAAAATCAAATTTAATATTGCACACTGTAAATAGGACCTACCTTATAAACCAATTGTCCAATTCCATACACGTTATGTAACGTCCTTCTTACCTAACGTAATTTGTTAAAGAATTTTTATGTAACTAAGTTTACAATCAGCGATAGTTGGGCAAGTTTTTGGGTGCGTGGGACTCGAAAAAGTTTAGTACACGCATTTACTAATGTTATTACTGACATACTATTGTTTAAATGTACTGAACCATGACATCAATGACTGTTGTACGGAGCTCGGATCAAGTAGCATTGTTTGATATAGATCAAATGGTTTATTCTATTTCTTTGCAATAGTTACTTCATTTAATACCATACCTCCCATACCCATATAATAGAGTAGAGGGCATATTAGGTTTAAGAGTAAGACTTTATTGCCACTTTTGACCCAATTCTCTAGACATAGTGTTGACGGAACTCAACGCTGCCCTTGGTCCAATTTATTTTTCATGTCTTTATGCTTTATACCGAACATCTATCTTCGTTCCTGCTTTCCGCCTTTTTGTTGAGTGGCGGAACTAAACGGCGCGCTTTGCCTAGTTTCCAGAGCGAAGAAATTGGAAATTAGAAAAAGCCATCTTCCCCGAGTGGGAATCGAACCCACAAACCGTCACGTTTACAGGTAGACGCTACGCGTCACGACAGATCTCCTTTTTATCAAAGCAAGAAAATAATATTTTTAACCCCGAATGGGGATCTACCGAAAATCGTTGTATTTTCGGTCACTACTTAATTTAATTGTGTAGAAATCGTGTCTTGATACTTGCTTTTCCATGTTCAACGAAACAAAACACGTATTTTGTTCTAGACAAATTGCACAATGTAACGAATATAATATAATATAATATTAAAACGACTATCACAGTTATATGTAATATGAAATTTGCAAAGTAAATCAGGTCGAATTTCATGCATAAACTAGATTTCGTCACATTTTGTAGGATTTTATTATTCTAATCTAATAAAATAAAACTTTATGTCATTTTAGATTAGGAAGACTAAATACAGTTTTTCGTCATAGTAAAGTATTATTCGATATTATTTAATAATGTTCATAATTACAGTAAATATGGCGGACATTACAATTTGTTGCATCGATCTTGCTAGTTTAATTAAATGTTTACGTTATTATTTCAATTTTAATTATCATATTACTCTTGTATTTATTTGAAATGAATGTATTTATTTGCTGTTTAATTTAAAATAATATATAAAGTACGGCATATCATTCTACCATTCATATTATATTAATATTGTATTGAAAAATAAGAAATGGAGTGTCTTGACTCTACGTTCTTTTCTTATACGGGGTTTCTAATACCCGCTTAAAAAGAGTTTATTTACGTAATTTAGAATAATCGATTGATTACATTTGTTATAATAATATAATATTTATAAAATCTTTTCAACATGTTTAGATTTAAATATTAAGTAACTTTTATTATTATATGCGTGTACTCTAAATATTAAAAGAAGCTATAGGAAGCTATCAAAGGGTTTTGTAGCGGTACATTTGTTACGAATTCAGAAATGGATTGGATGAAATTAACTTAACGTACTAATAATATTAATAATCTATTTCACAATGGGGAGAAGGAACTTACAATTATACATTGACTCGGATATAGGTCAATGCGCGTTGGCGACCTTGCCGATTTCTTATTCATTATACTTAAATCATAGTAAAGGATTTGTTTCACAAACGTGCTGAGGGTGGGTATTTATAAAAAAAAGTATATTATAAATAAATTGTGACGGACAAGTGACGGAACTCAACGCCGTAAATAATTTATTTATTTAAATAAATAAATAAATAAATAAATAAATTATTTACGGCGTTGAGTTCCATCACTCAACACGCAATGCCTCTGACTGAGCCTCTGACTGAGCAAAGGAATGTCTTAACACCTGGTTCCCACAGTCCCTGCAGTTCCCTCTGCCTACCCTGCCATGTGCGGGATAAAGCATGAAGCTAAAAAAAAATTATTGAGAATATACATACATCCACATACATACATATATAATTGTATACATTAAAACTAATTACCATATTATCCGTAAACGTATTGCACACAGTAATTTTAATGATGTGTACATTTGAAGAAAGTTGTTTTATTTAAATTACGAGAAATAATGAAGTGTACACAATTATTTCAACATTTTCATAATACATTGACCGGCATTAATTTTTATTATGCAGTCGACAGTTCTTTGCCATATAAATTGTTTGAAAGCATCTCCAAATTAAAAATTACTTAACTTGTCATTTATTAGTTATGTAGTACGATGAAGTCAAGAAATCGATTCAAAAGTTAGTTTTTACGACAAAGTAATATTTCATCACTTACTTTACCACCGCATATGCATCTTAATGTTTACCAATCATCAAACGTGTAGGCGTATTCACATTGGATCAGGATATTACTGAAAGCCTCCGGAAATAGATCAAGGTGAACCAGTTTTCAGTTTTGCTGCACATTTTTATATTAATGTTTACTTTTACGTTATTTTTATGAAACAAATTACCTCCTTTTTTCTCGAAAAAGGACTTTTGTGACGCATTTCGTTTCGTCTGACTTTGTTTTGTTATGATCAAGGTTGCGAAGTCTTATTAAAGTTTTAAATTACGTAACCCAATACCCTTATATATACAATACGTACGTCAATAAATGTCAAACCGTAATACATATACTTAGTATATGTATATGTACCTGAGTACATATAACTATAAGTAAGTCCTCATACTTTACTTATAGCTTGTTTTGAGAAAAAAATATATGTGGCAAAATGGCTTAGCTTAATGTAAAATTTTTATTTACGCTCCCCCAAGTGGGTTTTGAACCGGCAACCAACATACTCTATAACATAGTACGTTATGAAGAAAATATAACAACCTTTAAATATTACCATAGTTATTTGTCAAACAAATTGTACGTACATTATGTACTCGCTTGAGCTCGTAGAGTTAAGGTGAAGGGGATTTCTGTGATTAGTTCAATGCGAACAGCAGCAATTCGCCTTGCTTATGTGTCAACCTCTGATTTGAGCCCTTGATAGTAACTTTGACTTAGACCTCGAATATTGTCATATGTTGTATTTTTAGTTAGACAAAGGGTTGGCCCGTCTAACAAAAAATGTATATATATATATATATATATATATATATATATATATATATATATATATATATATATATATATATATATATATATATATATATATATATATATATATATATATATATATACATATATATATATATATATATATATATATATATATATATATACATATATATATATATATATATATATATATATATATATATATATATATATATATATATATATATATATATATATATATATATATATATATATATATATATATATATATATATATATATATATATATATATATATATATAATTCATTTTGCTTTAACCAATTGGGAAAATTTTAAAAAGAATTTATTACTATGTGTATGGTATTACTTCTTATACACACTTCTTATCTCACAGTGGCGTCCAGACAAATTTTAATGTAAAACAGAATGTAACTACATATCTATCCCTGACCTCACATCAAGCTTAAGACCGTCAAATGATGGTCATCTTAATTCAATTGTTTTTTATCTTCGGCCATGTAATCATTTACTATCATTATGGGATGTTTTTTTTATTTTATATTTGTGTCATCATTATTGTAGAGAAAATTGTTGTGCTCAGTTAAGAAAGTGTGGTTTTAAATTCCGTCATTGATCATGCAATGCTTTCCGAAGAATTTTAATTCTGGTAAAATAACATATAACTATGTAAAATATGAAACTAAAAATAATTATTATACTATATTATGTTACAGGTTTCGTAGTCTTTTTTTTATAAAAATTAATTAAGAATAACTATTATTATATTTATATAACTTTTTTATGGTTTACAGTTTCATTCTGCACATAGCAGGGTTACCTAGTGTTAAGACACTCCGTTCTCCGCTTTCCGTTTTATATTTTTAATTGTTTAAATTCCAACAAGTGATTTGTAACTTGTTCTAGAAATCATGAACTATGTTACGTAATTTATCTAATATATAGAGTCACTGTGTCCATAGACATACTATATTATCAGATTTACTATTTTATTTAGAAATTTACATGTTATTAGATATTATTGTACTGATAAGGATCATTTTAAATTTAAGTATCAACGAGCACTTATTTAGCACATACAAAATTTGACGTTCATTTGATAAGTAAATATATACTATAATATTATTATATCACGATATTTACCCGGTACATATACAAACCAACTTGCAATGCTAAAAAAGAAATCACGTTCAATTCCATTTGGAAAATTGAATGTACAACATTTTTGTTTCAACCTTTTTAGGATAAAGCTATCGATCTGATAATGCTTTGCAAAGTTTTATGAAGTAAAATATGCAGTTTGAGAGTCTTTTATTATTTCAAAATGTAAATATTTACAGTTTTGTTAAATAACAAATATCATTATTATCATTATATATTATTTGTGGAAACGTTTTAATTGCGCACACTTAGAGAGGCGAGTTTTTGACTTAGAATTTTACTTTTGGTGTCATTTTAAAGATGCTTAAGAGGTGGATTAGTGAAAAATATAGCAGATGCTTGTACTTGAACAGTTAAATTTATAATTGATTTAACAAATTCAACACGTAAGCTCATTCGATATGCTTGAAAAACATTTGCGCCCGCTTTTTGTTAGCGAAAAAGTTCTGTCGTTAAGCTAATAAATTGAAGTGCAAAGGAGGGAGAGGGGGGAGGTTAACTTACTACTATATAATAAATATATTTATGTAGTGGCCAAATCATATACGTAAGCTTTTTGTCGCTTTTTGTCGCACAGTCGATCGTCTTTACTTGAGGGAGTTATATTATAGTAAAATAAATTTTAGCTATTTGTTTCTATCAGGCACCTAGAACGTAAAATGTTTTGATAGTAATTTTTTCATAGTTTCACGCATTATTCCGCACATGGCAGGGTAAACAGAGGGAACCGCAGGAACCATGGTAACCTAATGTTAAGGCACTCTATATTGCGTGTTGAGCACCGGAACTGAACATCGCACTTTACCTACTTGCCAGAGCGAAAAAAATGGACATGAAAAATTCCGTCTTCTCCGAGTGGGAATCGAACCCACAAGCCGTCGTGTTTGCAAGCAGATGCTACGTCCCTGCGCCACGACAGTCCTCATAATAGAATCGGCCATAAGGAATGGGTCGAATAGTAATTTCTTCCTAAAAAATAAATAAAATATTGTAACAGTAAAATTTTATTTACAGATCTAATAAAATGACGACAGCCAGCGTTTTGCTCACGGTGAGCACGACTTGGTCAGCCAACAGCGACGGTTGCGACAAAGAAGAACGAGTGGGCCGACCTATTAGGAACATTGCAGCTGTTGCGGCAAGGGAGCTTAGAGAGACTCCAGCCACAAGGGACCAGGCTATACGCATCATGCGAGATTGGATACAGAAGAATAGTGATATCAAGAATGTTAGACAGGGTAAGGGTCTTGGAAAGGCAATTTTTTTTGAAAATTTAAATATATTAGTCTAACTTAACATATCTTAGCTAGTGGGCAATATATATATATATATATATATATATATATATATATATATATATATATATATATATATATATATATATATATATATATATATATATATATATATATATATATATATATGCTTACTCATAAATTATTGAATGAATATTCTTAAAGAATAAAACTTCCTCTCAATTCCTCTTAAATGAAACGCAATCATAGTACGACAGATTGCATTGCAAAGTTAGACGTCGTTTGATAAATATCAGAGTTTCTTCATATTAGTTCTAAGCTCGATAGCAATATATTGGAAATACTTAGTGTTGCACTTATATTACAGATCAAATGCAAAGATCTTATTAAGTTAGCATAATGGAAGAGCTTATTTATTTTAAACTTACTTGTTTGTACTTATGTTATGTTTGTTATTCGTTTCGTATTTTATATTATTTTTCTTATATTACATAGAACAATGAGAATGCTACGAAGAAATGAACAAAGCATTTCATTGTATTCTTAGAAAATTCATTAAAATTAACTACGTTTCGCGATAGCGGCACAGTGCTGGTATATGGTTGAGTAGAGCTTAATAGATGTGGGTTCTTATACGATTCCAAAGATATAAACTATAAGACACTATTATTTAGTTTTTAGTCTTATAAACTTGATTCTAATATAGGCCGTGAGTTGTCCGACTTAGTAACAGAAACTATTTATATCGATATATCGATGATTTATTTTTAAGGACTAGTCAAATAATTGATTCTAGTTATTGTGCTGAGTCTCTCCCTTTTTAACGTTTTCTTTTTTAAATTCCGTGACAGATTAATAGTATAGGTTGGGAAGTATTTTGATTAATCGAAGTTTCGGTATAAAGTTTCAAAGTGGCTGCCTGTTACTACTTTAATGCTTAGGATTGAAGAGAGAAGGGAAGTGGCCCAGACGAAGCATGTAGGCCTGACTCTCCAAATCAGTCAATCTCGCTTTAGATTTATAGGATTAAAAATTCAATAAAAAAATTTGAGGCAAAACATCGAAACGTCGTTATTGTAAAATGGATTCTGGGAAATTTCGATATCATTTCAATACAATATATTTTCACGTGAATTCTGAATATTTAATTATAAAATTTTCCATTCCATTGAATTGTTTTGTAATCAACAAATATATTTTGTAATAAGTAAAATTATATTGCTTTTATATATGAATTAAGCTTACTATATTAGTAATAAAAGCTTTATTATGTATGTGACAAAATAAATACCTATTAATAAGTCTATTATAAATAGCCTTAGCGGAACTGAGTCGATAATGTACGGCAAGGTTTTTTAAAGGCACTTGTAATATTATATGACCACAATTTTCATATAATTATATGATAAAGTATATGTTTATTCTTGAAATATGAAACTAGAGCATTACCAAGGTCAGTTTATGAAGAGAAAATTGTTAATAGTTATGATTTATGATATATATATATATATATATATATATATATATATATATATATATATATATATATATATATATATATATATATATATATATATATATATATATATATATATATATATATATATATATATATATATATATATATATATATATATATATATATATAATGCGGAAAGCGAAGCTAAATTTTAGTCTACTAAAGTTTTAGTTTTTAAAGTTAATCTAAGATGTGAATTTGCGTGAGTAATCAAAGTACATAATTGAATTCTTTTTGTAGATGAAATCTTTTTACTGCGTTTCCTTCGCCACAAAAAGTACAGTATTCCGATGGCCCAGCAAACTCTCTTGAAGTATTTAAGTTTGAGGAAATTTTATCCGACTATCTTCACTAAGCTGGACTGTGAAGATCCTAAAATCAAAGCAATCCTCAATGACGGGTAAGTTTGATATGACGACTAGATTTTTTTTACGACTTAGGCACTTCTATTTATATAAAATTTCTTCAAAGAACTGAAAGATTGAATTGAAGAAAATCTGCATACATTATATGACTTGAAAAGAAGAAGAAGTTATAAAAAAAGAACAAAAGTCATTCAACTTGTACAATAAACAATATATGTAAACACATAAATACCAGAAGTTGTAATAACCGCACGCCGGTATGGTAATAAAAAATAGCGATATTGGCCTCATTTTGCAAAAAACCTACAAACCCGGTTACAAAATCATCCGCCTTATGCAATCGACTTGCCCAATTCATGCTTTTTAATTATATATATCGAATAACTATAATAATTGTTATATGCGAATATAACCTTTCTGTATATGATATGACGAACCACTTTTTAATGCATGGTAAGCGAGTGGAAGGGATGTCATGACATATTCGAAAGTTCTTAAGGAGAACCTTGAACTCTGAATATTGCAAATAAGTTATGTTATGTAAACTAATTTCGTGTAATATTTATAATATGTTTAAGTAAGTTACGATATAAGATTAAAGAATAAAGCTCTAGAATCTTTCTAAACAAGTAAGAAGCTTTAAAGCTTAGATTTAAATGCTCTTTGGCTCTTGCTTTGTGTAACTTTCACTTTACATTAAATAATAAAAGTTATATGAAGAAAAATTTTATCCACAGGTACATAGCAGTGTCGCCGGTCCGCGACAGCAAGGGTCGTCGGGTCATAGTCTACAATATGGGTAAGATCTAAACTACAATTATAGCTAATTCTCGTTGTGTAACTTAAAAACTGTTGATAGAGGTGTGCGAATGTTTTTGCCTCGCGACGATATTGACTTTGACACTGCTTTGCAATGCGATATGTAACATTATAAACACGAGTAATTTTGTCGTATATATATATATATATATATATATATATATATATATATATATATATATATATATATATATATATATATATATATATATATATATATATATATATATATATATATATATATATATATATATATATATATATATATATATATATATATATATATATATATATATATATATATACCAGATATTATATTATTAAAACACTAGTAATATTTTATAGTAAAAAAAATAAAGTGGGTAAATCACCAAAGAATTGATACTTTTATTAAATACTTGTATAATATTTAATAAAAGCGTTTCTTTATTTTTAGATTCTTCGCTTATTCACGGAAACATTAATTGTAGTTTAAAATAAACTAAATAAAAGGATTTCCAACAATATATTCTTGCAATTTTTAACCCAACATCAGCATTTCTACAAAGCGAATATTTTTAATTTTGTTTTTGTTCTATGTATGGTATAATGTAAAAGACACAGTCTCAGCTCTAGCTAGGGCAGTTGTTTCAAACGCTTTACAAACATTTTGTTCACAGGTAAATTTGATGCAACTAAATTTAATTGCTGGGACATGTGTCGAGCTCATATAATAGTGTATGAGGCTTTAATGGAAGACCCTACAGACCAAATATTTGGGTTTTCGCACGTGGGCGACGGCAGTGGGTCCACAGCCGCTCACGTAACCACCTGGAATCCGATCGACTTCGCAAGACTTATGAAGTGGGGCGAGGTAAATATTAGTGAACTAAATACCCAGTTTTTTTTCTTTTACACACCGACAAATTACATAATATGTGATTTTTGTATGTGTAATTTATAAATGGGTTTCATAGTAATGAACTTATGATTGTTTTTAACTCAGAAATAGTAATTAGGTAGTAAGTGATAGTTAATATCATCGTTAATACGTCAAAGTATTTATAAAATTATATGTATTTAATTTTTTAACATAGTGAATAAAAATAATTATGATATTTTTTACAAAATCTTTGCTTTTCGGATATAAACTGTGACACATACGTATAATATATTATCTAGATTATAATAAAAATCCCATTGACATGAAAATAAATAAACGTAAATTTAAAAATAAAAATAACGTAAATTAAAAATAGGTAGTATTATATATCAATGTTAAATAATCAAATTAAGTAAAACTCCTAATTATAATGTAGGAAACATGTGCATATTAATCTAGGTATTGGCTAGCTTCAAATACCATTTCAATACATTAGTCCACACGGATAAGCGTCAAAGCCTTGCAGGCTTTTATGTTATTGTGGCTTATATACATGTATATATATATATAAAATTATACATATACATATATGGGAAACTAAATTAAAATTACAACGAAATTAATTACTTATTAAAAAGATGATTCACGAGGTGCAATGGTAAACGTGTAATCAATCCTTTTTTGTAAACAGCCTTTACCTGTTTTCCATTATGCAAGGTCTAGACATGTACCGTTGACAAAAAATATATAATAATAATATTATAATTTATGATAAAAACGGCTATAGCAATTTGTCTCTAAGCAATATAATTTTATAATTATTATTGCAGCATAATAACAACAAAAAAAATTATTATATATATATATATATATATATATATATATATATATATATATATATATATATATATATATATATATATATATATATATATATATATATATATATATATATATATATATATATATATATATATATATATATATATATATATATATATATATATATATATATATATATATATATATATATATATATATATATATATATATATATATATATATATATATATATATATATATATATATATATATATATATATATATATATATATATATATATATATATATATATACGAGGTGTGTTCAAAAAGTATCGCGAATTTTGTGTTTTTTCAAAAATTATTTATTTATTCATGAATATCTATTTTGTCCCCTTCAAAGTAATCCCCATGAGAGATTATACACTTGTGCCAACGGTTTTTCCAATCTTCGAAGCACTTCAAAAAATCATTTTTTTTTATCTTGTTCAGCTCCTCCTTCGATGCCGTCTTTATCTCGTCAAGTGTAGCATAACGTCGTCCTTTCATGGGCCTCTTCAGTTTAGGGAACAAGAAAAAGTCACAGGGGGCCAGATCTGGGGAATACGGTGGCTGCGGCATCATTAGTGTGTTGTTTTTGGCCAAAAAGTCGCGCACAAGCAACGATGTGTGAGCAGGGGCGTTATCGTGGTGCAAAAGCCAATTTTTGTTCTTCCACAAAACCGGGCGTTTCTGGCGGATTGCTTCGCGCAAATTGCGCATAACTTGCAGGTAATAAACCTTATTGACCGTTCTACCCTGTGGCAAGAACTCATGATGCACCACGCCCCTGCAATCGAAGAAAACTGTCAGCAAAACTTTCACATTCGACCGAACTTGGCGCGCTTTTTTCGGTCTTGGTTCGTGCGGCAGCTTCCATTGAGATGATTGAGCTTTGGTTTCCACGTCATAACCATAAACCCACTATTCGTCACCAGTTATGACCCTCTGGAGCAAATTTGGGTCGTCGCGGACAGAGTCCAACATCTCATTAGCAATGTTCATGCGATGCTGTTTTTGGTCGCAATTGAGCAATTTTGGTACGAATTTCGCGGCGACCCGTCTCATGCCCAAATCATTGATAAAAATCGAATGGCACGAGCCAATCGATATGTCTAGGTCCTCAGCAACTTCTCTAATGGTGATTCGACGATTGGCCAATACCATTTTCTCCACTTCATTAATTTTTTCGTCTGTTGTTGAAGTGCTCGGGCGTCCGGCACGCTCTTCGTCGTTCACATCTTCTCGGCCTTCTGAGAACATTTTGTACCACCGATAAACGTTGCTTCGGTCCAAGGTAGCTTCTCCGTATGCCACAGTCAACATTCGGAATGCATCCGCGCACTTAATTTCGTTTTTCACACAAAATTTGATACACGTTCTTTGATCCATTTTTTTGAATGGGTAAAAATCGAAGACGATCCAAAACACGTGCAAGCAAAGCAGCTGTCAACAATTAAGTGAACATTCAAAATGGCCGAGGTTGTCGGCATAAGTGAGAGACATGAGTACCAACATAACGCCACAAAAAAATTGAAATTCGAATATACGTAACCCGCGAAAATTCAAAATTCGCGATACTTTTTGAACACACCTCGATAGATGTAGGTTTTATGATATGTCAATACCCAAGTGCTATTTCCTATTTAATTTGCGTGACATTTGATTACTTAAATTAGCCATCGTTAGAAGCTGTTGACGTAAAACGAGGAAGTTTTTATGCACATTTTTTTATAAATATTTATTAAAATCACATTAAATGCATTCATTATGCAGTTTTTCAAAGTCGATTATTAATCTGCCTTTATCTTAAGGTAGAACAGTATGTCCTTGACTTTTTCAAAACATGAAAGTATATATATTGAAATACTTCAATACCATACAATTATTTATTTTTAGACATTGTGACTCACTGTCATACGAATATATAGTTTTTTTTACCGCCTTTGGAGACCTACATATCTACCTTATCTTATTATATTTGTTATGAAAAATAATTAAATAATATAAAATGTAAGTATGAAAAATAATTAAATAATATAAAATGTTTTTTAACACTGAATGAAATTTTTGAACAGTGTAAAATGAAATGTATTTTAAAACTTGTTTAGATATGATGCTCATATATATATATATCTACTATAAAATGTTCTACCGTTGTTTTTTTTTAACTTTTATGAAATTAAAAGGTTTTATATTTTGATCAGCTATCTATAGTTAATTTATTAATAATTTACCTTCGGAGTAATAGGCGTGTGATAATGAATTCTGTAAATTGAGTTAAGGCTACAAAATAAATGTTTGAAAACTTAACTACGCACCGTCGAGTTCCGCCACTCAACACGCAATGCCTAGAAATGCGGAAAGCGGGGAACGGAGTGCTTTAACACTAAGTTCCTCCAGTTCTTGCGATTTCTTCTGCCTACCCCTATTTGTGTGGAATAAAGCTTATTTTAAAAAATGACTTTTCGAAAGTAAAAAAATATTATTATTATATATGTGATATATTTGGTAATGTATTTTTTTGTTTCAGCAATCGGTACCGATGCGCCATAAGGAGTTCCAACTCGTTAACGTGCCGGCCGCCCTTAAATATATAATTGACTTTGCAACAAGCAAAGTGTCATCCAAAATGGGCGAAAGACTTCACGTAAGTTGTTATTTTTTATTATGATTATTAAAAGAGGTAATTAAAAATATCTTTATTATTAATAACTTGAATTTTAATTATTAATTTCTTATCATGCTACAGTCGGTAAATGAATGTAACATATTATATATACATATATGTGAAACACATTGATTTCCATACATCCTTCCAGAAATGGCAAAAAATATATGTATGTATATTACATTATTTATTATGTTTCTATTTTTATAAGTCTAACATATTAAAAATATTTCTATATTTATACATTAATAGAAGGCCGTCGAGCTTATATTATATTGCGGAAATCCGTACGGTAGATATGCAAATATTGTTTTTGTTTTAGAATGTAGCTTATCGTTTGCTAATGCATATACATACAGACAATGGCCTAATATTTGGTCAAACGATTGCTCTTGAGTTCGTCCATCAGCTACATCACTCATCATAAATGTTTTTATTTCATTCAATTTGCTTATGTCACGTTAACTGGAGACATATTCTGTCAGCTGTCTTAATAGAAGAATTTTATTTTTGCCAATCCAATTTCACACATACCATATAAAAACCGTCTTTCCTGATTTCTTAATAATTGGCAAATCAACGTTACAGACCGACAACGTTACATATTAAATAAAACAATACTATACTATTATCATCGTGGAAGTGAAAAAAGTTGAATTCAGTTACTTAACAACTTGTTAAATACATTTGAGTTCCTCCAACACTTTGCAAAGCATCAACTTCAATTTAAATTGAATTATCTATAATTATAACTTAAATGCTTACGTTCCATATTCACATAGTAACCCTGAGATTTTAATACAGTTAGGTGTATTGATAAAGTGAAACTGTTTTTGTTATACTTGATTGTAGATTGAATAGTGTGTCTTTATTTTTCTAATAGGAATTATTAAAATCAATATATTTATTAAATAAAGGAAATTTACTTAAATTATTATAATAATGTGAGACTTGAAAAATTGGAAGGAGGAATCTTTTCATTAAAAATCATGAAAAGTAACAAGTAGGAGTGGCAGTTGTTGTAATACATCACGTGTATTTATCTTTTTCAGCAAATACGTATAAAATAGTAAGATTAGTAAGATTCTTTGTAAGTACTTAAAATACTCGTGAGGTTGGGGAATATAATCTTATAACTCATATGTATCACTCGTTTGGGAGAGAGGGATGAAAAAGTCAAAGAAATCATCATGTAATTAATAAATTGAGGAGATTTATCCACAAATTTATAATTTGAACCTAACAACGACTTCAACGATTGTATAATTATCGCAAATTCCTTTTTATCTTTTTTACACGGAACAGAGTAATGTAAATGTCATTAGGTTGCCAAATTTTATTATTGCCTTGTGACATAATGTTTGGCATTTGAAAAAAAATTACATGTACGGCTTATCCTACTAATATTATACTTATGAAATTTTGTAAGTATACATGTCTGTCTGTTCACTCAAAAACTACTGAACGAAGCGTATGCATCATAATTGTAAATATAGAAAAGTGCAGTTTAAGTTAGAACGAGCCTCTAGTCTTAGCATAATTTTTTGTATAGCTACAATGTAACGGCCATGTTCTACAACTCTACTAACGTTAGGGGAACTTAGCTCCACATCACCTCATTTTTAGGTCATGTTAATAATCTTCTTTTTGCTTGGAAATTTATATCAGCCAGTTAAAGTTCTATCAGGAATATAAAGTAAAATAAACATTTTAAAGTTACAAAATTTCTTTTTAGTTTACTTGATAATATTTTTAGTATGAAAAATAATTGAAATGTACCAAAAATAAATAATTAGTAGTGGGAATTGAACTCTTATACCCTAGATTTTGTTTAAGTTTCATGATTGTTAGTCAATGTAAAGGTAAATTTCGTAGTTTTAGTTCAGGATTCTCTTGATATGAACAAGACATTACCTATATTTACATTTAATGAATAATTTTGGAGGTATAGTGAAGCTACATTTAAAAATTATTTAATCATGTTACATTGCTTAATTCATGCAAAAAACTAACATATAATAAACTAAGACATTATGTAGAATATATTATTTTAAGAAATTAGAAAACCATATATTACATAAGTAACTATTGAATATATATTACGAAATATACAAATTATTAAAATAAAATTCATTTTATTTTAGATCCACACAAACGTGAAGAATATGCAGAGTCACGTGGACATCGCGTGTTTGCCGACGTCCTTTGGAGGTCATATATCATTACAGGACATGATCAAGTTCACAAGAGAATTGCTACTGGAGAAAAGACAGACTTTACTCGCTTTAGATGACATGGAAATTTTAAATACTAGAGGTATAATTTCATCTAGGAAACCAACGAATATTATTAAAGGGGACAACGTTTCCGTAGAAGGAAGCTTTAGAAAGCTTGAAATAGATTAACTGTGATTTACATTTAATATAGTGTTTTTTAGCATTTATAAAATGTTTAACTTTAAATAATTGTCAGATAGTAAACACGTTTCTTATGGAACATCAGGGGACGGTACGGTGACTGTCTTACGAGGTGAAACTGGCTATATACTTAATGTATATATATATATATGTATATATATATATATATATATATATATATATATATATATATATATATATATATATATATATATATATATATATATATATATATATATATATATATATATATATATATATATATATATATATATATATATATATATATATATATATATATATATATATATATATATATATATATATATATATATATATATATATATATATATATATATATATATATATATATATATATATATATATATATATATATATATATATATATATATAATGCATTTTATTATTCTACATAACAAAATTAATTTGTGTATATACTGGAAATATATTTTATACGCTTAGTTAAGTTTCTTTATGTTAACTAAATATAGGAAAAGAACAAATTACTTAAGCAATATACCACTATACGTTGTGTAACGGTTAAGATGATGGGCATACTTGTGTCTAAAAATTACTTTGTAGGTACGATTGTAAATGATATAAATAAATATAATTTTTTTTTTAAAGTATAATGTGTTTTTTTTAATTATTATTTTACTATGTATTAATTATTGTTATATTTTCATTTTCAATTTATTATTTATTATTAAAGAACAAGTGCTTGTTTAATGGTTAGTCAAAAATAAATCTCCAATTTAAATAAATACCGGTTCATTTCGAATTATTTTTGTGTCAGGTTGTCCGGTTAGATATAAATGTACAAGCAGCGAGTGGTACTTCCGACATATATGTATAACATCGTGTCATATGTTATTAGATAGCGAAACTGCAGATGGGCTATGATGGATAAAAATAAAAAAAATATTCTTTAGTTTCTCCCCAATATCCTAACAAAATAATATTTAATACTATCGATTGTTAAAAATCAATATTTAATGTTTAACAATCTATAGCAATAGCATTACACTGCATTTCACATATAAGAGGAAGGGCTGAGGGAATCGTAGGCGTAGAAGCAAGAAAATGCCTGGAAACGGAGTTTGCCAGGCATTGCTAATTGAGTAGTAGTATTCAAAGCCTTTTTGCCTTATTACTAGAGTGATTTAAAATGAAACAATTTATTCTCACCAAGTGGAAATCGAACTCGTTGTACATTTGCTTTATATATTAGACGTTAGTTACTATATATAGAAGGAAATAATTAACAAAAAATATGATTAACAAACATATAGTACTGCTATAATATATTCGAAACAAAACGAAACAAATAGAGGTTTCTTAAGCAACAAGAAATCTCTATTAAGGTCTATAATTAACTGTATTATAATTATACCTTAACACATCATCTTATCTGAAAGCGTAGTCGTAGTCGTGTACATAATAATCATTATTATATAAGCTCGTGTAGTTATAATTATCCGGCAAAAAAAAAATCATTTGTATAAAATACATAATATATGTATGTCACTATAAAAATATTATATTTTACTTAAATAGGTGATAAGGTTAACTTGAGGTCATTATGGAACAGTAACAGTGGGTTCGATTCTCGTTAAAATGATAATTATATTATAAATATATATATAATGGCATTGGGTTTTATTCAAAGCATAAATATATTTTATAATATAGTAACATGAGAAAAAATTAATAACAAGTAAGTTAACTTAGCGTCAACTAAATGATATATAGTGAAGGTGTGATGCAGAACGTATGGCTTAGCGCTCAGGGTGTTTGTACAGCTTGCAAGAGGCGCGGGTTCAAATCCTGCAGCAGTTGCAGTTTAAATTTTTATACGTTTTCTTGAAGTATTTTTCCATATATAGTGGTCATATCAATCATTAAAAGGAATTAAACTTTTAATAACAATTTAAATTGCTTAAAAGTTTTTACTTAAATATTTCTGAGGGTTTACGTATGTTTATATTTAAAAAAAACAGTAGCAGTCGTGGGACTGCCGATAGAAGTGAAAACGGAACTAATAAGTTGAGAGTAATTAAAACTATATGCAAAAATTATATGAAATTTTTTATGTTTTATTTATTAGTTACATATGATGGGTTAAACAAGTCATGAACAAAATATAAATACAAAGTGGTTGAAAAAAATAACAAAGCACGTATTTTATATCTAACAAAATACACAAACAAACAATAACTTCGTAAAATTGAATTTTACAATTAATGAACATATTTCATAAAATCTAAAATTATTATAACATTTTTTTAATTTTCCAATTCACATTTTATTTATATATTTTTCAAATCCACGAAAAAATATTATCAAATAACTAAAAATCTATTTTACCACGCTAGTAAGATAAATCTTATACCGTAATAATACTCATTTCATGATGAAGAGGTTAAATATTAAAAACATAATTAAAATGAATAATGCTAAATTTTAAATACAAATATCCAAAAAGCGTCCAACGCAGCGTATACGTGTAGTAGACGCGAACCGAGGATTTTACCCTCTACCAAAACGCTCAACGCGCCTAAAGAAGTTTTCACTTCAAAAAAAATGTGAATATACTCGTCTTGGATATTTGTTTGAATATTAATTTATTCTTCAAAAATGTTCTATACTTTGTATGGATTCAAATGAAATATATTATATTACATTACAATGGAATCAAAAGAAATGGAGATAATTTCAAGACTAATATTGTCCACGTGTACCTTCTCAATATTGAAATTCTACATAAGCTGCATTAAGAATTGATTGAGTTTAATTTCATATCGTCTAGCATCTGGATTCTGTCAGTGGAGTTTTCCTTGCGCTTCAGTAAATATTATGAAAATTATTTTAATGAAACGTCTGAAGCAAATTATGAAGGTACTATTTTTTTAAGCGTGTGCTATTTTGTAATTTATGTATAAATAAAGAAAATGTTTTTTTCTTGAAATTCGCTACGAACATAAGTATGCAGAATTTATTTCCCATTGTATGGTAACGGCGGTCTTCAAGTCACGTCACATATTCATTAAATTTTATTCTTATATGTATCGAGTGTAAAATCAGAATCAGATATATTGGAAATGGCCACGACGGCGTCAACAAGGCATATAAATTTCGAAATAACAATATGTTTTGCAAAAATGTATCCGAAACCAGAGCAGGTCTTTGTTATGACGTAAGCAAATTGCTTCACCGATACTTTTTTAAAGCAGACCTTTACCTTTATCAGTAATTGAAGGTGAAAAATAATAATAGTATCGGTACACACAGCGGTATGGAATTCTTACATCACTTTTTAGGGTTCAATAATACAAAATTAAAAATAGATATTTATAAGACCATTTATTTTTCTAACAAAATAATTAATTTCAGCTTGATTGTGGGAAAAATATTCTCGACAGCTATTTACAAAGGAAAGGCTTCTAAGTCAACATAATATAAAGATCAAGAAGTTACGCCTGACTTTACTTTTATAATCATATAATAAATATCCATATAGTAATTTTAGTTGATATACATTTGAAAAATTTCTCATGGTATTAGAATTTACATACAAAAAAATTATATAGTTAAAAAATGTGGAATATCTTTACAAAACAAAAGATGTAAACACACTAACTAAGTAAGTAATAAAAATTTAAGATTTTAAAAATGTTTATCTGTGTGTCTTTCCGTTTATACATAAACAATTTCAGACAGCTTAAATGAATGTGAATTTGATTCCTATTTGGGGTGAGTGGGGATGAATTATTTCATTTCCAGTTTCTTCGCACTGGCAACTATGAAAGCGCGGAGATAAAGCGTGAAGCTAAAAAAAGTAAAAGAAATAAAACAAAATCTAAATGCTGCCATATTTATATTATATTCAACTATCTCATCTTAATAATAATGGATCTGGAATATCTGATTTATATTATATATTCTGATTACTTTATTATATCACAGAAAATGACGTTTTAGAAAACATTACTCGAATAACCATCATCATCATCACCAGCTAAACTGCATGCTATATATATATATATATATATATATATATATATATATATATATATATATATATATATATATATATATATATATATATATATATATATATATATATATATATATATATATATATATATATATATATGTGTGTGTTTGCTTCATGCGGTTAAGCAAATAAATCAAAACTAGAAAGAAATAATAGGTATCTTAAGGAATCATTATAGGGCATAATGATTATGTTTTCTATACCAATAAAAATAATCATCTCATTGAAAAATGAAAGCAAACCGATATCGAGAATAGCGATATCAATGTTAAAGGTTATTATGAATCATTACGTCCACGCACACAAAGTTGCATGCACATATTACAAATAAATTATAAAATCAGAATATTCAGAATTTATGATTTTGTCATACAATAAATTCAGTATTAATAAAATAAACAACGTAAACAAAATAAATTAAAGTGTTATTTGCGCCTTATTTCATATAAAATAATTATAAACGCCCACAACTTGGTATTTATATAAAATCTTATATGCACGTTGTCATATTTTGCTATGCCAAAAAGTGCTACATTTTAATATAATTAAACATGAAATAAAACAAACTTCACTATAAAATTACTTATCTTGAAATGCTCTTTTCGTCTACAATCTTCAAACAACTATTGCAAAACTTGTGTGAACTTCGGCAAGTGTACGACATGACTCAATTTCCTAAGAAACTTTCTATTTGTATAATGAGATATATATATATATATATATATATATATATATATATATATATATATATATATATATATATATATATATATATATATATATATATATATATATATATATATATATATATATATATATATATATATATATATATATATATATATATATATATATATATATATATATATATATATATATATATATATATATATATATATATATATATATATATATATATATATATATATATATATATATATATATATATATATATATATATATATATATATATATATATATATATATATATATATATACTTAGTCTTGCCATAAATATTGTTATAAAGAAAAGCACGATTTTTTTTTTTATACGTAACATTTATTCCTTTCATAGTGAGTTAGTTTAATACATCAATATATAACTATTAAAAATATACAATATTTATTCGAAGTGGTCCCCATTGGCTGCAATACAGTCTTTTAAACGTTGAGGCCAGTTATCAATAGCAGCACGAACTCTTTCTAGAGGAAAATTCTTCACTGCCAACCGAATGCATCGTTTTAGGGACTCCAAATTATCATGGCGTTTAGAGCAAGCCTTACTCTCTAAAACTGACCATAAATCATAATCCAATGGATTTAGGTCAGGACTTGACGACGGCCAGTTTTCAGTGCTGATAAAGTCCGGAACGTTAGTTTTCAACCAAGATTGGGTGGATCGAGCTCTATGACCCGGTGCCGAGTCTTGTTGAAAGCACCATTCTTTGTTATTGAACATGGTGTTAGTTAAAGACTTAACTACCGTCTCAAGAATGGTATTTTGATAAACTTGTGCCGACGTTTTAATACCTTTTTCACAAAAATATGGCTCAGTCACCCCTTCATAGCTAACACCCCACCAAACCATCACTGAAGTGGGATAATGCCCACGTTGTACTCTGTTTACTAATTGCGAAGCTTCTTTAGAGCTTCCAGCATAAATACGGTCATTTTGTTTATTAAAATACTGCTCAATTGTAAAAATGTTCTCATCCATAAACAAAATTTTTTTGTGACCTCCCTTTGCGTACCGCTTAAGTAGTTGTTTGGATTTTACCACCCTATTCTTCTTTAAATTATCAGTTAAGAAGTGACCAGTACGTCTCTTATAGGCTGCAAGTCCTAAGTCATCTTTTAATATACGCGACATGGTTCTAGGAGCTATCTTCATCTCCCGAGATAAAATCTTTTGCTTACGGACAGGATTTCTTCGAATTCTTTCCCTAACTGCTTTAATCACCTTTTTCACACGAACGGTACGTGGACGGCCAGATCTTTTTCTGTCACAAACAGAGGAGGTATCATTGTACCTATCAATAGCCCGGTAAACAAACATTTGACTAATACCAAGCGGGTGGAGGGTTTTAAAAATTGCACTTTTCTCCATACCTACTTTATGTAAGGCAATCACAGCGATTCGGTTCTCTTTATCACCCCACTCCATTTTAATATAACAAAATATTTAACAATATAATGGCGCGAAAATAAGAAAACACATCAAGCAATCATATAAAAATGACAGATTCCAAATTCAAACGTAATATTTTCTTTTTTTGAATAGTAACAGTATTTATGGCCAGACTAAGTATATTACCTTTTTTAATATATCGGTAAGTACATAACGTTTTCAATATGGTTAACGTCAATCTATGTCAGATTGCGCATTGGTGGTGGAGGTGGAGCGGTAATCCATTTTATAGGCTAAGGTTACTTTCATATAAACGGAAACACTTAGGTAGTTACCTGCGGCGCATAAGTGAACTTGAGTGAAGTTTCAAGACTATTTAAAAGCAATTTGTACATAACGTACGAGCGCATTGTCAGTCAAATTCGTTATAGAAGTTAGTGTTTTTTTTATTATTTTTGTTTTCTCATTCTTATAAGATAAGGTGGGTGGATTTAACTCTACTTTCTCTCCATTACTATCGTGCTATTTGGGATAAAGAAATATTAATACATTGGTATTAATATAACACCAATAAGATATTATTAAAATATTAATGAACGTAACTGCTCTTAATGCTACAATACAACTGATATTTCAAAGGTAATTACTTCTTTGTTGCAGTGACGCCGCCGGCGTATTTAGTTAATAATGTTATTCATTTTGCAAAACATTCTATTAGCACCTTTATAATATTTACAGTATTTATAAATTGAACCACTTATTAAGTAATATAAGTAGGACCGCCGTGGCGTAGAAACGCAGCGTCTGCCTATAAACACGAAGGTTGGTGGGTTCGATTCCCACTCGGGGCAGATGGAATTTTCCATTTACATTTTCTTCACTCTGATAGCTAGGCAAAGCATGGCGTTGGGTTCCACCACTCAACCCGCAATGCCTCGGAAAGGCGGAAAGCGGTGAACGGAAGTGTCTCGAGGTTTCCACGGATCCCGTGGTTCTCTCAACTTATTCTGCCAAGAGCAGGCCAAAATATGAGGCTAAAAGTAAGGTAAGGTACATAACAACATTATATTTAAAAATTATACAAAAAATTATACTAAAAATTATACAATTGCATCGGTAATTATCGGCTAGGCTAAAAATTTAATCTCTATATCTAAATTTTACCTAATTTAATTTTACGCTCTGGCTATGTGGTTTAATTAAATAACCACTAAACAAAGGTGATCATTATATTAATGATCAAACATGCCCACAAATTTTCAATAAGGTGATTAAAATTGACTAAAAGTTAACAAATACTATAAACAAGTTTAGTTTTTGAAATTTGGTAATTTTTGATTAAATTATGTCATTCGTTTCGTTATAACGTGACATACGATTAATAGCGTGTGTTGACATAAGTAGCGCATTTATCGAAAGATTTATTAACACACAAGCTTTTAGCTGCGATATAAATCACATTTGAGTAAATAAATAAGTATTAGAGATCGTAAAAAAATATCTAAACAGCTGAAACTACAGTCAATTGAAATATATATCAACGTAGGGAATGCTGGAGAGCGTTGAAGTGATTTGATTTTCATATTTAATGACAAACGATGTTTCTATCTTTCTTTATTGTTTAACTTGCCCCTAAAAAATATAATAATAAAAAGTAACCTATGTTACTTCTAATACTTTTGAAAGTACGTGAACAATAATTCATAATGATCGGTTCAGTAATATTTGCATGAAAACGTTACAAACAAACATAAATTCACATTTATAATATTAGTAAGGATGTTCATACGCAATATTTACTAGTAATAGTAGTATAATACCTACAGATAAGTAATTTTATTGAAATTCTATAAATTTTGTACTATTATTGTTTATTACCTGTGCTTATTTGATGGTTACGATGGTATTGCTCATATATAAGCTTTCATATATAACATAATAATTTAAATTAAAACATGACGATATAATGTTTGAAAAAAAAAGAATTGTGCAATGCACGCTTGGGATCATACATACGACAAATTAAGTATATCACAAAATCCCTTATTTTTATAAAATAATTAGTGATATAATGTATGAAAGTTACACAGGAGCTTCAAATAGGTATACCACTTTTTTCTGCAGGGTAGACAGAAGAACATAAGATAGTGTCTTAGAATGATTATGATAGTATGATAGTGATTAGAGTTCAATTCAAGTCACAGCGTTAAAAAAAAACAACAAATTTCTAAAATTTTCATTTTGATACTTCATAACAAACAATTAAGTGTATATATATATATATATATATATATATATATATATATATATATATATATATATATATATATATATATATATATATATATATATATATATATATATATATATATATATGTATATATATATATATATATATATATATATATATATATATATATATATATATATATATATATATATATATATATATATATATATATATATATATATATATATATATATATATATATATATATATATATATATATATATATATATATATATATATATTATATATATATATATATATATATATATATATATATATATATATATATATATATATATATATATATATATATATATATATATATATATGTATATGTATATATATGTATATATATATATATGTATATATATATATATATACACTTAATATATATATATATATATATATATATATATATATATATATATATATATATATATATATATATATATATATATATATATATATATATATATATATATATATATATATATGCGCTTCTACGATGCTGTCCAACTTTGTCATCAGTAATAGGCTATGCACTAAGTGGCTACGTCAGTACAATTACCTTAGAAATCAATTTGCTGCAATTACAAACCAATTTATTAATTACTGACTATAGACTACATATGGATGTAGATAAAGGGTTTTAGTACTAATTTGATTATTAGACATATATTTTATTACATGAATCGCTGAAGTTATTAAAAATCTATACAATTCGGTTCATCCATACAAGTTGTAAAGTAAATTCAACTGTTTGTTGTAGAAAACTTTATATTTAAACATATTTTAGTATGCCTACTCTATTGTGGTGCACATCCACATCCTTCTAGTGATTTAACGCTAGCTTCTATTTATTTCCACATTACTAAGCGGAAATATAAAATATCGAGTATATTTTGAGAAGTATGAATAAAAAGAATTAGTCATTTAAAACAGATTATGGCATTATAAAACAGTGTTTTTAATATTTTTTATAAGTATTTTGAAAGGAAGTGTCTTTAGTATTCGTCATTTAATTATAAAGTAAAACTCAAACTTGTAAAATTATCTCACTCAATGAAAGAGGATCGCAAATGTAGGATGGCAAGGATTACAAAGTTCAAGCCTACTAACGCCCGCTGTCCAATAGTATTTAATATATAAATTCATAAAAATAAAAAATAAAAATACCAGTCAGCTGCAAAACAATAATCCTGAAAGCTAGATCAATACCAGTTTATATGCACTAGCATCTGGTTATAGACAGAGAGATATATTTTTGTCATTATAATTATGATTTATTTATTTATTACGACCAATTATGATATTTGGCTTTTTCTTTTTATATCTGTGTATTTATTTAAAAAAAAATAGACTTACAATTTATTATCTGTAAAGAAGTACATATTTTATTTATATTGTTCTTGATGTCTTTGCCTTTGTTTCAAATACAGTCCGATTGAATCACGATGTAATATCAATTTTATAATGCTTCCTTGCCTACTTCATACAAATGAACATCGAATTTAATTTCTGACTTACTTCAAAGCCTGCGTCTGCACACGTCTATTAAAGGGATGTCCTTATACGTATTTCAAATAGTTGAACATGAAATTTCAAACACTAAATTAGTGTAATACTAATTTCTAGGAATCAAAGTAAAGCTTTGTATATTCACTATGAAAATAGCTTGTCCTACATTTAAATGAATTTCTATATTAGAGAGTTGCTAGTGACAAGTTTCGTTCTTGGGACTGTATCTATAATTGGCTCTTCTCTTTAGAAATATAATTCTGTGAACCAAAACTTAATATAGTTTTATTGAAACGTGGAAATTAAGCGAGAATATGTTTTTTACCATTCGTTCGAACAGCAACAATATGAAAATATTCTATTATTAAATAAAAATTGCTTACAAACATCGAACGCCTGAGGTTTTTTAATAACATTTCTACTGTTATAAATTATTGATATAGAAATTACCGTAGTTATTTTACCTATCTTTTTTAAATGCAAGGAAAAATATTTATTCTTTTAAGTTTTATTAAATTGTATGTATGGTTAGAAAGTTTATAAAAAATATGTTGTTTCAATAATAGGCAATATATCTCACGCACGCACGCACGCACGCCCGCACGCACGCACGCACGCACGCATGCATGCACGCACGCACGCACGCACGCACACACGTACGCACGCACGCATACACACACACATACACACACACACACACACATACACATTTAGAGAATTCAATAAATTTATTAAGTTGTAAAGGAATGAAAAAATACCATATTACTAATCATTATATAAGTTTAAAAATGTATTGTATATATCTAAGCTTACTTTTGTTATTGAAATTTCACCGTCTTTAGCTGCATCCAGGTTACTTCGTTAGTTGTTACTTTATGTATAAATATATGGTATGTAAATATTTATAACACAAAATTGCTACGTTGTCCTTTCAAAGTGAAGTGTAAAGTGTACTGTAATCTCTGTAAAGCGTAGCTGGTTTTGTTCTACATCAGAAAGTTAAGAACTTTGACGTTTGTACTCCAACAATAAATGTTCATCTGGCTAAAGCGCTTCTGTTAAGCTACTCATTTTCCTGTTTCACACTTTAACGTCACATATTTCATACGATTGTTTTAAGGAGTAACACTTTTTCTTTATAATATACATATATGTAAAGAGCCTTTGCTGGTAAATTCGACTTTAAATACACTAAGTAAATAAAGAACAATACAGACATTATCATTCTCTAAAGTGAAGACAACACTCCCAAATATTCCGTCCCCTGTATGAACAAATTTTATTCGCGGCGTTAAATTCTGCCACTTAACACCCAATGCCTCGAAAAAGGCGGAAAGCGGGGACGGAGAAAGCAGGGACTAAGCAACGGAGCGTCTTAACAGGTTCCCACAGTCCCTGCAGTTCCCTCTGCCTACCCTGCCATGTGCGGGATAAAGCGTGAAGATAAAAAAAAACAAATTTTACTACATGTTATTTTCTATCTTATATTAGCTGGCTTTTTTTTTAAGCTTCACACGTTCGATTTTACTTGTCCAAATCACCTGAGCGCGTTCTCTTTCTCATAGTTTGTAGCTATTCTACATATCTTTACATTGTGGATGGAGACATATTTAATAATAAATCAGCAGTATACATCAAACAATTCAAAATAGTTTTTGAGAGGGAATTGAATCTACAACCTTCAATGTATACAGTTAGACGACGCTTTGCCGTTGCGTCACGACAGCCGTATTTCAATAAAAAAATTGTGTGCGTGCACCGTTATCACGTCAAAAGTGAAACTTCTTTGGCAAACTAATTTCTAAAACACTAATCTAATGATTTAAGTGTATAAGAGTTAACTCTTATCTTAAGAAAAATTAAAATTACAATAAGAAAATTCCTAAAAATATATCGTTTTTTTAAGCTTTAGTAGATATTTCATTGTTATTTTATATTTCTTAATGAACAGTATAGAATATATCCATAATAGATTTAATTTTGTAAATCGATAACTAATAAATTCAACTAATGTGTGCACGTCTTACTGAGCCCGACAGCATATACCAATTTTAAGTTTATATTTATAATTATAGCACAAATCGATGCATCATCTGGTTTTGCAACAGTACATTTTAGTAATCTAAGCCTTACATGATGCATGGAGAAAGTAATGTAGTTATGAATTTATTCGGATTTGCTGTTTTACTTATTTATTATTTAGTAATTTTACTGGTGGAGTGGTCATGAATTTAATCATTACTGATAACCTAAACTTTTTCCAAATGTTCTAATTTTTTCAGTTCCATCTTTATATATTTATTTATAGAAGTCTTTTATTTGCGCACACTTAGAGAGGCGAGTTTTCGATCTTAGAATTTTACTTTTGGTAGCCCTTTAAAAGATTTTGAAAAGGCGGATTGATGGGAGAATGGCTTTAAAAATTTGTCTTTTAACAAAACAATGAAATAATTAAAAAAAAATATTTTAACTATCCCAACTTTAAAACAAAGTGCATGTGCGCTTTGAACCTGTTATTGGTACAAGTCATTGTTATTTTTATTTTAGTATTAGGGATTTCTAAAATGACATTTACTTATTACTTATATAGCATAATATAAAGTCTAATATTTCTCAACATAATCTGATAAACAGGTACTAGGAAGTCTCACGTTTCGCGTCTCACAAAGAGACTTAGTTCAAAGCAGCTTAAAGTAGCTTTACTATTAATTTCCGCTCGCTCATCTACATGAAAAGGATGGTACAAGAAGCTTTTGCTATATATTTTTTTCTATGTTGTTTTGCAATGTCTTCTCCTTTTTAGAGTTTCGTAGGTTAAATGCTTAAGTGGATTTTATTTTGTTTGTTCGTCTGTCTGTTCGTTCGTTTGTCTGTACCTCAAGAACATCTATCTCGAGAAAAAACGACCTATATTGATATATGACAAAGAAAATGAGAACGCGCGTTGCCTGTTTTTGGGTCAGCTTAACTAAAGAGTTATGCAAACAAAAATGTCGATAATGGAATACTTACACACTAAATTCTTTTCATGCTATACAATTTAGATAATTAAAGAAAATGCAATACTTACAAATGCTAGTGAGTGAAGCTAGTGTCAAGACACCACGCTCTCCACCTTTCACCAAAATAGGAGACATTGTCTTCTAAGAGCGAGATAATAACCCACAACCTGTGTATAATAGTGAAGCACTGTCCTTAGCACTCCTCCGCAAATTTATGTATAGGATTATGTATTTACCTATATGGGTTTAAATGTACGAAATCTATATCTCTCAGTAATCTTTTCATATCATTTTTAAATCCTACAGTTCTGGATAAAGTTCCGATTAAATTACCATAGAATATAAAAAAAATGTAATTTTTTTAATAAATAATGTGGATCATATTGATAATTGTAAGATTCAATAAAATTATAAAAATTATGTGACTGACAGGAATTAAGATGAATTTGGTATCTTTGTAAGTTTTCTTGTTTTAAAATAATAATATAAATAAATACAGTGCGCCATCTATATATCGTAAATATAATATACTATGTACAAGCGTTGATTTCGCAGTAAACAGTACTTAATTTGATAATATTGCCAAACAAGAATAATAGGTGGCATTTATTTTAAATTTTCTCAAGTTTAACTACTACTTGTTTAATAATAATATGTTATCAATAATTTTTTTGAAATATTTTATTTAGCTAAAGTTTGTCTTTGTTAATATACGAAGGAAGATATATTTCCGCTTTTTGCTTTAAAGAATAAGATACTTTGAATTCATTTTCCGCCCAACTCATACATTGCTTTTTTATATTTTTCTATATAGAGTAATGAATATATATATATATATATATATATATATATATATATATATATATATATATATATATATATATATATATATATATATATATATATATATATATATATATATATATATATATATATATATATATATATATATATATATATATATATATATATATATATATATATATATATATATATATATATATATATATATATATATATATATTGTTTATTCCTTTTTGTGCCGCCCCCCTGCGATGACCCCCGCGCGGGTTGTCGTCAAAGTCTTGTGCCAACTCCCGGCGCGAGCGGTCAGTAGTAGTTAGTAGTAGTTGTCGAGAAGCAGTAAAGGGGGCACGTGTCACGGCCGACGCGAGCGCACGTCCTTCCTGAATCTAATATTAATTAGCGGTGTGATTTTCCCTCCCTCAGCCTTATTTGATTTCCCTTTTGTGTATTCCCTCTTGATATTGAACCTGACAAAGACAAACCAACAAAAGATAATAGTGCAAGTAACCCCTAGTGAAGAAGACTCAAGTTAGACATTCCACGTGCCGGGAACAATCAGTGTTTGTGTTGTGAATCATGAAGATAAGGTACTGTACAATTTCTATTATCCTAAAACCGACTATAAAGTAAATAATTAATAAATAACCTCCACTTCAGCACGCTTCCACAATTGCTGACCCCTACCCACTATTCAATATTTATTTTTTGGTAGCAGAACGCAGTTCATTATATTCATTATATACTATATACATTTCTGGTAGCAGAGCGTGGTTCATTAAATACTACTATATACATTTTCTGGTAGCAGAGCGTGGTTTTTCATCCCTCTGGGCCCCCTTAATTATAGCGTGGTTTAATCCCTCTGAATCCCCTTGATTATAGCGTAGTTTAATCCCTCTGAGTCCCCCTGATTATAGCGTAGTTTCATGCCCCTGAGTCCCTTTGATTACAGTGTTATTTTCCCGTTTTGGTATTTTGGCTCTTAATTTGGTACCTAACGCATAATTACAATATAATTTGATTTCCTAACCTTTTAAAACGTGTTCACATCGAGTTGTTTAAAAAATAATGTTATATGAAATTTTTATACATATAATATTGAATATATAATTTGTAGGGTGAATGTATAATGTGTAAAATATATAAATAAATATTGAATATAATTTTATATATTAAATATAAAATATAATAAATATACATATGTAATATGATTACATATATTTATAATATTACGCCTATACGTTATTACCTATCCCGTTTTAAATTATAATTGAAGTTAGTTAAAATATTTTAATATAATTTCCTTAAAAAACTAACTTACTTTAAAATATTATCCCTACACTTTTATTGTTACCCTTTTCCTTTTATTTTTATTTAAATGAAGTTTAAGCCTTAATTGTAGTCATATTATATATCATAGTATTTTATTATATTGCGATATAGTAGATTGCCGACTCGACGCGTAACTGGTTTCTTATCTCGCCAGATGTTGTGGATTCATTGTTTATTACGAGTTTATTATTTTTTTAATATTTTAGTTGAGTTATTTGTTTACTTGATTTCTGATTTCGCCCGTTGGTAGTGGGTTCATTGTTTATTACGAGTTTATTATTTTTTTTTTAATATTTTAGTTGAGTTATTTGTTTACTTGATTTCTGATATCGCCCGTTGGTAGTGGGTTCATTGTTTATTACGCGTTTATTAATTTTTAATATTTTAGTTCAGTTATTAGTTTACTTGATAATTTAAAATGGCTACTCATGATGAAACAGTAAAATGTTCCTTATATACGGAAAGCGCAGAATATAGAAAAAATATAGGTGTGGTACGCTTTGTTTCCGATTGGATTGCCGATACCTCGGAACTTCTTGGCACTTCTGAAATACCTAGATTATTAGTTAGGTTCAAGGATTTAGATTCTCATTGTAATTTATTTGTAAACGCGTCCTCAGTGCTCCTGGGTGGGTTAGACCCGGCTATCGATTACCAAGAAATTAATTATATAAAAAAAGAAGTGCGTTTAGTATATAAGAAGATAGACGACCTCCGGGTGCGTCAATTAGAGTTGTGCCCACCTGCTCCCGTAGTTGATCCCGTCATGGCCGGTACACCCGTGGGAGTGAGTAATAAAAATATTACTGAGCGAACTACTTATAATAGATTACCTGACTTACCTATACCTAAGTTTGATGGACGGCCTGATTCCTGGATAAGTTTTATTGATCAGTTTGACAGTGTAGTAGATTCCCAACACCATTTAACCCCCACAATGAAATTGCAGTACTTAGTTGGATCCTTAGCAGATGAACCTAAGCGGTTGTTGCTACATTTAAAAATTGAAGAAGGCAACTATGAAGTTGCTCGTGAGTTGTTGAAACAGCGGTATCACAATACACGGGTTCTTGCTGATACCTACATAACCCAGATACTTACCCTGCCGGAGATTTCGAATAAATTTACAGGTTTGCGCGCGGCCTTTTTGAACCCCTTGTTAACTGCCTATCGCTGTTTAGAACGTTTAGAGTTACCCGTCTCCTCATGGTCTTATATGTTAGTACATATATGTTTGACTAAGCTTCCCTCTGATTTGAAATCCCGTTTTGAGCGTTGTTATGGCGGTGACGCTGATGAATTACCTACCTTTAAAAATCTTACTACCTTTTTGGAAGACGAATGTCGTCACCATGACAACGTTGGCAACACCCCCCTTGTAGATTCTAACCTGACGAAATTTAAAAGTACTGTACCTAAACATACTTACTTTGCGGCTCCTCCCTCCCCTATATTAAATAATAGACAAAAAATGTTACCTGTAATAAATAATAGTAAAAAATGTTACCTGTGTGCTTCCTCTTCCCATTACCTCCGTGAATGTCCCGAATTTAGAGCTATGAATCCTAGAGAAAGATCGGGATTTGTAAAACATTCCCGGTTATGTTATAGGTGTTTGGACAAACATTCAATCCTTATGTGCAAGCGGGACTACAAATGTTCAACCTGCGGTCGCTCATCCCATCACACTATGCTATGTTTTAATGATTCCCGTAACCCAATGTATCCCACCTCATCCAATCGCATTAATAATTATAATTCCAAATTTAATAAACGCACTTATCCGCGTACCTGTCCTTCTTCTACCCGCGGTCCCCATATGGGCGGGGGCCAGCATAAGAAATATTCCCCTTCGCAACTCCAGCGCTCCCCCCAACGACATTCCCAGAGAGCTTCTCCCCCCAGAGAAAATGCTCCGCCCCAACCTAGACAGGTTGAAAATAATAGACAAGTTGAAAATATTATAAGATATCGTGATAATTCCTATAATAGAGAAGATAGACCCACATAGCTAGATACTTGTATTACTCCCCCTTCCCCTTGCCTGAATATCTCACCCAATTCCCTTATATTATTGCCTACTGTTAAATTACACGTTAAAACTGCTAGTGGTTATTATATTGAAGCGCGTGCCTTATGTGATACCGGTGCCCAGGGTTGCCTCATTACAACCGATCTTGTTGTTAATTACCTCAATTTGACCATCTCCCCCTCCTGTGCCCCTGTACGTGGCATAGGTAATATTCCTTTAGTGGTTTCCCGTGGTTCTATTTCCCTGTGTTTTAAGCCTTTGTATAATTCCTTCCCTGAGGTGTCAACCTCTGCTATGGTTATAGATGTGATTGCCGGTACGCATCCTGAGTTTGAGTTCCCTGAGTCTGTGTTTTTTCCTAATAGTGATTTTTCCCTTGCTGACCCTACCTATAATAAGCCTGGCCCGATAGATATACTATTGGGTGCTGACGTGTTCGGCGCGCTTTTATTACAAGATAAAATATTTAACTTTAACGGCCTTACTGCTTTATCTACAATTTTTGGTTATATTGTTTGCGGTCCAGTCGCTGCCGATTATGGTGAATTGGAGCCCCCTATGACTGGAGTATCCTTACCTGTCTCATCGAGAAATTCTGGAAGGTTGAAGAGACCCTTTCAACCATGATTGCTAACCCCTTAGATAACGATGGTGAGATTTATAAATAAAACCCGAAACTTACCCGTTGAGCTATCTGTATCCTTATCGCGTTAGCGCGTAGCGTTTCCTTGCGGTCTTCCCTAAGACGACTCTCACTCTTTCTTGACAAAGAAGGAATCATCAGAGTCGGTGGTCGTTTATGAAACTCCTTTAACATTCGAGGAATTAACTACAATTTTTGCTAAAATTGAAGCGCTATTAAATTCCCGGCCGTTATGTCCCTTATCTAATGACCCTAACGATCTAGAAGTTTTGACGCCCGGTCATTTTTTTGATTGGCCAACCTCTTAGTGCTTTGCCGGAGTATCCCTATAACAATGTAAAAATTAATCGTTTAACCCGTTTTCAAGTAGTGCAACAGATAACTCAACACTTTTGGTCGCGGTGGCAGTTAGAGTACCTATACACTCTGCAGACTAGGCAGAAGTGGACTGATCCAGTGAATCCTCCAACAGTAGGCGAGCTAGTCCTCATCAAAGATGATAATTTACCCCCTTTACAGTGGCGACGTGGTCGCATTTCCCAAATTTATCCTGGTAAAGATAGCGTTGTGCGTGTGGTCGATGTTAAGACATCGACAGGTATCCTAAAGAGAGCCCTAACCAAATTAGTTCGTCTACCTATTAGTTAGCTACTCCCATTTTCTCGTAAACATTAGATGTTTAGGGCGGGGGCTATGTTTATTCCTTTTTGTGCCGCCCCCCTGCGATGACCCCCGCGCGGGTTGTCGTCAGAGTCTTGTGCCAACTCCCGGCGCGAGCGGTCAGTGGTAGTTAGTAGTAGTTGTCGAGAAGCAGTAAAGGGGGCACGTGTCACGGCCGACGCGAGCGCACGTCCTTCCTGAATCTAATATTAATTAGCGGTGTGATTTTCCCTCCCTCAGCCTTATTTGATTTCCCTTTTGTGTATTCCCTCTTGATATTGAACCTGACAAAGACAAACCTACAAAAGATAATAGTGCAAGTAACCCCTAGTGAAGAAGACTCAAGTGAGACATTCCATGTCGGCCGGGAACAATCAGTGTTTGTGTTGTGAATCATGAAGATAAGGTACTGTACAATTTCTATTATCCTAAAACCGACTATAAAGTAAATAATTAATAAATAACCTCCACTTCAGCACGCTTCCACAATTGCTGACCCCTACCCACTATTCAATATTTATTTTTTGGTAGCAGAACGCAGTTCATTATATTCATTATATACTATATACATTTCTGGTAGCAGAGCGTGGTTCATTAAATACTACTATATACATTTTCTGGTAGCAGAGCGTGGTTTTTCATCCCTCTGGGCCCCCTTAATTATAGCGTAGTTTAATCCCTCTGAATCCCCTTGATTATAGCGTAGTTTAATCCCTCTGAGTCCCCCTGATTATAGCGCAGTTTCATGCCCCTGAGTCCCTTTGATTACAGTGTTATTTTCCCGTTTTGGTATTTTGGCTCTTAATTTGGTACCTAACGCATAATTACAATATAATTTGATTTCCTAACCTTTTAAAACGTGTTCACATCGAGTTGTTTAAAAAATAATGTTATATGAAATTTTTATACATATAATATTGAATATATAATTTGTAGGGTGAATGTATAATGTGTAAAATATATAAATAAATATTGAATATAATTTTATATATTAAATATAAAATATAATAAATATACATATGTAATATGATTACATATATTTTATAATATTACGCCTATACGTTATTACCTATCCCGTTTTAAATTATAATTGAAGTTAGTTAAAATATTTTAATATAATTTCCTTAAAAAAACTAACTTACTTTAAAATATTATCCCTACACTTTTATTGTTACCCTTTTTCCTTTTATTTTTATTTAAATGAAGTTTAAGCCTTAATTGTAGTCATATTATATATCATAGTATTTTATTATATTGCGATATAGTAGATTGCCGACTCGACGCGTAACTGGTTTCTTATCTCGCCAGATGTTGTGGATTCATTGTTTATTACGAGTTTATTATTTTTTTAATATTTTAGTTGAGTTATTTGTTTACTTGATTTCTGATTTCGCCCGTTGGTAGTGGGTTCATTGTTTATTACGAGTTTATTATTTTTTTTTTAATATTTTAGTTGAGTTATTTGTTTACTTGATTTCTGATCTCGCCCGTTGGTAGTGGGTTCATTGTTTATTACGCGTTTATTAATTTTTAATATTTTAGTTCAGTTATTAGTTTACTTGATAATTTAAAATGGCTACTCATGATGAAACAGTAAAATGTTCCTTATATACGGAAAGCGCAGAATATAGAAAAAATATAGGTGTGGTACGCTTTGTTTCCGATTGGATTGCCGATACCTCGGAACTTCTTGGCTCTTCCGATCTACCTAGATTATTAGTTAGGTTCAAGGATTTAGATTCTCATTGTAATTTATTTGTAAACGCGTCCTCAGTGCTCCTGGGTGGGTTAGACCCGGCTATCGATTACCAAGAAATTAATTATATAAAAAAAGAAGTGCGTTTAGTATATAAGAAGATAGACGACCTCCGGGTGCGTCAATTAGAGTTGTGCCCACCTGCTCCCGTAGTTGATCCCGTCATGGCCGGTACACCCGTGGGAGTGAGTAATAAAAATATTACTGAGCGAACTACTTATAATAGATTACCTGACTTACCTATACCTAAGTTTGATGGACGGCCTGATTCCTGGATAAGTTTTATTGATCTGTTTGACAGTGTAGTAGATTCCCAACACCATTTAACCCCCACAATGAAATTGCAGTACTTAGTTGGATCCTTAGCAGATGAACCTAAGCGGTTGTTGCTACATTTAAAAATTGAAGAAGGCAACTATGAAGTTGCTCGTGAGTTGTTGAAACAGCGGTATCACAATACACGGGTTCTTGCTGATACCTACATAACCCAGATACTTACCCTGCCGGAGATTTCGAATAAATTTACAGGTTTGCGCGCGGCCTTTTTGAACCCCTTGTTAACTGCCTATCGCTGTTTAGAACGTTTAGAGTTACCCGTCTCCTCATGGTCTTATATGTTAGTACATATATGTTTGACTAAGCTTCCCTCTGATTTGAAATCCCGTTTTGAGCGTTGTTATGGCGGTGACGCTGATGAATTACCTACCTTTAAAAATCTTACTACCTTTTTGGAAGACGAATGTCGTCACCATGACAACGTTGGCAACACCTCCCTTGTAGATTCTAACCTGACGAAATTTAAAAGTACTATACCTAAACATACTTACTTTGCGGCTCCTCCCTCCCCTATATTAGATAATAGACAAAAAATGTTACCTGTAATAAATAATAGTAAAAAATGTTACCTGTGTGCTTCCTCTTCCCATTACCTCCGTGAATGTCCCGAATTTAGAGCTATGAATCCTAGAGAAAGATCGGGATTTGTAAAACATTCCCGGTTATGTTATAGGTGTTTGGACAAACATTCAATTCTTATGTGCAAGCGAGACTACAAATGTTCAACCTGCGGTCGCTCATCCCATCACACTATGCTATGTTTTAATGATTCCCGTAACCCAATGTATCCTACCTCATCCAATCGCATTAATAATTGTAATTCCAAATTTAATAAACGCACTTATCCGCGTACCTATCCTTCTTCTACCCGCGGTCCCCATATGGGCGGGGGCCAGCATAAGAAATATTCCCCTTCGCAACTCCAGCGCTCCCCCCAACGACATTCCCAGAGAGCTTCTCCCCCCAGAGAAAATGCTCCGCCCCAACCTAGACAGGTTGAAAATAATAGACAGGTTGAAAATATTATAAGATATCGTGATAATTCCTATAATAGAGAAGATAGACCCACATAGCTAGATACTTGTATTACTCCCCCTTCCCCTTGCCTTAATATCTCACCCAATTCCCTTATATTATTGCCTACTGTTAAATTACACGTTAAAACTGCTAGTGGTTATTATATTGAAGCGCGTGCCTTATGTGATACCGGTGCCCAGGGTTGCCTCATTACAACCGATCTTGTTGTTAATTACCTCAATTTGACCATCTCCCCCTCCTGTGCCCCTGTACGTGGCATAGGTAATATTCCTTTAGTGGTTTCCCGTGGTTCTATTTCCCTGTGTTTTAAGCCTTTGTATAATTCCTTCCCTGAGGTGTCAACCTCTGCTATGGTTATAGATGTGATTGCCGGTACGCATCCTGAGTTTGAGTTCCCTGAGTCTGTGTTTTTTCCTAATAGTGATTTTTCCCTTGCTGACCCTACCTATAATAAGCCTGGCCCGATAGATATACTATTGGGTGCTGACGTGTTCGGCGCGCTTTTATTACAAGATAAAATATTTAACTTTAACGGCCTTACTGCTTTATCTACAATTTTTGGTTATATTGTTTGCGGTCCAGTCGCTGCCGATTATGGTGAATTGGAGCCCCCTATGACTGGAGTATCCTTACCTGTCTCATCGAGAAATTCTGGAAGGTTGAAGAGACCCTTTCAACCATGATTGCTAACCCCTTAGATAACGATGGTGAGATTTATAAATAAAACCCGAAACTTACCCGATCTGCTATCTGTATCCTTATCGCGTTAGCGCGTAGCGTTTCCTTGCGGTCTTCCCTAAGACGACTCTCACTCTTTCTTGACAAAGAAGGAATCATCAGAGTCGGTGGTCGTTTATGAAACTCCTTTAACATTCGAGGAATTAACTACAATTTTTGCTAAAATTGAAGCGGTATTAAATTCCCGGCCGTTATGTCCCTTATCTAATGACCCTAACGATCTAGAAGTTTTGACGCCTGGTCATTTTTTGATTGGCCAACCTCTTAGTGCTTTGCCGGAGTATCCCTATAACAATGTAAAAATTAATCGTTTAACCCGTTTTCAAGTAGTGCAACAGATAACTCAACATTTTTGGTCGCGGTGGCAGTTAGAGTACCTATACACTCTGCAGACTAGGCAGAAGTGGACTGATCTAGTGAATCCTCCAACAGTAGGCGAGCTAGTCCTCATAAAAGATGATAATTTACCCCCTTTACAGTGGCGACGTGGTCGCATTTCCCAAATTTATCCTGGTAAAGATAGCGTTGTGCGTGTGGTCGATGTTAAGACATCGACAGGTATCCTAAAGAGAGCCTTAACCAAATTAGTTCGTCTACCTATTAGTTAGCTACTCCCATTTTCTCGTAAACATTAGATGTTTAGGGCGGGGGCTATGTTTATTCCTTTTTGTGCCGCCCCCCTGCGATGACCCCCGCGCGGGTTGTCGTCAAAGTCTTGTGCCAACTCCCGGCGCGAGCGGTCAGTAGTAGTTAGTAGTAGTTGTCGAGAAGCAGTAAAGGGGGCACGTGTCACGGCCGACGCGAGCGCACGTCCTTCCTGAATCTAATATTAATTAGCGGTGTGATTTTCCCTCCCTCAGCCTTATTTGATTTCCCTTTTGTGTATTCCCTCTTGATATTGAACCTGACAAAGACAAACCAACAAAAGATAATAGTGCAAGTAACCCCTAGTGAAGAAGACTCAAGTTAGACATTCCACGTGCCGGGAACAATCAGTGTTTGTGTTGTGAATCATGAAGATAAGGTACTGTACAATTTCTATTATCCTAAAACCGACTATAAAGTAAATAATTAATAAATAACCTCCACTTCAGCACGCTTCCACAATTGCTGACCCCTACCCACTATTCAATATATATTTTTTGGTAGCAGAACGCAGTTCATTATATTCATTATATACTATATACATATATATATATATATATATATATATATATATATATATATATATATATATATATATATATATATATATATATATATATATATATATATATATATATATATATATATATATATATATATATATATATATATATATATAATATGTATTTGTTCGCCAACCAAAATCTATCTGTTATTGTTTCTTCTTCATGGTTATTACCGTAGGTTTATATATTATACACTACATTATTATTTTTCTTATTTGTTATCGTTATTGTTTGTATTTGTGTAATAAATTATTAAATAAATAATTTAAAATTACACATTGACTGAAGGAATTCTACCCCATGCTTTGTGATATATGGAAATTTAAAATGGCCAACCATCACTAGCGTTAATGTGACCGTAGTTTTTCATGGAAAAGTGTGCAATTCTTACAGGATCTCTTTACTGTGCATTTGTCTCTTCGTCTATTCAGGTGGTGCTATAAAACTTTAGATACACAAAGAAAATTATTTTTTTATATCAATTTAATATATTTATACTGTTCTCTAGCTCTACTATTACTAATCTACTACTAGTAAACCATTTCAAAGTTATATTTGTAGTTAATTACATACAATATGAGAGGGTATGTCGCATATAGACTGACCCATAATTGTGAAACTAGTATGGAGCCCTTGTATTCTTCACGAGTACTACTCGTACTTTAAGAATTTTGACGAGACGTTATGAAAAACGCTTGAACGCTTAGTCGCAGGTTCTTCATACTTCACTTCGTTTCACGAAATAGTTTAGTTAACTGTACGCAAAGCATATTCTAACTTGTATTAATTTTTCATTTAAGCGTTTATATTTTTTGAATTCTTAGAGTTGATTAACATTTTAAAAATAATAATTGTACATTGAATATAAACTCAGTTCGCCAATTCGACCCACTGATTAATGGTCGAGGTAGCCAGAGATAATGGAGTGCCAAACACTGTACTCCCTGCCTAATTTTCTCGCCTCGTATACTTATTAACGTAAGTTAATGACTAACATATAGGAGGAAGACGGTGAGTATATATGAAAACACAATATGTCCTCCAGGAGGCTTTCGTGGATTTTATGTGACGTTCCTTAAGTAACTATATTACGTTTTCGAAAGTCAACTGTGGTTTCCTATTATCCCTCTTAACACCACATTTGCTCCATATGTCATTTTTTAATTTTTTCATCTTTTTTTTTATAGTATAGGTGGCAAACGAGCAGACAGATCACCTGATGGTAAGTGAATACTGTCGCCCATGGACATTTGCAATACCAGAGGAGCTACAAAATGCGTTGCCGGCCTTTTAGATGGGAAAAATCACTTAAACGATGTTCCCAAACTCCCAAACTACAAGAGCACTTTCTTCTACACTCTCATAGTGATATCCTCGCCTACACTACAGTTATCTTTGGCCACCTCATAAATGTAACTGAGTTAATTCTGTTACCAGCAGAATTAGCATCCATTTTGTATCCATATCTACTTAACATGTATTGCAGTCCTTGGTATACTTCATACAATTGTTCTAATATCATTTACTTAATATAAAACTTTCACTCGGCCCTTACATCATCTCTTTTTCATACCAGAAATAATTTTAAAACAGTTTTTTTAAAGATAATGAATAAAAGATAAGATCCATTTAATATGTATTTATTTAGGATGGTTGACTCTACCACCAGTTCGGAAAGCAGCCTCTGACCTGAGAAGAACTGGCAAGAAACTCAGCGGGACTTTTTTTTTCTCATACCTTTCTTTTTTTTTAATATTTTTACAATTATGCTCACATATATTGTTTTATATTTATAGTTTGCTATTTTGAAAACTCAGTATTCGTTTAACAAAAAAATATGTTTTCAATTTACAATATTATTAAAATCTAGATTTACATCATCATTAATCAGTAATCATTAATTATCATCATTAATTAGTAATGTATTAATCATTTTGTATAGAAGATTAGATTTGTTAAGCCAAAGTTAACATTTGGTAAAAAAATTACGACTCTGGTAAAACAATAACATTTGTATATAGAATGCTAAAGAGTAGTAATTTATATAATATTAACAGGTCTACCAAATTCATAATAAGTATAAAATATATGTTTAAAAATATATTCATTACATTAGAATACAATAAATCCGTAATCCCTGTCGTTTTTTTTTTCAAATATTTCCTAATGAAAATAAACATAGAGATGAGCTTAAATTTCTTTTAATATTTTCTATATTTGCCTTTTTTAATTTGTTACTTAACTAATTCAAAAATATATCATTTTTTTACATTTAAATGTATTTACAGCTTACTAGGACTATACGATAGCATACAACAAATGTCAACGATCGTTTCAATAAGCAAGATGAGTGACGCTCTAACATGGCTATAGAAAAATAGTATTTAATATAAAACTGGCTATATATACTTTCGACACACAAATAGGATTTTAGAACGTAAGTGCATATGAGAGGAATCATTATCGTGTGAAACGGAAGCGTCACGAAGTATTGCTAAATGTGTTTGGTTAGCAAGCATAGCGACAAAATTAAAAAGTATATAAATGTTTATAAATATAAAAAAAATAACATGTTTTTGTTTTATTTAACGTTTTCATACCAACGATTGAATTAAAAAAGCTTTTGACATATGTGCACAGTATCTTTAAGAACATATAGTACAAATGATGCGTAAAATTGTAATGATAGGCAACAGTTATGTATACATTCAGCTTTATATGACATTGTATAAAGAGGTAAACCCAATTTTGTATGAAACACATAACATGTAAAAGAACACATGCTCGAAGCAAAGTTTAACAGAAACCTAGGGATGTTCTTAGTTTTGTTAGTAGAAGTATACAGTGAGTAGTGTTGTAACGGTGAATCATATTGGCCAATTCTAGTCTTTTTCTCCCTCTTATTTTTTCGGTATTAAATTGTGTAGCGTGTGAAAGAGAGAGAGACGGAGCAAAAAAGAGCGAGATGCTTATCGTAAGACGAATTAATTAATTCGAATAATCGGAAATAATAGTTAATATATATTTTTGTTTTATATTTTGAAAGTTTTATAATTTTAGATATAAAAGATGATATTTATAAGAGTTTCTACTTTTTGTGGCTACTGCTGGTTTGCTTTCAAATCAAACATTCAAGCGAGACCAAAGCGCAGTGTCAGTTTGTACACTTTAGTGAAGGTAGTTTTAGAAATGCATCGTTCACACAGATAAAGGTTAGGGTGGGTACCGCCTACCGAGCAATCCTAAAAATCTCATATGATCTAACTTATACTTTGTTTAATCACATTGAAGCAGAAAAATGAATATATTGCTAAAATAACCTTTTTAAATAGGATTCGAATCCACAGTTATCTCGCCAGACCTTGGTACCTCACGTCAACTCATTATTATACAATTTAAGATTGCCATTCTGAAATAAAATGTAAATTTTTTAGATCACATTAGGGCGGAAGCTTTACCTACTTACATCTCGGTATTCATTATATACGAATATAATGAAGGTGCGGTATCCACCTTACTCTAAAACTGTGATCGCCCATCTACACTTACTGAACCAATCATTGTCAAATATTTATACATATCGCTAGTTTAAGCTTTACATAGATACATAAAGTTTTAATAAAATATAACTTATAACGATATGTTAAAATTAACTTTGAATATGTAATTTTCTTAATTTCTTCAATATATAACAATTCTTCTTCGGGAACTTCTTTTCTTCTCTCTTCTTCTTCAATTTCAACTTCTTCTCTTCAGTTTTCTATCTTCTTATAGTATCTGTAGAGTTAACAAAAATATAAATTATAAATATAATTTTAATTCTACTTAATTTATCACTTAAAATATAAATTGAATAATAAAATATCTTTAAATAAATTTAAACTTTAACGTTGTGTTAGAAATATTTGTACAATACTCGTATACCGACTGAATACAATACAACTATCAACATGAAGTACTTGTAAACATATTTTTATATAAATTTTATGACGATCTACTGTAGATATAATTTATTAGTGGACATTATAGAACAAGTAATTTACTAAAAATAAAATAAATTTTGGACCAGCGTATAAGAATTTAGAAAATATACATATATTAATGTTTAAATTTTATATACTTACTAAATAATTCTCCTTTCTCTGTGAAATATAATTAGTAGACTGTTTAGATTATAAGCTATACATACCTATTAGTATTTTCCTGTACACTATTTCCATGTGAAATTAAGATTGTCAATGTTTGATATGATATGTCCTATTTATTTTTTGAAGTTCTAGACGTTTTTGTTTCATCTCACTTGGACAAAACATTTTTGCTGGAAAAGAAATAAAATAATATAAATTTGAAAATAGAAAATATTATGGAAATTTTTATTTTTATAAGAGAAAATTAACTATTTTTCGTGATAACTTGCCAATACGTGCACTGAGTGGCTTCATACTGGTGATATTTTTAATATAATGTTTCAAATTCGTTTTCAGTATTTAAGTGACAATGCAGCTCACGACGTAGAACGAGAATCTGAAATATATATGTTAAATCATTTATTATGTATGTTTGTATTTTGTTTACATTTGTATTGTCGTTTGCTTAAATAATAATAACTTTTTACTACACCTTATTTAAAACAGCTGAATAGGGACTTCAATTTCTTGAACTCGTGGTCTATTAACATGTGCCTTGTGTTACAAAAATGCATACGAATAAACGATAAAATATTTTAGACCTGCGCATACGCACAACATTTTTACATATATAGACAATTTATATATATTTTAAATCATATAATATTAGAAATTAATTAAATACAATAAACATAAAAAAAAATATAAAAGCTTTATATATGGACGTTTTCTCGATCTCCAGAAGGTGCGTTCGAAGATTTCAAACAGCAACTGCTGACTGCCGATGATGAACCTGAAACTAAAAAATGAAATAATTTTATAATAATGACAATATAACATATCGGTTTAACATATAATGTAAAATTTTGCTAAATGTTACATTAATACTGCCTAATAAAATTAGTGTGCCTGTAAATGCAACGATTTGTGGATTAGTTTCCACTAGGGGAAAAAGGAATTTTCATTTCCATTTTCTTCGCTCAACGAAAAATGGGGAGCGTAATGTCTTAACACTAGTTTCCCAAGGTTTCTGCGGTTCTCTCTGCCTACCTAGCTGTGTGCGGAATAAAGCGTGAAGCTACAAAATCACTGTGTAAGCAGATAAGTTGTGTTTAAGAACTCAACTTAGTTCAGTTTTTTATGTATGGCGCTATAAGCGTGTCAACAAAAAATTGATCATAAAAATAATAAATCGCATAGACTGTTCTATTTATATAATACTACGAATATTACACTTATATGTATATAATTCGCTTTTAAAATATACTAAAGATGGTTGTTAAAATTACAATTTAGTATTCGCCTCGCCCTAAAATATTATAAAGCTTAAGTGTAACAAGTGTATATTTTAAATTAAAAAATATATATAATACCTAAAAAATTGGTAAGTGTTTGTCCATAGCATTAACACGTCCCATATTATCTTGATTGATGTTTTTTTCGCAATTGCAACTTTTCAGTAATTTTCTTTTCTTAATAAAAGTGATCCATCTCCAAAGCTTTTAATATTTACTGAAATCATTACAATATTCTATTATAATAAAATTGTTGTGCCCAAAAAACGAAGGAACAAAACAAAAAGTGTAATAATGTTAAAAATGACAAAATAAAAATTAAAAAAATATATTATTATGTAATGAATGATAAATTTTAATGAAATGATGTATGACACTGATGATAATGATTAGTGCCAATGTGATTCTAAAATATATATATGGAAATGAAGGTGAAATGCAATGGTAAATTGAAGTATTTATAAATATGAGCGAATGCATCGTGACGGTGGTAAATGTAGATGCACAAAATTGCAATGTTTTCTTTATAATTTAAAAATAACAAATGCTGATGTAAGTATGATAAGCGACAGCTAAAGGGCGTTGTAAGTGCTCTATGATTTTTTTTAAATACAATATGTAATATGAAGTGTTTTTTTTAAATGAAATATGAACAAGTATGAATGATGTTGCCACCATGTTTCTTTATAGGGTTAGGAAAGGAGATTTCGATGTGCAATCAACTGTTAGAAGGTCATAATATCTAACAGTGTACAGATTTATTTGTAATGACGCGTTTCTGAGTAAGTACAATGAAATTTTTAAAAATGCACGTGAACGTGTAGAATACTATATTATAATAATATAATTAATGTAAAAATGAAAATGATAATTAAGATTCAGTGACGTGATATGATAATCAATATTCAATGATAGTGACACAAAATGATTTGATATGATGGGTATGATGATGTCAAAAGAAGTATTATTAAAAAGTGTTATTATGAATTGAAGATGACAGTGGAAAAATGATAAATAATTATAAATGATAAGATGATAACAGAAAAAACAAATAAATGAAAAGGATACGCTTTTTTTGTAGAGATCACCACCTATTTAGAGAAATTCAGGAAATGGATATATTAAATATGAATATATATATACATATAACATATACATAGTTTATATATGCATAATATATAAATACATATAATAATAGTCAAATTAATAAATTGCCTGAGAGAGTAGTCATCTAGCAGTATCTAGTCAAGTTACATGAGCTACTGTCTCAAACAAAATATAAACACAGAAAAGCCGCAGAATTACTTGCTGTTAGATATTCTTTATAAATTTTCACACATTAGTTTCTTGAAGTCTTCATATATTTCGTCTTCTTACATATCTTTGCTTGATCTCGTTAATAAATCTTGATTGAATGATTGATGTATGTTGTTGATATATAACGTTGACCAATTTGCCCTGGGAAGATGCTGGACGGCCACATCCAACCCAGACAAATCAATAATTTCAGAAAGAAAATAATTTTGAAGTTATATTAACACATAACTTAATTATGTTCCTCCTTATAACATTAAAAAAGTATACATATTTTAAATTTAATATACTCAATGTCAGATTTAACAAGAGATGATTATTCAATTATTATTTTTTGTTTAATAATTGCGTTAATTTTAATAAGTAATCGTTCAATATAGAATTGTCCGTAAATCTAGCCAAGACTCACATTCCCATACTATCGACTTTGAAATATATTTTTGTATGCAATTATTATAACTTAATAACAATAATAAATGTCATTTACAATAACTATAAGAAAAATTATTTGATATTTATAGTTTTAATTATTTTATTTAATAATTAAATCAAATAAAAACAACCATTTAATTATGTAAATATTTAGACTTAATATATTTTTACAAAGTTAATATCAAACATTACTTTAATCACCAATCACAGTGATTAAAAATTATTTATAAGTGTGATAAAATAAGTAAAACATTAAAAAAATTGTCGTCATCAGATGATTTTAATATAAGCATCAATAACGGCACTTAATGTTGAAGTTATATTTTCACGTACATTTAATTATAATTTATTACAATTAAACTACAATAATATTATTGATAATTGTTCGACATTATTTATAATTGTGATAAAATAAATAAATTTAAAAATATAGCAATCAGATGTCGTAGTAGAACATCACTGAAAGCAATTTTAAATTTACATTTACACATCACGTTTCATTTACATATCACATTAGTACACTTAAATTTAATGTAATAAAATTTATTTTAGTTAGTAATGTATATAAACATATTATTAACCCCGCCATAAACGTAAAATCATATGTTTTGTATACAAATAGCTGATTTTTATATTTTATTCTAATATTTATAATGTTAAGAACTACTTAATTAATCAACAAAATATTGCTTTAACTTACAATACCGTTTATTGTCTTGCTAGATATCGTTAAATTTTAAAAACATATATGTATAGTTCAAGATCATGATTTTAGGGTTAATGTGTTTTTATTGGTATAATAAATTTTTGAGATTGAGCACATTTTATATACATAAATACCTTATATAAATAATAAATAAATATATATATTATATAGAAATATACGTTATATACACCCAAAAAGGTGAGAAAATTTAGTTTAATTTTCCTATAAAAGAAGGATATCGGTATAAATTAGCTTCTGCTAGTTATTTTCATTCATAAAAACTGATATTTCAATTAAACTTACCTTTGTTAATGACGATTACTTACCGACTCGGACCGCATCTACTCACCCTTCAGGCGGCTGGATAGGAAAGAAGCGTTTCGCCGGGGCTAGGCAAGTATTGATTTCCCTTAAACGTTCTGGAATCATATAACAGAGTTTGCTTCAAAATATTCTAATATCTTTGATTATTTTACTTATAACAAATATAAGGTTTATAAAAGCTATTGTAACATCATAGAGTTATATAAAAATAGTCACTAATTTAGAAAAACGAAGCGTTTCACATTTATATGACTAAAATACGACACCTGATCTGCCATTCGATATATAATTTGATATGAAAGTAAAACCTCAATTTAACAGCGTATTAAGTAGTCGATTTTAATAAAATATTTATTCAGGTACATATTACAGTTTCTAAACGATCAAGTAAAATATAAATATCAACAAGCAATAACGCATCGTCCAAATCAATAATCCCCTCCTATGCATCCAGACAGGATGCAATCTAGATAGATTTACTGTACATACATATATTATGATGTAGGGTTTAAGTTTTGGGTGTGGCCCCTTTGTTTAATTGTACCATGATTTATAAATATATTTTTAAACTTTATTATTGATATGCAATATCGTGGTACAGTTGGAGATAAATTGTAACGGGTTCGATTCCCAATCGGATTGTTGTGGCGATTTTTACGATGTAATAAGTAATTTAAATCATGGAAAGAAGTCTTAACACTAGGTTCACATAGTTCCTATGGTTCTCTCTGCCTATCGTGTTATGTGCAGGATAAAGCATGAAGTTAGTGACGAAGCGTGAGATTAGTGATTTTTTCTTCTATCGATACTAAGTTTTGTCTCATGTAATTCGGAACTCAACCGCGCTTGTTCTTAAAACATCGAAATAATTACGAAGTAGGTATTGAATACACAAAATAACTTTCAAAACCAAATGTAAATCAAATTTATGAGTACTGATTACAATTAACTGAAGATCTTTCATTCCAATAAGAAAATAAAATACATATACTATTTAAAGATATGTTAAATAAGATATAATAAAACGATATATTTTGAAAACTATCTCAAAATGGCCACCAAATTTATTATTAATGCTATTTATTTAAAACCATCACCAGCCGACAGCTTCACATTATTATTAAATAAAAAAATTGCATTTTTAAAGATTATATATTAATATTTATGCCAATTTCCATCAACAAATTTCAACTTATTAAAAAAATACTTCATAGACGTCTCTTCCATACCCAAAGTCATACCAACATTATTTACATATTTAAGTTTAAATTAAATTAATATATCAATCAAAAACAACATATTATCAATCAAAAAAAAGAATAAAGAAGAGTTGTTAATATTTATTATTAAAAAACACACATATAGAAATAAAACACAGATTAAAAAATGAGAAAATGGATTACATTTATAATTTAACAGTAACATAAAAAATAAAAAAAAAAAATAAAATATTTAAAAAAAAATGATAAATTCATATTGTTTGATTTAAGAAAAAAACCTCGAGTATTTTCGACATTCATTTAGTTTATTTTAAAGATGTACATCGAATACAACAGGACATACAACCAGTTTTATTGAAGTGAGTAAAGTTATCATGGCCACCCTTTTATGGTGAGAAAGAATAGAGAACGAGAACTTGTATGACTAAGGGGAGAGGAAGAACTAATGTTAAGGTCAAGTACTTGTGTAAGTAAAATATACGAGTTTATTTTTATTTACACCTTTAGGACCGTGAACGTCTGCTAAAAATAGCCGAGTATTGAATTTTTTTGTGATTTCTTAACTTATACCTTTGATACTTGTTTCAATAATAAAAATTTATAATAGCTCTAGGCATGTGCATTAAGTTGTGGGAAGTTTAAATTCGTAGTTAGAACTGTAAATTCAATTATATATTCAATTATATAAATTAAAAAAATTAGTAACCTTACTTAGTCATCCCACTAGTAATATCACTTCACACTATGATTTTATTCTTACGGCATTTCCTATATATTTTCTATAAATAACAGTAATAAAACACATATTACAATTTATTCTCATTTTTAATGGTTCCATTCTTTTGTTCTATACCCTATAAATATTAAACTTAAACCAATACTTGTACTTTTTTACCTATAGTTTTTATTAATTTAAGTCAAATAATATCTAGATCTAAATTTATTGAACAATAAATAAACAGAAATCCCATTAAAAGATTCTGTCATCTTCCGTTATGTAGTGACCTTATCTTCATTTTATTTTTCAAATAAGTTTGGTCATAGCTGTTGGAGCAAATAAGCGCGTTACATACGTAAGAAGTACGTAACAAATATTGTGAACACAAAATATATTAATTAATTAATATAAAATAATCATATATAAAACTTTTATGAATTTTTCCCCTAAAAATAAAATTATCTGAAAAATGGAAATTGAAAATGAAAAACAAAACGCACTATCCAGTCATGTCCAGTCTCAATACTATAACACTTAGCTTCTGGAAACTTTTAATAATAGTATTCTGGCTTGAAGAATTACAATTTGCATGCTCTTTTCAAATTTGCAACACTTTTGGAAATATAGTGTTATTTTATAATTTCTCTGAGTTTTACTAATTTATTACGATTTTATTAACCTGTCATAATCATTTTGTAAATTTTTGTATTATTTTTTAATATATTTACATTATAAATTTCATTTATTTTCTTAACTTCCGAAACACACAACATTGGAAAATATTACCTAACAATGAAGTAGTACCCTATCAAATAATTTCATAAAGTTTTCAGTAATATCATAGTCATATCACCCTTTAAAGAAATTTATGTTGTCATGAAGCAGAATAGAAGGAATATAGGTTTGAAACTACATTTGCCGCGTTCTGATTTTCATTTTTCATTTTTAGTTTTCATTTTCCAAATTGAGTAACGAAATTGAAAAATTGAAAATTACATTATTTGCTAATAATTATCATAGTAAAATTATTATGACATTTCAAGAATTCACAAGCTCATTAAGCTGGAAATGTTTTACTTCACTTTCAAGTAAGTTTATTGAATATTGTAAATTGATTTTTTATATTATAAATATTCCTTGCAAAAATTTTTCATAACATAAGGGGTGAAGGGGCGGGGGAGCTGGAAGGTCCAAAGGAAGGTAAATAAAACATCAATATTTGTGTTCTCTATTTTTACTACTGTGATTATAAGCTTGTGAAGATTGCTTTAACCTAGAATAGCGTATAATAATATAATAAAAAACTACAAACATTGAATGTCGTCATGTTAACCATTACCGGCGTAGGTTAAATATATCTTAATACTAGTTAGTGAATTAATCCTAAAGCTGTTGCTTACTCCACAGTGTTGATGGGGATCTTAAAAATAAATGAAGAGATAATACGCTTAACTAAGAGTCGACGAGCATAGCGGGTAGTGCTTTTCATAATGTTACCGAGTAAGTGTATATTACTTAGTAATCAAATATTACGTATAGACAATGTGTTATATATTGACTTTCTGTTACTAGGTGACTGCAAATTACATAGTAATTTAAGGTTATACAGTAACTTTACGCTATATAGTAATTTTATGTTACAAAGTAACTTTACGGTATAGAGTAATTTATGTTACGGAATAACTTTACGTTACCAAGTAATTCTACGTAACAGAAAGGTTTTACGTTAAGTGAATACATGTTACGGAGTAATTTCAGGTTACAGAGTAACTTTATGCATTGCACTTTCCCGCTCCCGTCATCTCGAGACACAGGTGTTAGGTCCCCGTATGTTCAGTATTTCACTTGGTTGCATCCACCCTTAAAAGTAGAAGACATCTATTAAATACTACATTTCTTAACTAAGTTTCTCATCCGGCCTGGAGTTGATAATGTTTTGTTAGATTTCAACAGCTCGCCTTTTAGCGCCCGATCTGAAATTGAGATTATTAAAATTAATTCCTAATTATTATTAAGTTTTAATTGAAAATAAACAATTTAGAAAAAAAAATAAATTTGAAAATATAAATAAAGCATCTTTTTATTTCTTTTTTATTAAAACATAAGATTTATAATATTTAATTAAAATAATAATATCTAAGAAAATATCTGCATGTATACCTGCATGTCTCGTAATACTCGAGTGCACCACTGTACACCGTCAAGCCCAGATGCCGTTTCCACGCACGTTCTGGACTGCAGCTCATGCTTATGCGCCTCGATATTGACGGATTTATTTCTCTGTTGTATACTCCAATTTCTTGCTGGAAAAAATATATTTTTAAATCAATTTACTATCTTAAAGATGCTTACTAATAATAATTAAATAAATAATATTTAAATAAAATAAATAATAACTTTCAATGTGTTTCGTAACAATTTTTGTACAATATAAATTCGAATTATGGGTTTTGGGTTACGGCTTGATCTAATTGAATTCGAAGCATCTCAAAAAAACCAATTATAAATAAATACCGAATTTTTATTCGACTTAATTTAATCCAGTTTTTTTTTCAGTTAAATTAATTTTCATTCAATATGATTCACTTTGGCTTCGGAATTATATTCGAATGTAGTTCAATTCAGATACACCTCGTATTGTACAGTTTTAATTGGTGCGATTGAGTTTGATTTGAATCGGTTTGGATCGAATCAGTTTAAATCTGGTTCGATTTGGATTTATTTGTTTCGATTTGGTTCGTTTCCTTCGATTAGATTTCATTTGTTTCGACTCGGTTCAATCAGCTTCGATTCGGTCCGATTTAGTTCAATTTGGTTGGAATTAGTTTGATGCGGTTCGATTCGATGCGGTTCGGTTTGATTATGTTTTATTCGGTTTGTTTCGGTGCGATTTGGTTAGATTCAGTTTGATTCGGTTTGATTTGGTTTGATTCAGTACGATCAGGTTTGATTCAGTTCGATTTGATTTGATTCAGTTCGGTTTGATTCGGTTCGAGCTGGTTTGATTTGATTAGGTTTGATTTGGTTCGAGCCAATTCGGTTTGGTTTGATTTAGTTTGATTCGATTTGATTCGGTTTGATTTGATTTGATTCAGTACGATCAGGTTTGATTTAGTTTAATTCAGTTTAGTTCGATTTGGTTTGATTCAGTTCGGTTCGAGCTGGTTCGGTTCGATTCGGTTTTATTTGATTCGAGCCAATTCGGTTTAGTTTGATTCAGTAAGATTCTATTTGGATCAATTAGGTTCGATTCAGTTCGGTTCGGTTCGATTTGGTTTGATTCAGTTCGGTTCGGTTTGATTTGGTTTGATTCAGTTCGGTTCGGTTCGATTTAGTTCAATTCGGTTCAAATTGATTTGATTTGATTGTTACATAAAATTTACTAAGTTTAATTTTATTCAATAGTACTTAATTTAGCTAGATTTGTTGTAGTATGTGATTTTCAATATTTTGTTTCACTGTGTCGAAAACGATTGATTTTTAAAATCTCAGTCTCAAAATTATGGCGCGGCACCTAGTTAGTCTACATAAGTATAGACGTGTTAAATTTACACTTTCAGATTAACTAGTATTTGAAACTGTTGCACTTTTTCCATGTTTGACGATCATTATATGGTATTGATTTTCGATTGCATATGTTGACCGCCTATTTGAAACAGGGCGGGGCATTTTTTCGTCGAGATATTTAAAAAATATATATATCGTTTTTAAATTAATTCATTAATTCATAATTATTCATATTTAATAAAATTATTGATTGCCAGCCGCAATTTCCTAATTATATGGAAACAAAATTTCACCAATAAATAAAAAAAAATTGCATAAATATGATATTTGGTCAGCTATAGAAGAAATATATATACGCAGATATTGCTGAGATACTTGACAAAAATATTTTAAAAATAATAATTAATGATTTCCAATTGCATATGGCGTTATCGGTATCTAGGTCACAAGGTAGGGTGGGGCACCTCATTATTAATATATAAAATACATAAAATGTTTACAAATTTCAAAATAATAACAATACAAATAATCCAACACATAAATGAAATTTATCGCAGAAAAAAATCATTAAATAAAAAGAGTAGCAATCTATATAGATAGTTTATAAAAAGTCGCACATAAGAAAATCTAAATATTTTATTCGTGATAATAATTTTCGACTTTGCAAATCTTATCGTAAAGCAAACTAAAAATAGTAATAAAGTTATTCCAGTTATATATGTAGTAAGAAAAGGGCGGGGCCGCTAGCTATATATAGATGAAATTAATAAATTAATTGTCTATTTAAGGAAAAGAGTAACAAAAGGTGTAATTATATTTTGCCTACTTACCTATTCGGGAATTTGGCTGCATGGCGCAAAAGTCTAAAAATTTTTGAAATCTAGATTTTCTCAGCATTCCTGAAGAGTGGTCTTATCGCTTCCAGAGCGCGGATGCAAAAGGAACGAGGCTGCGCTGTTATTGATTTTGTTGCATTCAAATGCGTTCAGGAACCTTAATAGGTCGTAGTTAGTGCTTAAAATATTAAATATTCCCGTTCATTTTGAAGAAGTAAGATACGTAAATAATTATAGTATTATTTTAATAAATAGTCAATGTATTGAAACATTATTCTGCGACGATTCTAGAAGAAGAGCATCATTGTATCCAAAAATAATGAGAAAATAGGAAAATATTAGTTATTTCAAATGTATTTCATACTAAAGATAAAATTAGATAAGTCTAAGAATTTACACTAGACTAGGAAACTTTAGAATGCTTGATTCAATAATTATATACATATATATTTATTTATTTATTTATATTTAAGTATTCTTTTTATATTTCAATATAGTTTCAATATATCCGAGCAATATAACGTACGTAATGAAACTAAGTTGGTTTCATACTCACGAAAAATATATAAAAATATAGAAATATTCTTTTAAATGTTATATATGTATAAATATCATATAAGCTTACATTATGTTTGCATAACATAATATTATTAATTATTATAATAATCATAAAAAAAAATTTCAAAAACAGTCCGACGTGTCTTTAGTGAGTCATAAAATAATTATTCCGTCTCACCAAAATGCATCTTTAACTTCAAGTTCTATTTTACATTGTAAGTTTGAATTGATATTTATTTAAGAATTCATAAAAAAATCCACCGCTTTATAAATGTTCTGTAATAATATAAATAATAAATTTTCATATTTTATTATTATTTTTCACTATCCGAAATATTTTTATCTTGAAATATATTAGTTATTTTTCAGTAAGCATGCAATGTATAACTGAATGCATAACTTGGTTCATAAATACTTTTGAACGCATTCAGATGCTGAAAAATCAATAACTGCAGTTCGCCCGCTTTGTACAGGGATTGCACATATTACATTTACATTAGAATATTTTTTACTATTAAATTTTAAAATTAAATTCGTAATATGCAAAGAAGGTCCCGTTATCAACTAGCAATAAATATTTCACCAACAGATACATCGGAAGGTAAGTAATATAAAAAACCTTTTAATACTGCCTTAAATTTTATCTAAGGCATCGCTAATGGCGGCCTGTCTAGTCTTTATTATATTTTTGTGTGAAGAATAATAATTTAATAAGAATTTATCGGCGAAAAGAATTTAATATTTAGAAGTTATAAAACATTATTGTACTGAAAAGTTATTTGTTACAGTCAACTACACTCATATTGTATATTTAAGTATATGTAGACCTACTAAATATTAAAAGTCTTTATAGACATTTGAACCTATAGCCTTTTATAATGTAACAGTTTCGTGAAAAATTGTAAAATTATCTGCCATTTATTTTACTTTGTTTCAGATTATCTACCCAGCGGCCGAAGCTATTCCGTCATGGAAGCAGGGGGCATGTGTGAAGATCGAGTCACGAACTCAACTATAGCTACGGTCCTCAAGTATATATGCTCCATATTGTGCTTCGGCATGAGAGACATACAGGTAATGTTAATTATTTACTTATGTAGGTTTATTCTTTATTATCTTTAATTTACAATAGTTCAAAAGTCACAATTTAAGATATTCGAGTGGTAGATATATAGATATGCGAGTTCAATTGTGAATTGCATCTAGCGATCGTTTTTGCCAATATTTATAGACTGATTCTATTTTATTTAGATATAAAATACAAGTAAAGGAAAATTTATGACTAAAGCTTTTATTTGCAAAATGTGTTTAATGAAAATGAGCATAAGCGACTTCTTATTTTTTATATTAGAGCATTGTTAAATAGAGATACGATTGTAAACATATTGGTGTGATGTTTCGAAGGAAATATCAGTTGTTTTTTATTTATTTCAGATTGATCTCGATGAAGAGGAAATCATTATTACTGATTTTGTAGTAAACTGTGGAAGGCAAGATGGAGAAGAACCCAGGAACCAAGCTGGTTATAACTCCATTTTCCATTAAAAATTTAAATGTCAAATCTACTTTTCAGTGATCATGGGTGTTTTGTGTTAATATTATTTTAATTATTCCTGGTAGATACGTGTGTATTTAAGGAAAATATATAAAAATTCGCGCCCCTTCCTTCCTGTGCAAACGCTCTGACCACTAAGCCACGTGTTCATGCGTTTTTCCAAGAGACGCGGGTTTAAATCCAAATACTTTCAAAATTTTATACGTTTTCTTTAACTATTATTACTATCTTTAGTGTGGATTAACTCTTTAAAATTATAAAAATATGTGTAATGTGTTAGTAAATGTAATTGGTGTTGTACATTAGGAAATTTTACAGTTTAATTTTAATTACGACGTATGTACTAAAATTTTTATACAATATTTTACATATACCTAAATCGTTTTGGAAACTCTTAAATTTCCTGTACGTCTTAAATTTTACAAAATATTAAAATTTACACTAGAAATTAGCTTATTTGCTCATATTGATGAATTATTAGTATCCTTTTTAGGAACAAGTAATTTTGTTCTTTCCTGATATTTAAAGTCTGAGTAGGCACACGCACAATCGACTTGAACCTTGCCAATGGTTAAAGTCAAGTCAATTTATTTCTAAGAAATTTTCTTTTTAACTTATATTTAATATATTCATATGTAATTATATTACTTTAAGTTATCCACCGTCCGCTGTTATATTTTATGCTTAAATATTTTTAAATTATAACATAGCATATATGTATATGATATTATATTACGTGAGGTGAGTGAGGACTAAATTATTTTCATATTATCTTTATTTCGGAGAGTTTTTAACATTTGATATTTCTTTACACATAAAATTGATTGAATTTACTATTTATTGTAATGTTCGAGTATTTTATTAGGAAATTTTTAAGCTAATTTATTTTTATTTCATTTGGCTTGTATTCTTTATTTATGTCCACTCATCGTGCCAATTTAGTATAGGTATACTTCATAATTATTTATAAAATATATGTCAAAACATGCAGGGAAAAAATGTTTATTATATCATTATTTTTAACATTGTACAAATTTATGATATTTTAGATTCGACGTGAAAAATAGTGACTCGATTTGACCGTCCGATGTTGAATTTAAGTAATTACGTTACAATAAGTTCGTATATGAAAATTTATAATACTTTATTTAAATTTAACGCATAGCTTGCCAAAAATATAAAAGGCTTATAAATATATCAAGATTATGAATGACGTGGAATTGGAGAATGCGATAATTTAATAACACTATTTGTTCCACTTCATTCTTTCTGGAAAATTAATATACTACGTCCTTCAAAAACTTTTAAAACTTGTCCTATAAAAAAATTATTTTTACTTTTATATCTTGTAATCGAATTTTGAGAATTTTTGATTGTATACTAAAATAAATGTTCTATTGATGTCTATTTGTTGAAATAAATGTGTTAAAAATTGAAATCGTCTTCTATTTTTTTAATCTGTAACCCTAAATATTTCAAGTTACCTGTGCTGACATGACTAGCGTGGCATTTAGCAGCACAAAAAATATTTTTGTTTTCAATTTTCTAGTATCAAAACATCTTAAAACTCCAAGTGGTCCGCGTATAACAGGGTAAACTGGTAACAGATAACAGATTATTAGTTTATAAGAATTACGTTTTATTTTCATTACCATTTTATTTTCAATTTATGAAATCCTTATAGGTTTTCCTGTAATCTACAAGCCATAAACTATATTCAGTAATTTTTTCAAATTTTTCCGCCCAGTAGTTTCGAAGATTAGGGGGGAGGGGGGGGGTAATGTTCAATTTTCGGCTTTTTTCATGAATATCATCGAAACTTTTAAAAAATTAAAAAAAATATATTCGAGATCCTGATAACAAGCCTTTTCATTTGATATATGACTCAGTAAGGTTTGCATCATTTTTTTTTTAATTACCTAATTTATCCCCCGAAAATTACCCTTATTTCAAAAAAATATTTTTTACGTTACACATCTGTGTTCGGGTCAGGGCATTACACCATCCTGCCAAATTTCACCTGATTCGGTCTAGTAGATTCAGAGAAAATTGGCTGTGATAGACGGACGGACAGGAACACCAGTTCCGTTTTTTTATTTTTGTACGGAATCCTAAAAAGTAACGCGGAGGTAGTGAGACTGCTAATTGTGTAAAATTTGTGTTTCCAGTTTACAATTTTGGGAGCTTTTTGAGCTGTCGAATGCTGTTTTTTAAAAAGATTTTACTGTATGTATTAAATGTAATGACTTAATAATTTAATCAAAATAATAATTAGCTAACTAAATAGTTGGCTAGCTGAATACAAGCAACAGAATGGAATGTCAGACCACGTATGGTCTGATCTATGGTGGTCACTTATGGGTTTAATTCGTAAACTAAACCCAAAAGAGTTAAATTAATATAAATTAAGTAGTTAGTTTAAACTCAATGTCATTTTTTTATTTTTTTTTTCAATATACTTTGCCAATGTTCCAAAAATCTTTGTGAATGTTCCTAAATATTGCTAGATCTTACAAAATTATTTCAAACATCTGTAAAAAGTGAGCACTGGGCCGCAAACAACTCCTCTTTCCTGTCTTTAAAATCTGCAGCACTTTAGGTGGCTGAAACTTCCTAGACTTGATTTAATAAATTTAATAAAACCATCTCCCAGAATGTGGCTTCAGATGCATACATTAATGTGTAATGAGTTTTTTTTACTATTATAAAAGATATACTGCGATGACTTCCATTATTTTGGTTCCTTTTTAAAGTATAATCTCTTGAGCTACGGAACAGATTCACAATGAAATAAAACTATATGGTAAAAGCTATAATCATAATCAAAAATTACTAAAATTATTAAAATCAAGAATATCTGATCAGACGGGATGATAAATGTTGTCAAATGTGTTGTGTGAAAAAAAAGAGTTATAAAGAATTCACGCGAAGCGCTTTTAATGGTTATGGAAAAACTTTGACATTAAATTTATGTATTTATTTAAATAAACACACAATTAATACAGAATCAATAAAATTACAGCTTCTATCATAATGATAACAAGTTTACATTCGCATATACTAATAATAGAAATATTAATAAAATATACATCATATTATAGAAGGCATTTAATATGACTGAGGACCGTCGTGGCGCAGAAGCATAAGCGTCTGCCTGTAAATGCGACGGTTTGAGGGTTCTATTCCCACTCGGGGAAGATAGTTTTACTATTTCCATTTTCTTCGCTCTGGAAACTAGGCAAAGCGTGGCGTTGAGTTCTGCCACTAAACACGCAATGCCTCGAAAAAAGGCGGAAAGCGGAGACGGAGAAAGCATTAACTAAGCAACCGAATGTCTTAACATTAGGTTTCACGGTTCCTACAGTTCCCTCTGCCTATCCTGGCATGTACGGGATAAAGGGATAATATGATTACATTACTATATAGAACCTGATATTCCAACACATTAGCGAATTATTAACGACAACGATAGTGTAATGATATAACATATCATATGACGGAATTAGTCATGTTTATAGTTACTAGTTGCAATTCTACTATGGCTTTAAATGTACTTTAAAATTTTACATGAACTGCAAATTTATATTTTATAAATACTACATTCAATTTAGTATTGAACAACATTAAATGCTAAGTAATTAAATAATTTGAATACTCGTAAGAACTTAAATATTCTTATTAAAAGCTTCTTGAAATATATCCATACGCTTTATAAATATTTGATTTATCTCGAAGTATATATTTACAATAACTACTGAATGGTGTTACTTTATTATATAGAGTCGAGACTTGTCTTATTAACAATCTCAAAAATTCAACACATACGAGTAACGTCAAAATAAAAATATATTTTATAATATACAATATAAAGATATAAACAATAGAAGATTGTGTAAATTAGTACGTTATTTCAACGGGAGTATTTTTCTTTTGTCGCTTTCATTCAAATTTCTTCACGAAAACCATGAGGTTCTTTGTAAGAAAGACTTAAGAATTATTATGAACTTTATAGAGATCACTCAACCAGTGTGAGTGAAATTGAATGGGTTGCGCACAGTGTCATAGTCAGCTGGTTGTTATTTGTACTTGAATAGCTTTCTCTAAGGAAAAAAGAAAATAACAAGAGAATGAAAGTGAGTGACTTAAAGTTAAATTTCTTGCTTTGAGCAGTTGATGCAGTTCTAATTTATGTGAACGAAAAATCATTACAACAAGAGCATTAAGTGGCTATACTTGGGAAATTAAAAACTTATAAGAACTTATTGCAAATAGATATCAAAGATATGAAATGGATGTAGAGTTGCTGCTAGTTACAGAATGAAGGATACTTTAACTGTGTTTTTGAAATAGTAGAATATCAATGTAGCTACATGTTTGGCTATAAAAAATCCAAAATTGGGGAGCTGTTACGAAGTGAAAGAAGTATGAAATGCGTTTGACGCTTCGTTCTCTTTGACTACCCTGCTAGGGATAAACTATGTTCTTATATATGTATGTAAACATATAACTACAATGAAAATTTATAGTATATTTAAATTTAAACTACTACAATAATGTATTTAAAATATTATAATAATTGTAAATTTATATTATATGCTTGTTACCTCAAGTGCTAACAAATTAAACATTGAAGTATATTACCATAGTGTCCATAGTTAACCTACTAGATGATAAAATATGCTTTACAAATAATTTATTTATTTAGAAATATTCTCATATTTACAATAAGTACTGAATGGTGTTATAAATAGTCGTTACCATATTTGACAAGTATTGTTATCAATAAGAATTACGTGATACTAGAACATAAATATGCTTTTGTACTTTAAAATAAAACTTCTTTTTCAGTATAACATGTACTAAACAGTTCAAATAGTGCATTTTTTACAGATTTTCTTCTCATTTACGTTTTCTTCCATCGATATATAAACTAATCTAATTACTACATTACCATCATTTAATTATTCTAACATTTCAGATACTTGAACATAGCCTATTTCAAATAGACGTACGACGGACTTCACACAATAATAAATTATCTTAAAAACTAGTAATTTTCAGCGTTGGCGACGTCGCTCTTTATCTGAAGTATGTAAGCTTTGTATATTGTATATTGTGTACGCGGTCTATTATTTATATTGTGTATACGCCGCCTTAAAGTTTGACGTTGCCACACTGACATGAGACGGTTATTTAGAATAGAAGCCATGAATGCATGAACATTAATAATGGTGTCGATTTATTGGAAGTAAAAACTTTTAATTGTCGATTTTCTAATTTTAGGTTAATATGTAATGTATATAATTATTTATTTTAAAATAATAATACATTGTAAGAACTTATTAAAAATAACATTAAATATTTCTAATTTTAGATAGGTAAATCAATTTTTGAATAAAGTATCTTTTTTATAAATTTATTTATTTTATTTATTAAATATTGTTTTTTTAAAATATATAACTACGTACTTCCCATATTAACGTACTCAATATGTAGAACACGTAACGTAAGTTTCTTCACTTTCTAAGTAGGATCTTTTAATGGGTCCATATTTGATACATTTTATGATTGAATACCTTACAAACTATTATACCCCGACTACATTGCCTCCTTTGGTGCCTATTCTATGATAAAATACCTGCCTCTTTATGGATTACTCTCCTCTCCTCTCCTCTCCTCTCCTCTCCTCTCCTCTCCTCTCCTCTCCTCTCCTCTCCTCTCCTCTCCTCTCCTCTCCTCTCCTCTCCTCTCCTCTCCTCTCCTCTCCTCTCCTCTCCTCTCCTCTCCTCTCCTCTCCTCTCCTCTCCTCTCCTCTCCTCTCCTCTCCTCTCCTCTCCTCTCCTCTCCTCTCCTCTCCTCTCCTCTCCTCTCCTCTCCTCTCCTCTCCTCTCCTCTCCTCTCCTCTCCTCTCCTCTCCTCTCCTCTCCTCTCCTCTCCTCTCCTCTCCTCTCCTCTCCTCTCCTCTCCTCTCCTCTCCTCTCCTCTCCTCTGTTCCGTTCTACTAATAGTAACTTAATTATTCCAAAATTCGTAAACACGCTGCAAAAAACATTTAAATTAATAATTAATATTGTATATTATGTTAATATTGTATATTATAACATAAAATTAGTGCTTTCTATAATTTAGATCCAAATAATTGAGGGCGTATTCCATTGCAGCAAAATCAATATATGCGCAGATTTTCCATTCAGTATCCGCCCTTGCACCGATAGTATCATTTTTAGTGATTACCAATAAAAATTAATATCTCAAGTCTTTAAACGAAATTAATATGGAGTCAAGAACTTACAGTACCAGTAAGTACTCTTGTCTACTAGAGTGAAATAGATTTTAAGAATTTTGAGGTTTGGCAAAATTAAAAAACAAAAAAGAAAACGATTTAAATTATGATTTAAATCGTACATTACAACTTTATAAGCACATTTACTTTTTAGCAAAGTACATAATAACCATAGAAAAAGAAATAGTTAAAAGCAAGGCGGAATATAATATTCCAACAGCTGGGCTCAAAAAATTAGAGTCGCCAAACAAGCCAGGGGTGAAGTTTTGCGATTACGTACGCAATTTCTGCAATTCTTGCAATGGATGTCAACCAAGAAGTGATGTAGACGTGCAGGTACAGGTGCATGTGCAGGTAAACTGTAAATTACACTTGTTGATGCTCTTTGGACATAATATTTTATTCAGAATGTAATGTCAAGAAATAATAGAGATTTTTTAATATCGGCTTTGCGAATGACAATGATTTTAACAAACGATAATACAATGTTACAACTATTACATGTATAAACCGGTTGTAGTACTGTGTGATATTTTAATATATATTTTGGCGAAATTGCACCGCTAATTGTTCGCTTAGCACTGTATATACGGGGAAAGAGTAAAATTATGTTTTAAGCTAACATATGGATAGTATTAGTTGTATTTTTTATCTATCTTCTTTCTTGATATCAATTTTACTCGTATATTGTTATGTTTTTAATGTTTTTTAGACCGAAGCTGTTGAGGGCGAAAAGATTCCAGTGGAGGAATCTAAGATATTTCGCAAGTGTCCAAAATCAAATGCCAAGACAGAAGATTACTACGTCTATTATTTCAAATAAGTGCTGTTTCCCCGTTCCCAGAGACTCCAGAAACCCCAGAAACAGGCCCAAATAACGCGATGTCTGCTATTAAATGTGTTCAATGTCTTTACAGTTTTAATGTATTAGAATCGTCTTTGACTTCGATGTTTTTTGATATTTTATGCGCAATATATAGCGTCTACTCTAAATATTTTTTGATCGTTATTTTATTTCATAATTAATATTTTAAAATGAAACTTTTGGAAATGGATTTCGTTTTATTTTGATATTTATATACTTTACACGAAGGAATTTATTAAAATCATTACAATTTTTGGTATTTTATAGTTTTACCATGACTGACCATATCGGTGTCGTTTTTAATGTCGTTCTAATATTATAAACGATGTTAGTTGTAAGCTATAATTTTAATTAAGATCTTAATTTTTTACTTTTTGTAAAAAAAATATTAAAGAAAATCCTGGTAATAGGATTTTCATTTACAGTAAACTAAATTAATATTCTTGATATAACTCTACATCTACCACTATACTGTATTGTTTCGATGACCCGTATATATTGTGTGACGAATTTCTTGAAATAAATGTGCATACTTTTGGAAAATATTAGTTTTTATTATTGACAATCATGCAATGCGTTAGGTAATAACTGAGCTTTTTTTTCTTTTAAGTATATCTTACTACATATAGCAAGCTAAACTTATCATATAATGTTTCTAAGATTTACTACTTCTATAATTTCCACCCTTTTCTCATTATTCACAATAACTCCAATAGTACAATACATATACAATTATACACAAAAATTATTACTAATTATTGTACTTACACAACATGGCGCTATTGAGTTTAGTCTTATATAAAAGACTGATACTTGACCAAACTTAATAGTTGACTATGTACTATTTATGTTTCTAGTTCTGTACAGTCGACTGTACTGATTATAATATGTAAAAAAAAAGAAATGGCACAATATATTGCTTTAAAAACTCGCCTTGAACAAGCAATTAAAAGAAACGCTAAATGTCAGAGATAGCTATTTATAAAGCAAATAGTAGAGTTTGTTTAGAGATGTGCCTGATTATAAATTTGGATAATATAGGAATACAAGTATAAGTAAAATAAAACAAGAAAAATTTTAATGTGTATATATACATTGTTTAGACCGTTAGCATATGGAGACAAATAGCCTTGAAAAGACATCTTATGAAATTATTCAACCAGTTATACAAATTAACCTTGTAAGTACTTGTACCTTTGTGCTGTGGTATGAAAAGACTGCAGTATCACTAACTTAAAACCCCTTAGGAATAAATAATTAGAAACAAGTAATACTGGAATTAAAGGTCACTCAATGTAAAAGTTAACATCTCAAAATATTAAATATCATTATTCAGAGGTTCATTATTATTATGTAGCATATAAATATTATGCGGCTTAGCATTAGATTGTTGTATTATATAGTGGTCCTAGTTTAATTAATTTCTATTAATTATATAAATCAGTTTTTTAATATAATCTATCAAAAAATTAAAAATCAAGCAATGCCTCGAAAAAAGGAGAAAGCAGTCTTAACACTAAGTTCATATGATTCCTGGGATTCTCTCTGCCTACTCTCTGCATAAAGCGTAAAGCTAAAAATGTATTTATAATGAATGTTTATTATTTTTTTTTAATAACCTACAAACATAATGTGAAATTATAAAAAAAATATTATACACAAAAGTATAAACATATCTGTAAATTAATATTATAGTTTAGTATAAACTAATATTAATTTTGATTATTTTTGTTCGGAAACGTATACAGTAATTGTTAGAGCTCGATAATTATTATCGTCAACATTTCCGAACGCGCTCGTACGAGGGAAATCAATATTTTCAGTCTTCTGTTTTCACCGCCTTTTTTAGCCGCCCGGAAGCGATACTGGCTAGCTAGCGTTATTTTGTAAACTTTGAAAAATTGTAAACTTCAATAGTATTGAGACATACATTCGTAATGCAGCTAGTAAGGTCTCATATAAGTAAGTATTGTGTAAAGATAGTAAGGTTTTTTGCAAAATTCTTTGTTTTATATTTGCTCTGCGCGACTTTGTTTAGATGCTAATATTATAACTTTTAATATATAGGACATTACTAATATGATTATAAATGCAAATTGCAAGCGAATTTAAGTTTTACAGAAAATACTTAGTTTTATTGCCAATGTACGTTAATACGTACCTACTTATTGTGTTATATATTAATTAAAAATCAAAATAAATAAAGTACTATGAAACAACTTTTTCATTGTTTATAGTCCGAGGGCCGTTTCGCAGAAACCGAAGATTTTGCCTCTGCAACTATGGCCGTTGCTATCGAGACAACTATCAGAGGCATATCGTTAAAGATGTCCCTACTGTCGATTACTGTAGAGGCTGTCATCGTCCCGGAGAGTCTGTCAGACATATGTTGACTGGGCGTCCTCCATATTCTAACGGTAAGTATTTACTTATATACTAACAAATTACTAATGTAATATACCAGGAATTAATTTATTTAAAGAAAACATAAAAAATTGAACGCAGCGAGATTTGAACCTGTGCTTCTTGCACACCGTGTAAGCGCTCTGACCACTAAGCCATGAGTTCTTCATCACGCTTTTTCGAAATTCTTGTAAGTTTTAGACAACTTATTACACTGTTAGCATTTCTGTAGAGACATTTTTACAAAGTTTGTTTCTCTGGGAATACTTTTGCCAAAAAAGACTAATATTTGATAATAATAACACACAGTTAATCTTTGAATTATCAACATTGAAAAAATATAGAATTAAAATCTTCTACATATTTATAATGATGTGCTTACATTTTATGTAATTTCAGTAAGGCCCTGGAACCCTAATGAAGAAATTAACTGTTTTCTTAATACGGAAGCTGAAAGTAATCATCGCCAGCCAGAATTGACGACGTCCGCGCCAACTACTGCGGAACACAAGACCGTGTCATGGTGTACAAAAGAATTACAGAATATGCAGGTAATTTTTTATATCATTCTGTATATTTTATGTTGACTGACTGCTTAAATCTAAATATATGAAAGAAATTTTGTTATGTCTGTTGGTTCGGTTATGAATATATGTGTTGGCTGATTATTTTTTGTTTTACGCTTCATTTTGTATGTACAAGATATAATAGTGTCAAAACACTTAGTTCTTTACTTTCTGCGAGTGGAAATAAATATAATTCAATACTTCTAATGGAATTATATTCACAACTGCACTGTACATTTAATTAAGTAACCTAACTTAAAACTTAACTAAATTTAAAATTTAAAATAATGTACTATTTTAACGTTAACGGTATTATAAAAATATCGATTTTTACAGATAAAAGAAGAGGGAAATCAGCAGAATAGCAATTCAATAATATCTAACAATGGACCGAGTGAGGTAAAAACACTGCCGGCCGACAACATTGAATATGCTACTTATTAAGAAATGGTAATAAACGTAATTATAGTATTACTAAGAAATAAGTTTTAGTTATTAAAAAACTGTCACTGTACTCGTAGAACATGTCCACATTTACTTGTTTTGAAACACGCATAATTAAAAAAATTTAAGTAAACTACATTGGAAAAAGAAAACTTTTTAATATTAAATCTAAAAAGCAGCACAACAACTTTGCCTGTAAACAGTTTTGAAGGAAGACATAGCAGGGCGTTGAGTTCCGCCACTAAACACGTGGCGTCTCGAAATGTAGGCGGAAAGTTGGGAACCAAGTGTTTTAGCACTAGACTCCCTGTCTACCCTTCTTTATACGGGGTATGATGTGAAGTTATTTTTTTTAAATATTTTTAGTGATTAGTTCCTAGATGGTAAGATGTAAGAGGCTATATATTCTTGATATTGTCATCTCAAATTTATAAGATGAATAAATGATTTATTTTTTAATCCCCTATACAAAAACATAATGTCTCTAGTTTATAGAAAATGTAAGACATCAGTAACTTTTTTAACTAAAATTGAAAAAAAAAACATTAGCTTATAAATTTAGTTAGTAAAACTTAACTTTCTACTTTAATAAATCTTATTTATTTTTAGTTTATGTTGCCATATTTAAAATTAATTTACATTTTATTTATCGTATAAGACAGAATGTACTAGCGTAGTAACTATTATTGGAAACCTTGATGTCTGTATACACTGAATTATTTCATAAAATGTACTTCGGATAATGTAATTAAATCTTAGATAAAACTTTGCTGTTTCATTTTATTCAGTAAGAGAAAAAACAGATTACTCCAAATCATATTTATTTATTATTCATATGTTACTCTTGTAGCTTAAAAATTAGAAGCAGAAGTGTTAGTATCTTATTATTATAATTTATTAATATTAATCATACCATATTCTGTTAGCAACAGTCCTAATAGTTTTTATATGAATTGACAACAAAATGTAATTGAAGATGCCTCTTGAATGTACATTTGAACAGTGGTACTTTTAAATAGAAAAAAAATAAAATTTGTCAATTTTTCGAAAACTTAATTAAAGAAAATGATACAACCAATGTGGTCTTGAATGGGAAAGTCCCAGATTCAAGTTAATTCTACAATATTATCACCAAACTATTGGATTTAGCTCAGCATTTTTTGCAGTTAAGAAAATTAGACTGTTACCTAACGTGGAAAGGCTCGCCTTGTTTACGTCAGCTAATTTCAGATTGAGGTAATACAATCACTGTCAATTCATATTTAGTCCCGCAGAAATGATTATTCGGTACTCTCTTAATTTAATACTTAATTCATAAACACAAATTAAAAAAAAATGAGAAGTGGCGTTTTTGTGTGACAACCTCCTTGAGAATGACATGCTCGCTCCATTCTGTTTCAAAAGTATCTTTGTCAAGAATTAATAATTATATTATTAAAGACATTAGGTATTAACAAAAACTTTCACTGAGTTTAATGCGCCGGTTCTTCTTATATCTGAAACATTAATATTAGTGAATTCATGGTAATGTTTGTGATGCTCTAAATGAATGACGTGTTCTTATTTTCAATTAAAGTGCTTATGTTTATATCCATTACATATAAACTAACTCAAAAGCTTAGTTATTCTGTTTCAAAGGACTCGTATATATACCATTGGTACGATCAGTCTTTACACACAAGTACTACTCACATTTGACCTATATAATTTTCATTTTATATGGTATCAAATAAAATAAAAGATGTTGAATATATTTATTTTAAAAACTATACAATATTCAATCTATACTACATACTTTCATTATATTAGAGTAAAGTGTAAGAGTAGCATAAAAAATACATTATAGTATAAATAGATAGGAGAATGTAAATAAATAGAAATGATTAGATCTGATTATTTCTTCGTAACTAAAAATTATAATAGCTAAATTATTAGGACCGTCATGGCGCAGAGGCGCAACGTCTGCCTGTAACGCGACGGTTTCTGGGTTCGATCCCCAGTCGGAGAAGATGGTTTTTTCTATTTCCATTTTCTTCGCTCTGACAAAATTAGACATAGCGCGGCATTGAGCTCCGCCACTCAACACGCAATGCCTCAAAAGGCGAAAAACGGGGACGGAGATAGTAGGGACTAAGCAACGGAGTGTCTTAACACTAGGTTCCCACAGTCCCTGCAGTTCCCTCTGCCTACCCTGCCATGTGCGGGATAAAGCGTGAAGCTAAAAAAAATTTATCACTACATCAACTAATCTATAATACTATACTAAAACCTACATTTTCAAATAATCTTCGTAGACCAGGCATCAGAGAATCAGCTATATATTAATTTAACTCTACAATTTGAAGGTAATTTTGTAAGGTAATCTTGTTCCAAGACGTAATCTAAATAATATAATGCTTTTAACATAAATTTATAAATTACGTAGATTACTAATTGTTACATACAATTACTTTATTATAAAATATATATTTAGTATTAGTTTTAAACGAATACCATCAAAAAATAAAAGTTAATAAATAAGCTAACAAAGACCAGAATGGTGATTTGCTTCTAGATCATTTTAAATATATTAGAAAAAATTTGTAAGTAAAATAATTTATATGACGTACAGTATACTGATATCGATAATGTTTATTTATATTAAAATTGTACGCCCAGTAATAATACAATGTCTACTATATTATTATTTTTATGATTTTTCAAATATTAATCGGCACAAATGATATAATATACTTGAAACAAAAAAGATTTTGGACGTAGCGGTATTTGAACCTCCACTTTCAAACCACCCAAGTAACTACTAAGCTATCCGTTTTTCATCATGTTGCGTCGAAATTATATGCCTTATACAACTTATTGCGCTGTTATTTAGTAACATCATTTTTGCCTAATTATTACTTATTATACGTAAAAGTTACAATTAAATTAATAAAATAAACATAAGTATGAGACTTGACTTAAAATCAAATCAAATTTAAAACATATAATAATAAAACCTAATCCATTTGAATTTAATATAACTTTATTAAATCAATATTTAATTGAATTATAATCTATTTTGTGATAATTATAGAATAAAATTGAATTTTTATCCAATTATTGAAGTAAGTATGTAAGTATTACATATATTTAAATATCAAAGGCATTTGAATAACAATACTACTGTTAATTAATTATTAATTAATTAATAATTAATTAACAGTAGTATTGTTATTACTTAATTTTAAAAAGCTAAAAATACGATGTAGCCCTCTAACGTCCATTCCGGCCAAACACAAGATGACACACAAGCCTCTAATAAAATATTCTCCGTTAGAAAATTTTCCTGAAATGTAAAAAAATATAACATTTTACGGAATGTATTTTAATAGAAAGATCTTTTAAGGGACAGATTTATAGTTATATAGATAAAAAAATATAATATAATAAAAGTGTACTTTGAAGTTACCTTGCCTGTGCGTTTCTCTCTCGAAAGCACTGAGTGCTTTCATTTTCAGGACTTATCGTTGCAGCTGACTGTCTGCAATTACAGCAGGTCCTCGGTTCTGGAGCATTGGGCCGGTAGACTGATAAAAAAAATTATAACAGTTTCATAAAGATATACTTTGAAGGAATGTCTAACATTACTTAATTATTAATGAATATGTATATGTATGTTTTAGATACTCTTATTACAAATATATTTGACAAGATTTCCACTCTATTTAGTTTCATGTCACACTTTTAGTTACTAGTGTAGTAAGTGTGAGCTTTAAGCTCCATTCATACGTGTAAAGCTTTTATTTTGTATTTCGAGAGGCCTTGCTGAATTACAGGGGTGCCGATATAAGTTCTAGTTTATTATATAGTGTATGACAACGAAAAATATAACCTAGCTATCTCGCTCTCCTTACCACGTCCTTAGATATTTGTGTTTGTTTATTTTTTTTAAAATGGTAAACTTAACTTATCTTTACAATTTCAAGTGTTTGCATACCACAGATATTATTTAAATTTTATTCATTCACAATAATGCAGTACATCTATTGTATGTATTAAACAACATAGATCCCTACGTTCTATCAAAACAGTGCACTATTATATTAACCAAAATATTCCAAATATGATATAACAGAGTACTTACTTGTAGGAAAATCTGGAGGCTGCATGGCAGATGAGCTTAAATGGTCTTGAAATTTAAATATATTCAACATTTATTTATAAACTATGTTACCGCTTCCGGATGCAAAACGAGGAGATTGTGCAATTATTGATTATTCTACTCTCGAATTCGTTCAGAATTGTTGTAGGATTGAATAGCCGGAAATTGCATGCATTGTGTTAGTATTAAGTTAGTTAGTTGTAGTTTAAATTTGTTATAAATAAATAATATATAAGTAATATAAAGAAAATTACACTATCCGATATTCTATATCTATTTGAAAAAACAATTATATAATAAAATTTGAAACATTTTTCTTTTATATTTATTACGTAAGTATGAAACGAAACACTTACTTTAGTAATAACATTATAAAAAAATATTTTACAAAATATATACATAGAACACTATGAGAATAATATCAACACTACTAAAAAACTTAATATATGCAGGAGAAAGACTTTAGCATTATATTCTGGAAATAAAGTCGTTTCAAATACCAAGTGAAACAAATATCGATTTCACCTTCCAACATACAATGTTTAATAGTTTGTTAAAATTTACTTTATTTTTTATTTAATTTATTTAACATTTCGGGAGTGACTGGTTTAAATGTCATATGTAGAATGTTTTTATCCACCTAACATTTTTTTTAAAAATGACTAGAGCTTATTTATATTAGGCTTGTGTAATGTCACTGCAACAAAAAACCTTATCAATGTAAGTTGCTGAAGCATTTGTGATACGTGATAGTATTCGTGTCAATATCACGTAATATACGTGAATACGTATAATACATAGTAATAAAATTGAACTTAAAATTGTAAACTTTTAACTTATAAACTTATGAAGTGACCACTTTTTAATGATTTTTGTAATATGTCAAAATTGTTACACGCGTTATATTTTGCTGGATACTAAACATTCTTAAGGCGATCTCCTTTTTATATTCGAACATTTCTTAATTATATATTCGTATTATTATATATTCGTGGAGAGAACACGCATACTATTAAAGCTCAGTGCAGGTCAATTCAATAGAACTTCCGACGGAGAAAGCTGCAATGTCAGAGCGAGATTTCTTGCTATAATATAAGAAAGCTCCCATTCTCTCTACATTTTGTCTAGCGAACGACCTTACCACTATATAATTATTATATATAAATAATTTTTGAGATATTTGTAAAATGTATATAGTTTTTTTTAAATAATTTTTCTTTTAGTTCAATTATTTTCCCACGAAGCTTTGAATATTTTTATGTACAATGTGAATTTGTATTGCTTTTTAATTTAAATTTAATTTAAATCCAAATAAAATATTTGGCAATTAAATAAATTATGTGTGTCTTTTTTGAATAACATGTTACAGTAAACGTTACTTATTTATTACTAATGTAAGCTTCACGCTTTATCTCGAAGCTGGGTAGGTAGAAGGAACTGCAGGAACCTTTGGAACCTAGTGTCAAGACACTCAGTTTCCTGCTTTCCGTGATTTCGAGCTATTGTGTGTTGAGTGGTGAAACTCAACGCCCTGCTTGTCTAGTTACCAGAAAGAAGAAAATCAAAACGAAAAATCCATCTACCCTGAGTGGGAATCGAACCCACAGACCGTTGCGAAGGTAAATGTTACTAAAATAAATAACAATGAGAATATTGACTGAAACACAAATTTAGTGTTGAATACATTTATTTCAGTAATAGACATTTATTAAACATAGATTACTACTTGAAGTACAGTTATAGTGTCATAAAATATCATATGTATAGTGTAAGTTTAAATTGAAAATCTTCAAACATTAAGTGTGCTCTTTAAGAGATGAGCTAAAATAGATCAGAATTTTAGAAAATATAATATTTATCTGTTAAAATTAAAGTGAAATATAAAGCATTGAAAAGAGAAAAGGCCCTAATAATCCATTACTATAAGAAGTACAGACATCAACTCCTACAATTATTTCATTAGTAAACATTTCAAGTTAATTGATGAATTTTCATATTAGTACCAAACGTATAGAAATATTGAATTTAAAAAAAAAGTTTTAACAAAAGAAATGTTTGTGTAAACAAAATTGTTTGCAATTATAATGTTTATTATTTATAAATAAACATATACTAACTTTACGATTAAATTTTTATTGATTTATTGGAAATATGATAAGAAAATATTAAATTCAAAGTTGAAGTTACTAAAAAAACATCTAATAAACCTAAATATCTCATCTAAAATCTACGAAAACTACGAAAGCCTTTCGATTTTTATAACAACTGTGTAAAGGTACTGCACTCAACATCCCATCACAAAAAATCTAGATAACATTAATCCTAATACATTTTAAATAGCATATCATATTTAAGACAAAAAAGCTATATAAGAGTATATAATAGTTTAAGTAAAACGAAGTTACGATGATAATGCAGTTATTACAACTAGAACTACCTTAATATTAATCAAATAAACAATTGCATGTCGTGCTTACTCTATTTTTCTTAATTTAGAGATAAAATTGTTATACCTTACATGTCTAAAACATCAATCGGTTAACATACAGATTATTAAGGAAATTACATTACAACTTGCTAAGTTAACATTTTCATTTTCATTATTTAATTCATGAAGAGATAATAGGTACATTGTTTTACTAATTTAACATCGATTTTTGTAAGTAATACTACTGGTATATAATATTATGCTTAATAAATAAGACTTATAGTAAAATCCTTGAACGTCTCGTCCTGTCTCTCATAAGGTTTGATATTGCCTAACTCTAAAACCGACTCTTCGAGGTGTGCGATCTGAATTTAAATAAAAATTAAATATTCTATATATTTATGTTAAATTTTACATTTAAATAATATTATAGTAGAAAAAACAAATAATTAATACCTGCATATCTTTTAATAGAAACTGGCACCACAGCTTACTGCCGTAGTCGGTGGCTTCCTCCTTAGGTGTTAGCATCTCATCGTAATCTAACGCTTCTAAGTTTGTTATGCTTCTATTCTTTTCATTAAGGCCCCTGGCCTTAGCTGTTGAAAATGTTTAATGTTAAATATTTTTCATATTTTTTCAACCTAACATAAATTCCCTAGTTAATCAATTATTATTAATAACAACATAGTATATCCTTAAATTTTGCACATATTTATTGGTATATAGAGCGACTCACTGTTGTTTAATTTACGGCTAGTCAGTACAAACTCGGGCGTGGCCAAAGGGGGCGGAGAGGAGCAAACGAAAAAGCTGGGGTAGGGGGTTGAAGTGGCATAATCAATACTAGCTTAGCGAGAGCTTTTTAAAAGGTAATTTGCCAAAATGCATTCGGTAAAATATATCAACTAATTTCTTTCACTGTATAGCTCGCCCTACCTTTCTCTCCCCTAACCTCCCCCCTGCTCCTTTTTCCCACTCTTTCTGGCTCCTTCTCGTTGGTTGGCAACGCCCTACGCCGTATGTATTAATTTTAATTAAGTGCTTATTGACGTCTATGGACTTGCAAACGTTACTACCCATCAAAGGCTGGGGTCATTAGTGCAATGAATTTCTACGTAAAGTAGGGTTGAGAGTATTAAGGTAAGATTCGTATTTCAGGGCGATTCGAGAAAAAAAGAAATATATATCCTAGACAATTGTTGAGAAAGTTCGTTAATAATAACAAAAAACGTATTTTAATGTAATTATAAACCTTAAAGTTGTGGATTGAAATACGATTCATATTTATATACAGGCCCTGCCAGACCTTGTTAGCAAAAATATTGTGTAAAAAAATGTTATATACATATATATGGCATACAGAAATTTAAAAACAAGACCTACCAAAAAATAAATAAAGTATTGCCAAGTATTTATTAAGAAAATAATACAAAATTATTACAACATACTTACCATTACGAGTGTTCAAAGATGTCATGGTGAATTAAAATTTTTAATATCTGGATTTTCCTCCAGCCCCGAAAACGCGTCGTCCTTGCGCCGAGGCTAGATCCAAAAGGAGGAGGCTGGCTAGAACTGTATCGATCTTCCTAAGCGTCGCTTCGTCTAGAAATCCAGCGAAATGTTATTTTTTACATTATACACAAGCGGCGTGGATTTGGAAATAGATCACATGTTTTAAATATTGATATTAATCCTTCTACTTTTAACTTTATCCATTTATCCATCCATCCATCCATCCATTCTTTCACATTGAAAATAAAAACTGACTAAAAGTTGTCATACGAACTGACTAAAACATAAAAAGTAAAAAATCTAAACTTACCTTTAACACTTATTATGCTATGTAGGTAGGTACACCTTGAAAAAAAAAACAATTTTTGAACGAAAATGTGATATGTTACGTACACATCAGATTTTCGTTACTAAAATCTAGACGCTGGAGGGAGAAATCAATAATATCTACCCCATATCTAGGTACCCTGGAAAGATAGAATTTAACATTGTATCGTAATTACATTGTACTTGTATACAATAAATGTGTAAAATTTTAATGGGATTTGATTTTTTATTCATTACTTGTTATATACTACTTTTTGTATAGCTGGCTTCGCCATCGTGGTTTAGTGGCAATTTTCATCGCGATAGTTGTGGGTTTCGCCACATGATGTTCAACTATTGCAACTTTTCATAATATTTTATGAACAGTAATAAACTTCGAGAAAGTAATATACTTTTAAAATCATTTCACGTGGTTTCACGTTTGTTTTTAACTTTTCACGTGGTAGAGCGTTAAAGCACTAAGATATTGTGTATCGCATGTATAGTATTATACACGCGGTTTTAATTATTTAGGGCAATTTGTTTTTACATAATGCTGATTAAATAATTTTAAGTATAATTAATTAAAATATAAGGGCATAAGATAATAGATAGGGGTTAAGATACAAAGAGGTATTAACTTTTCCATGTTCCAATTTGGAATTAAAATAACAGTACGCACTGTACTGTTACTTTGCGTACAGTTCAGAGATGACCGTTGAGATGCTTATGTTTGGTGTTTGATGTTTGATTATTATTTATTATATATCTTTTATATATTATTTTTTTATATATATTTTGTTCGTAACATAATTGTTTGTTTTTAATATAATTTTTGCTACTTATATATCTTAACTAGCCAGCATTTAACGTATTATTGGCCTTGATGTATTTTTTTATATCTTCATGCTTTTGTCCCGCACACGGCAGGGTAGGCATAGGGAACTGTAGAAACCATGGAACCTAGTGATAAGCCACTCCGTTGCTTAGTCCTGGCTTTCTCCGTCCCCACATTTAGTAAAACTAAGTCAATAAATTCAGTAGGAATATAAACTTTCAAAAGCAACGTGAAGTTTTAACAAAAAATAGAACACAAACATTGAAATTTAACTAAATTCTAATAGAATTTACTAAAAATTATGCGTGCACTTGGTTTTCTAAGTGCGTATATAGTAAGGCCAGTTAGGATAATGACATGTCTATATATATATATATATATATATATATATATATATATATATATATATATATATATATATATATATATATATATATATATATATATATATATACTTAGTCTTGCCATAAATATTGTTATAAAGAAAAGCACGTTTTTTTTTTTATACGTAACATTTATTCCTTTCATAGTGAGTTAGTTTAATACATCAATATATAACTATTAAAAATATACAATGTTTATTCGAAGTGGTCCCCATTGGCTGCAATACAGTCTTTTAAACGTTGAGGCCAGTTATCAATAGCAGCACGAACTCTTTCTAGAGGAGAATTCTTCACTGCCAACCGAATGGATCGTTTTAGGGACTCCAAATTATCATGGCGTTTAGAGCAAGCCTTACTCTCTAAAACTGACCATAAATCATAATCCAATGGATTTAGGTCAGGACTTGACGACGGCCAGTTTTCAGTGCTGATAAAGTCCGGAACGTTAGTTTTCAACCAAGATTGGGTGGATCGAGCTCTATGACCCGGTGCCGAGTCTTGTTGAAAGCACCATTCTTTGTTATTGAACATGGTGTTAGTTAAAGACTTAACTACCGTCTCAAGAATGGTATTTTGATAAACTTGTGCCGACGTTTTAATACCTTTTTCACAAAAATATGGCTCAGTCACCCCTTCATAGCTAACACCCCACCAAACCATCACTGAAGTGGGATAATGCCCACGTTGTACTCTGTTTACTAATTGCGAAGCTTCTTTAGAGCTTCCAGCATAAATACGGTCATTTTGTTTATTAAAATACTGATCAATTGTAAAAATTTTCTCATCCGTAAACAAAATTTTTTTGTGACCTCCCTTTGCGTACCGCTTAAGTAGTTGTTTGGATTTTACCACCCTATTCTTCTTTAAATTATCAGTTAAGAAGTGACCAGTACGTCTCTTATAGGCTGCAAGTCCTAAGTCATCTTTTAATATACGCGACATGGTTCTAGGAGCTATCTTCATCTCCCGAGATAAAATCTTTTGCTTACGGACAGGATTTCTTCGAATTCTTTCCCTAACTGCTTTAATCACCTTTTTCACACGAACGGTACGTGGACGGCCAGATCTTTTTCTGTCACAAACAGAGGAGGTATCATTGTACCTATCAATAGCCCGGTAAACAAACATTTGACTAATACCAAGCGGGTGGAGGGTTTTAAAAATTGCACTTTTCTCCATACCTACTTTATGTAAGGCAATTACAGCGATTCGGTTCTCTTTATCACCCCACTCCATTTTAATATACATGACATGTCATTATATATATATATATATATATATATATATATATATATATATATATATATATATATATATATATATATATATATATATATATATATATATATATATATATATATATATATATATAATGACATGTCATTATCCTAACTGGCCTTACTATATATATATATATATATATATATATATATATATATATATATATATATATATATATATATATATATATATATATATATATATATATATATATATATTTATATATATATATATATATATATATATATATATATATATATATATATATATATATATATATATATATATATATATATATATTAGAAATTGAATTAAGATATATATATATATATATATATATATTAGAAATTGAATTTACTAAAAATTATGCGTGCACTTGGTTTTCTAAGTGCGTATATAGTAAGGCCAGTTAGGATAATGACATGTCATTATATATATATATATATATATATATATATATATATATATATATATATATATATATATATATATATATATATATATATATATATATATATATATATATATATATATATATATATATATATATATATATATATATATATATATATATATATATATATATATATATATATATATTTATATATATATATATATATATATATATATATATATATATATATATATATATATATATATATATATATATATATATATATATATATATATATATATATATATATATATATATATATATATATTATATATGTATATATATATATATATATATATATATATATATATATATATATATATATATATATATATATATATATATATATATATATATATAAATATATATATATATATATATATATATATATATATATATATATATATATATATATATATATATATATATATATATATAATATATATATATATATATATATATATATATATATATATATATATATATATATATATATATATATATATATATATATATATATATATATATATATATATATATATATATATAAATATATATATATATAGGGGCCCACATAAGTATCAAATCCTAAATCCCTCGGGGTAGTCAGAAAGAGCGAGTACTAAACGATGCGGTCTCTGCATACCGATTTCGTCTCGTGCACTTGCTCTTACCTTTTACATACTCTACAATGGATCCTAACGCTTTTTACATTTCCACAGATATATTCATAATTGTCTTGTCCAAGGTCACTTACACACACTATGTGACAACATACACCTTTTATATCATCCTTTCATCGCTTACTTTCTCGAGGTGCCCAAACTATCTAAGCACGTTGTTTTAAAGAAAGACAATACCTAGAATATTGTATTTCTTTACAAGAGAAGAAAAACATAAGGATATTTTCTTTACTTCTAATAAATATACAAAAACTATTATTCTTGTAAACAGTGCAAAATTTATTGATTTTTCCTTTTTTTTACACCTTTGAAAGTAAATATGCAAATAGTATATATAGCTTTAGTTAGATCAAAGAATATTGTAATCGACCTTGAATCGAACCTGTAATCGTCTTATATGTGCTTATCAAAGGTATCTAAGGTTTTGTTAGCCATCTGATATATTGCAGGGTAAGCATAGACAACTATGATAACCTAAATAGGTAACATTAGTAAACTTCGTGTCTGTCGTGTAAATTACATAAATATATATAGTATTTTTTATTTAAAGAAACATTTTTTTATATATTGAACGCAGCAGGATTTGATCCCGCGCCTTCTTGCGAACCGTGCAAGCTCTCTCATTAGGCCATGCGTTCTTCATCACCCTGTATTAAAATTCTTATATGCTTTTATACAACTTTTTACGTTGTTGGTATCTTTATAGAGAGATTTTTACATATTTCCACTATCCAAAGATTATTGAAAAGAAAATTTGGCGAGAGAGAATTTATTAAATATTTTTATGATATTTAAAGTGTTAATTCACACTGAGATATATCGCGTAAATATAAGAATTTCAACGCGGCGTAATGAAGGTCACACGGGTCAGTGATCAGAGCGCTAGCACGGTTCGCAATAGGGCTCGGATTTAAATCCCGCTGCGTTCAAACTTTTATGTCTTTGAGTATTTATGTATTGAGGTTGAGGTGATTGCTGAAGAGCCTATCATAACACACCTTAAGACTTCAGCTGAACTATAAGGAGTTAAACACCGCCAAAGCAAAATTTTGACAAAGTCAACTTAATTGTAATCCGGTACAGTTAAGCAATTAAGAAATTAACAAAATCTCGCTACAGCAAAAGGTCAATTGAACTATATATTTATTAGTTATAAAAATTAGGCGGGTCTTCGCAAAATCAGGACATTAAACATAGAAATAGAATTGACGAGACGATTATTTTGGTATCAAACTCTTTATTTGAAAGGTATTTTATAAACTCAACTTTCATGATAATCTATACTATTGATTTTTTATGAATTTCAATTTTTATTTTTCTATGTCAAATAAATAACAAGACATACAAGCGTATATCTATCTAATAGTACAACAAGAAATTGGATCTCAGTATCAATGAAAAAGTCTGAAAATTATCAATTACTCAAAAAAAAAGCAACTAGGCACAAACTTATACGTGGCAACATATTTTTAGTTCGTTTCTTTACTATATTATACTATTGAGAAATATACCTATATACACTATATATATCTTAATATACCTATATATATCTTAGCAACATTATCAAATAATATATACTTATTACTTATACTTTATTTTTTACAAATGAAAAAGTAAAACTTCAAAAGCCAGATTCAAAAAGGATATTTAGGTACTATTATAATTTATTAGCCAGTAATTTTGTAAAAAGTATATACATATTAGAAAAATATTTCTTGAGCAAATCGCAGCCACTCTACTTTATATATGTAACAAATAATACTTATTAATAATTAAAATATAGAGGTTTTATAAACAATTTTGAATTGTTGACGATTTAATACTGAGAAAGTAATTTCGCTTAGCTAAAAGCCAGTAAAAAATCTAAGATTTTTATTTTACATAATTAATAGTACAACTTTATTATTTAATAAATTTAATGAGAATGAAGATTTGTACACCTGCAATATTACATGTATGTCTATGAATCAATCTATTTATTAAAGTCAATTTCCATATTCTAAAGTAATAAAAGTAACTCGGAGAGAGAATTTAAGCAAAATAAATTTAACATACAGGAGAATTTAAACACTAAATAAAATAGTCGCCAATTGTATTTTACAGAAAATTAAAATAAATTCGCTTCTCGCTTCGCTTTCGATTCGCTTTGCCTCTATTTTCGCTAAGCAGCATTTTAATAATATCATATATACATTCACAAGGCATTTGTATGGTAAATTTATTCATAAATTTAGTAATAATTTTTTTAATTAATAACACTAAACACATTTCACTATAAAATCCGTGGGGCAGTCGTTCACAAGATGAGTGTTTCCCAATCCAAGAAATAATGTGAAAGGTTTTCAAATTTTATAAAAAAAAAAACAATTTTTACAACATATATATATATATATATATATATATATATATATATATATATATATATATATATATATATATATATATATATATATATATATATCCACTATATATATCCTTTTACAGCCGATTTTCAATATTTTTCCTTTATACTGCTCCAATTAAGAGAAATTATATTTATTAATAACGATGACAGTTTGCTCAGAGTAATCTGCCTGTAAAACGTGACAGTTTGTGGGTTTGATTCCCACTTGAAGATGATGGATTTTTTCATTTCCACTTTCTCCGCTCTGGCACTCAACACGCAATGCCTTGAAAAAGCGAAAATAGGAAAACGGAGTGTCTTAACACTACTTTCCCACGATTTCTGCGGTTCCCTCTGCCCGAGCGAAATAAAGAGTGAGGCTATAAAAAAACGTAGAATAAACTATTAAAATTTAGAACATCAGGTTAAATAAAACATTAATATTCCATCAATAAGTTTTTATTTCAATCTAATTCGAATAAACATTGATATAAGATATGTAGGTAACTATATTAGTTACAAATAAACACAAAACAATTCCAATAGGGACGTAAATATAATAAAAATCACATTCATATTATGGTATTCAGTCTAGTATGAACTAATGACTAAAACAAAGAGACAGACAAACGATAACATTTAAAATCACACATATAGCAAATATCTTAATAGTTATTTATAATGAAACGTGTTCATTACACAATATATCAATGCAATTCCAATCCATCCATATATTTTTTAAAAAAAATAAATAACAAAGAAATATTTAAAATTTATTCTTATTCGGAAAATTGATAAAATAAGCTATTTTTTTTAAATAAATTAAATAATTTTATTTATTTTGCCGAACAGCTTTAATGTATGTGGCCCCATACACAGTTTCTACATAAATATTTATAATAAAATAGACGGCATCCGTTTCCAATGAAATGTTATACTTACATTAATAATAATTTAAACTTAATATTATTACCCTTTCTTTTGACTTACACAATTCCACATTCTTTGAGAATATCGAAACAAAATTAAAATTTATTATAATTTGTATAATTGCAACAGTCAGGAATCGAACTTAGGACATCTTAAACGTTATTAGTATTCGATAATTATAGTCAATGATTTCTTACATACTAAACATTGAGAAAAGCTTTGATCGGCTTATACATAACTTAGACCCAATTCGTGTGTAAATATATTCTAAAATGTCCAATCAACAAAACATAACCTTCAATTCTAACGCGTATGTATAAACCGATGTGTTAAGAAATAATGCGTGTCTTTTCCGAATATTGTCAAAAAATCTTGTTTAAAATTAGTATTTTATATAATAATATTCGAATATTTGTTACGATATATCTAATTTGAAAATTCAAATAGAATTTCATTATGCTTTATATTTTAATTCACTAATATTTCAAGAAATTTAATAGGCCAATTTTTTTATGACTTTTTCTTAGACAAATATATATATATATATATATATATATATATATATATATATATATATATATATATATATATATATATATATATATATATATATATATATATATATATATATATATATATATATATATATATATATATATATATAAAGATATAATATAATCTACTAGTGCTTCAATATGGCACGATCCTAAACCTAAGTACATATACGTATCCATTCATGGCAACATCAAAATCTTATATACTAAGAGAGTATAGAGCTTCAAACAATGCCCATATAGATTTATTATACGCAATATCCAGTGCCATATAAACTTACAAGTCAGTCTAATTTCCAAACAATGAAAATCTTTGAGCTTTCCAAATATTCATATTACAGAGTAAAATATTGAAGAAAAATAACGTCAAAATATGTCAAAATATGACGTCAGTCGAGAGTACAGATTATAAAAAGCAAAAAGAGATTTAAAAAAACCCGTAACAACTATAAAGTTCCTGAAAAAACGAGTATAGTAATAATAATATATATATGACATCAGAAAATATATGACACGAGTCATAATTATTTGTCATCGTCATTTTACATATGTTCCATGGCCTCGGTAAAGTTCGAGAACATTCTAGTAAGAACTACGAACATTAGCTTATCGAGCTCTACGCTAAGGTTGGCGGGATTTCCGGAAAGGTGCTTAAGATCGTTTCCGTCTTTGCCTACAATTGTATAGTTTTGGGAGAGATAGTCAAATTTTACTAACTGGTCAATAATTCGCTTAGCCATAACAATTTGGTTCCTTGATGGCGGAGTGTGTGTGTAATTACCTGTATTAGAAAATTATTGTGTGTAAGTTCTCATTGTTTATTTTTTTTTTATTTGAAAAAATCGCACTGAGTAATATTCTTATTCGAACATTATGATTTGTTTATGATCTGTATTTGGATAATTATAAGTTATGGTTACAACGAATGCCTAGTAAAAATATATGGTACATTCTATTTATCTTTCTGTATTATTTAATGTACTCAATTATTTCTAAATTATTTTTTTATAATTTGCTTAATGACTTCGCCATGTTAAAGCTTAATTAAAAATTGAAACTTTAGTATGCAATGTTTTATTCTAGCCTCATTTGTTTCATTTACTCTATTCTTGGCTCACGTAACGATGTAAATATAACAAAATTCAATATAAAATGTACCTTATAAAAAAAATAATTCAATAAATTTTCATTTAAAAGATAATTAGTTAAATAAAAAAAAGTTAATTGTGAATAAAACCTTATCTTTCTTTTTCTTTTCGTTGTCAGAAATTAAACTAAGGTGAAATTGAGCAAAAATCACATAATGTCCGAATATTAAAGATTTAAATTACACATCTTATATAATATAATTTTCCTTTTATAACAAACTTCTTAAATAATAAATGGCACTTACCGATAAAAGCCAAAACAATTGAATTTCGGTTCGGAACATAATCACTGGGGGTTGTACCGAGATATTCATAGACGACACCTTCAGTACTTATGATATAATTATATGGCAAATATGTGTTGTTACGCTAAAAATATAGTAAAAATTGTCAATAAACCTCTCAAAATATAGACAAATAAAAAGTTAAATACCTTAAATATACTATTAAAATACTATCTAATATTAAAATTTTACTATCTAATTTACTAGAGTTAATAATTTTAAGCAAAATAAAGTACTAACTGAAACAACAATTACATAGAAACAAGAAATAATAAGTTCATTTATTTAATTTCATATGCTAAATATTTACTTAATTATAAACTGAGCAGAAGTGCTTAATAAAAATAACGTTTTATTATTAGTATCATATAATTAATAAACTTTGATGCTGTAGTGCCTCTCCGTCAGAATTCAATTCAATTCCACCAAGAGAGACATTAAACATGTTGTATTTTATAAGACAACAAAACATCTAATATTCAGATATATTCAAACATCTTGAAATCTATATATAAATAAATACGTACATAAATACATTTTTATTACTGGTACTGGTAAAAACATAAAAATTAAAAAACATAATAAAACATAAAAATTAAAAAAAAACTCATTCCAAATTCAAAAAACAGATTAACCTTTTCTAAAACGTATGAAATATTTAAAAACTATGCTTTCCACAGTTAAAAAGAAATTTACTAAGGAAATTCTCACCTCCATGTTTTCAATCTGTTCAACGCATTCTTCGTAGCCGTGGCAAATACTAGTGTCAGTTTGTGTGATGACAACACAGTCGGAAATAACTCCTGGTATTTTAGATGCTCGATTCAATTGTATCACTTTACCCTTTTGCCATACGTTTCGAGCCACGAATGGGGGAACAGCGATCGGTGGTACTTCATCTGAAATTGATTGATTCTTCTATACACACATACTCCTAAATTAATATCTGAATTATATTGTCATATATATCATATATATAAATTCTATTTTCTGTATCTAAAACTAAATAAGTTAAATAAAATTTCTTAAAGAAAACATAAAAATTTAAACGCAGCGGAATTTGGATTCGCGCTCTCTTGCGAACCGTGCAACAGTGGGTTTAAATCCCGCTGAATTTTTATTAACATTTTATAAAAATTACATAAATTGTCTGTGTTTATATAATTAAAATCAACTTACTCGAATGTTGGATGAATAAAAGATAGAAGCCAATTAGTGCTCCACTAGCTAAAACGATTATTAGACATCCAACTACAAGGGTTGTCATTATTTGGGACGTTTCGGCTCCCCTTGTAATTCTCGCTTCTAGGAGCGGAGTGTGCTCATTTGGGATTCTTAGGCCGACGACTGGACACATTCTTCTTAGGTGAAGTTCTAAATGAAAAATGTAAGAAAATTAAATGTCGTTTATATCGTTGAAAATGTTTTGAATTAAGTTATTTAGTACAATTATGTTTATTAAAATAAGAAAGTGCAATTCTTGGAGAATTTGAAAAAAAAAACTAAGTAAAATCGATCTTAGCATAGTAAAATTAAGATTCATTTTGTGTAACAATATTTTTTCTACTCAATTAAATAGGAATTTTTAATATCTAGAACAAGATTTACAACAAGATTTAATATATGATTTGTACCACATATCCCTTAAAATAGTTGCAAATATCTAACCCTGACTTAATAAATCTATGTCCCACACTGGACGTCCATTAATATAACGAACGAAAATAGAAAATAAATAGAAATCAAACGTAAAAACGTATATAAATGTTATAGAATACTAAAAAACATTACCAGAAATCAGCAGAAATAGATGTAAATGTAAAATTTACTTGAGAATATAATTTTAAAACAATAACTGCACTAAGTAAGACACGCAACAGAAAAAATGCGGCGCAAATTGGCTGCATCAAAATGGCGGCGAACAAAGCGATGCCTTATTGATTTTACAGAACGTACCTTGCACAAATAGGATGATCACAAGAAGTGTTAACAGAAGGACATATCTATGAATAAACGTATTTTCGTCCTTGATATCCTTTATCGGTTTAATACACTGCCATTCATGACTATTAATACTTTTATAATTACCAAATACTTTACTAACTGGAAAGAATATGATTCTAATTTAATTTTGATATAATTTGATAAAGCAATTTCAAAATGGCTAATTTTAAAATTACTGAATTCTGATAAGCATCAATAGAAAAAATTGTATTAAATAATTGAATGCTAACAAACACTAAAATGATAATGGCCCTAATATTTGTACAAATATTAACTAACTATACATACATTATCTAAACATATCAACAACACAGCATAAATATTATCTCTAAATTAATTATTGCAACATTTTTGTGTGTGTAACAATGTATTAATAATCAGCAATCTGGGATTATTTTTAGACAAAGAATTATAATAAATTTAAATTAATGGTGTATATTGTTTTTTTTGATGTAGTATTTTAAAGAGAACACTTTTTATTGATTCTATTCTAATACTTATCTAATTAGACAAAAAAATTAAATATTTAAATATAATTCATAGTATATGTGATTCAAGTAATGAATCTAATATTTTTAATCTAACAAACTGTGGGCACATAGTGTCAAGACACTCTGTCCGGCACATTCATTTGGCACTTCAATAATTATAATATATTATTATAATATAATATCTGGATGAACGTAATGTATGAATGAATTTTTTATTTTAAAAATAATGTTCTGTAGCCATACTCATTAAATAGAATATATAACAACAAATTAAAATTTTCCAAATATTAAAAAAGGTAATTGCTGGATTGAATCTTTGCTGTATATGATAAATAGAGAAAGTTAACTAAATGTTTGAATAAAAATAATATTTTATAAACTTTTTGGACTAAGTCTTAACTAAATTCAATTCTTAATGCATCACCAAAAGTACTAAATAAAATAAGTTGTTACTAATATTTTAAAGTAAGATGAAATGCCTACCAGTTAAACAAAATTAAGCACTGGCTTTATTACTAATATAAAAATAACTTTATTATATAGAGGTCCTAAGTTAAAAAAAAAAAATTGTTAAAATAACTTGAAGTCATCCACAGCAATATGTTTTTGACACATATACAAACAATACAGCTGTGTCATTTATTTGAGTATTGATAACTCTTGTCAACATCATTAATTAATGTTGTTAGCTTAATGAATTTAAAACCAAAATAATATTGACTTTTTGGAAGAATATTTAAAATATTTTTTAATTATCATTTTTAAAATATTACAAATAAATCCTTAAAATTTGTGTAGAAAACAATTAGAAAATAAAAATATTGTTAATTCATTTCAATTCAATTCAATTACTGAATATGCCAGTAATGTCAAATAAAAAATATTAAAAATAGTAGAAGAATATGTGTATAATAATAAAGTAAACAATTGAATTTAATAACTTACCAAGATTAGAAACAAACGGAGGCATAACCAATTTTATTGAATATGATACGATTCGATTTAAACAAGAATATATAGTGTGCAATCAAGATATTTTAAAAGCTTTTACCGTGTACCGTTTGGACCAAACTCAAAATTGAAAATATCATTTATTGATTTTAAATTTTGAACTTTGGCATAGTGTTGCCTACAAAAAGCTACATTAAAACATCAGACAGTAGGCCACACACTACAACAAAGATATAAACTTACCTTATATACTTTTAAACGAAAATAATATACAATAGCATATATATAATAGCATGTAAATATTTATTGCAAGTAAAATTAATAATTAGAATTAAATGAAAATTATAATAATGAAATTAATATTAATTACATATATTTCTACACGCAAACACATTACTCGTAATTTATTTGTTAAATAAATTGTATTTATAATCTGTTTTTATAATGACACGTTAAATGACAAGTAGACAAATAAACAATACATAATAAATATCCATTTTCATGTCCTAATTTGGTTCGTTTCATACAGGGGGGTGAAACTCCCATACAAAATAAGTTTCAAAGGAAACTAGCGCCAACTCTCGCCCAGGACGTAAGAAAGTTTGATATTTTTTACGTATTACGCCACTAGATGGCATTAACAGGTAGGATAAATTATAAAATTAAAATTATTTCATTATTTTTTATTTTCTTTACTAATAACTTTATTTTCGTTTTTAATGTTATTTTATTTTTCATATTTTAAATAAAATTAGCTTATTTATTTTAATGGCAACATTGTATAACTACTAAAGTATTGCAGCATACTTAACGTTTTTAAAAATTTGTGCTCGCTTTTGTGTTCTGGATGTTACTGAAATTTTCTTGGTGTTTATTTTGATAATTTAATATCACGTTGCCTTTTACTGGACTCTGATACTTGTTTTGACGATCTACCTTAGGAAGATACTCAAATCTTTGATTTCTTACGTCTACGGATTAACTTGTTATTTCCTTTGCAGTAATGATGGTAAGTGTGACCAACAGGTGTTTTTAATTATATCGTTAACGATAATTAACCGAAATATGTATTTGTGTAAAATATTTATTCATTTTCATTTAAAAGTGAGGATAATATATAATGGAGATACTAAATGTAACTTCTTAGTAATCTAACATACACATCGTATATGTTCATTTACTATACTCGTATATAAATTTGAGTTCACCTATATTAATAAAAATGTTTAAAAAGATTGATTGACTAAAATCTATTGACACTAAAATCAAAACTGTAAATATTCTAAGAAACCTATAAACATCAATATTAAATTTCACTTTATAATACTCATAATTTATGATTTATTATATTAGTTAACATAATAGATATTTTTTATTGTTAAATTATTGTTGCTAAATTATTTTTATAATTGTAAGGCTTTAAATATTATTTTTTTATTATTTCAGAACACAAGATACTTCCCAACGAATGTCAGAAAACTGCTGAATTCTTTTATCTCTGATAAATTGTTTGATTTCCTTAATGATCATTCTTATAAAGGCATGTCATGTTGATTAAATTGATTAATAATCTTGACATTAAATTAATTACTCATAGTTGGTGTAAATGTGTAAATAGTCTTAAGTGGCAAATAAGCAACCTTTAATATGAATGACCTCTTTAAAATTTAAGCATATGAATTTTGTAAAAAAGAAATAAAAAATTAAACTGATAGTCAAGTGTTTTATTTTATTAGAAGATAAAACTTGTCTTGCAAAATACTATGTATATTACAACAATATTCATATCAACCAGATTTAAATTTATTTTATTCTTTTAATAATAATAATTTAAAAATATACCTAATATTTTAAAAATATATAAAATTCCGGATATTCTAAACCTAGTGAAATTTTTTAGTACTAATAACGCCCTCTCTCGCCCAGGACGAAAAAGTTTGTATGGAAAAATATCGAGAGTTGCGCATCTACACCAGTATTAGTGTATCATCTATGGTTTCATATATGATGTCCTTCCCCGTAAAGTTTCCCCGTCCCCTTTGTATTCAATGTTTGTATTTAGTCCACTCTGTAAATTTTTATGTAAATATATTAGATATAGCCGAATTAAATTATAATCTTAAGATTAGCCTTATATATACTTAGTTAGTAATAGCTTTGCATGGATGGTTCTTATTATGTACATTTTGTGTTGTCCTTTTTTTTGTAGGTGTTAGAATGATTAATGCGACCTTCTATTTTTTGTTAGTTGATCCTTAAACGGTTTTTTTTTTTCTCTAATCAATCTACATCGTGCCTTCTTCATTCTACGTGTCATTGGTGTTGTTGTGCTCTACTGGCACGCCTAGAAGCCATAAATTTAACCAACAACAACAAATAAACAACATGCATTTTTGTTGGCATTATTCATGATCAAACTCGAAATTAGTTTTAGGATATGGAAGAAAACTCATTGGTCTTGCTATACTAAATATAGAATGAAATTAAGATGTTATCTTTAATACTAACTTAATATTTCTTTGTATTAAATTTTCAGGAAATGCTTATGCTGCGATGAAAGAAAATTTGAGTGTCTTAAATCTAGAGTAAAAGAGCATGTCCAAGTAAAGATTTCAGTACAATAAATAATTGTTATACAAAGTGCAACATTCCCATAAGTTTTAAAAGTAAAATATAAACAATACTATTTATCTTACTCAAATAGAAGCTTAATTGTGAATTTTGATAATATCAATATAATTTTACACTTTCTAATTTAAAATTATAATTTAATTTTATAGTTTTTATTGTTAAATTATTTGTAGCTCAGTTACCCATGTCACAAAAAGAATCAGCAAAATAACAAACATTCTGAGATGATTTGGGAATGTTGAGAGAATGGTAAAAAAGATATATGAAGCAAATGTTAGTGGTTTGAGAGGCTCTTTCTTTATGTTTCCTTGGTTGATAAATTTAATAATTTCCTTTTATGACAAAAGAAAATGTAACACAAAGGAATAGCATAAATATTAAATTGTAAAAATGTTAAGCTAAATGTTAAGCTACTCTTTAGTTGAAGACATTCTACTGAAGAGTAGCTAGTGTTAAGCAACTATTACAACATATTAAGACACTAAAGAGACACTAGGAAATTTCACATTTTATCCATTTTAAAATCATTGTGTACAAAATAGTACAAATTCACCATTTTATTAATATTAAATACTTTTCATTGAAATTCACTTCAAGTTCCAATACCAGCATTGTGGACAACAGAACATTCCCGTTATAGTGAAATAGCCAGCAAATGCATGTATGAAATGTTTAAAATTTTCATAAAATAGAATTGGCTAACAGATCTTTTTAAATGGTACCCATGGGAATACTCAAAAAACACGGAATATCATACAGATAATGGGTAGATGATAATATAACAAAAAAAGCTGGTCAACACTGACTGCAAAAAGAGATAGGCGAGAATGGAAATTGATGGAGGAAGCTTATGCTGAAAAGCATTGGAAACAAGAGAGAATAAATATGACAAACTCTGTAAAGGTCTTACTATGATCCTTACTAGAAAGTACATATACATTTTGAAAATTATTAAAATTATGTATGTAGAAATCTAGTTTATATTAATTACTATATTCTTCCTGTTTAAAGGAGATAAAAATTTAACAGATATAGAACTGATTCATGAATTTTGTAAATAGGTATATTGAAATTTTAGATTTTATGAATTTATATGTACGTGTATCTGTTGTATTAAAACACTGTTAATATAATAATGGACAATGATAACAGATATTATTTTATAACAAATATATAGCAGTCGAAAGTAAGTTCTGATTATTTAAAATATTTTCTTAATCGATTATTTACATTACATTCCTTATTAGCTCTGAATTAGTTATTACTAAATTGGATGAAAAAAATTGGAAAGATGAGTGTTAAACTAGCAATTTGTGAAGTTAGCTTAGCTTGTATCTATCCCTGGATATAGATAAAAAAAATAAAATAAAATATAAAGGTTAAAGTAATGTTTTTATTTTACAATACACATCATTTCAAAAAAATTGTAGAATTCAAATCTGGCTAAGTCTTTATTCAAAATAGATGGCACTGATTGAAATAAACATTCGAATTCAGAATTTATCCACATTCTATGCAGTTCAAGAAAGTCCACACAGTCATGATGCAATTACCTGATATTATCAAAGATGTCGCTACAAACAACTCAAGTTGGTACAAATTAAAAATAATATAAATCTTAACTCTATTTAGTAAGGATAAAGTCAGTTTCGACAGCTGGGAAATTATCCGAAAAGTACATATACAAAAACATACTCATTCTAAATCAAAACTATGAAAAAAATGGTTGCCTGTAAAGTGGGTTTTACGGGCGAAAATTTTACGTGACAACGTCTTTTTCTCGGTAGAATATTTATTGATATGAATAATAATTATAGTATAAATTGCACAAATTTTAACTATAGAAAATATATTTTGTTTACTAAAACATTGTACATGTGTCAAGTGATACGCGCGGCTGACCGATCATAGTTCGGTGACAGTTGACACATCGTTACGTTACCATTTTCATATTTGACTCCGCACAACCTAATTTAAGACATTGTCACGTCAATAACTGCGGTAACATTAGTTGTTAAATATTAAAGAAGAAATGCCTGGAAACTAACCTGCAGCATCTCTGGTGTTACACAACGTCGTGGAAGGCACTCACTTACCTTCAGGATTGACTAATCAACCATTGGAATAATTTGTATAATGGTTAATAATTAGTCATTGGATTATAAAGTGTGACTTTAACTAAAACTGTCATTCTAATGCTAAATATTGTACAATGCTATACATAGATTATTATTATAGCTTCACGCTTCATCCTGCACATGACAGGGTAGGCAGATGGAGCCGCAGGAACCAAGAGAACCTAATACCTATTAAGACACTCCGTTTCCCGATTTCTACCTTTTTATCGAGGTACTGCGCGCGTTAAGTTTCGTCGCTCTGACATTTGCTAGAAAAAAGAAATGTAAAAATCCATCTTCCCACCAACCGGCCTCTGTGCCAAAGCGGTCCTTTAAAAAGATATTGATGTAAAATAGAAATTGGGTAACTAAGATGCTTTTCTAAAGGCTTTTGCCTGCTCAACGACAAGCATGCAAGTTAAACTGAACGATATGGTTGGATAGGCAGAAGCCCTTTATAATTATCTAAAAATGAATCGCCCAGACATGCTGACACAGTGACACAGTGCTGACGCAGTGCTTTACCAAAGTAAAATAAAAGTAAATTATGTCTAAAATACATTAATATTGTAATATATAAACTAAAACACTTTCAGGCACGAGTTCACAATTTTTGGCTTATGGATTGAAATCCCCAGTCTAAATGTAGATGGCGCTAGTTATATTGTATTCACCGCCTTTTTGTGTTAAAAATAATTTTCAATTAGAGAAAAGTTATAAATATTTCATGATGTAGTAGTACCTATGTCGTTAGAGTTACAGAATTTAAAGTGACGTTTCTTTTGTTATTTTCAAAACAATTCAAAAATAATTTCGTGATCGAATGCTATGGCGAAAATAAAATTGTGTTTTCAAGACAACCCATCGTCTTACAAATCATATCAAAACTATACCAACAAAATGGACTAAACCGAATTACTGCCACATACATATTAGTATAGCAAAATTTAAACAAAAAAGCGCATTTTCAGAATCTTTCGATTAACATTAAGGCTTTTAAGCAATTAAAGAAATACTATATATATTTTTTTACTTTTGGACACTATTTTAGCGTTTTAAGTATAAAACGTTTTTACGTTATAGTCTGACAATTGGTATGTATCATTTAGTTCCTATCAAGAAGGAAGCATGAAGGTGTAGATCTCACGTAATTTTACGTGATGCTTCACAGATAGGTCACTTTCCTCATTACATAAGAACGACGTGCAGTGTCTGGACTAAGTAACTTTATTAGTTACATAATACAAATATACGTACATACATACAGGCAATCCTTTTGTATCATAAATAAAATACTGAACGGCATTCATAAGAAATTATTACGTTACGCTATTCTAGTTCTTATTCCATTGAAACAATATATGTTTTTCTATTTAGTGGTTTATTTATATCAATAATACATTTTGTTCGAGCGTACCGCATATTTTATTATGGATAGCATTCGTTGTGGGTTCCGTGATGCATCTTAATTGATTACCATTGACGGTTAAATGATTGGTCGCTATATAAAGTTTGTTATGTTTACGTACGAATTTTTTTACATTTTGTAAAATATTATATATTTTCTTCAGTGACAGATGATATTTTTATAATAGTAAATAAAATTAAACACAATATATAAATATTGATTTTATTTTAAATATAAGTATGTTCTAAACATATTAGTACAATTTTAACAGTTAGGGGGTACTAAGCGAATAAAAATGACTTTGGGTATAGTTAAATGTTAGAATAATAAATGTGAAACAATATATTTTTTAAATTTGATATAAATAATATTTCTAGCGCTTTGAATATATAGATAAAGCTGATGTTCAAGCAATGTTTAGGACACTTGGTAGATATATATTTTGCAGAGACACTCTTCTGAATTAATTATTCACATTTTCATTTGCATAGTATTCTTACATACATACATACATACATATCTTCACGCTCTATCCCTAGCGTGGTAGTCAGAGAGAACGGAGCGCCAAACGCTTATTGTAACGTATAATATGAGTTACTTTTGAAATTAATTACAATATTAAAATTAATTGAATCAAAACATCAAATGCAAGTCCTATACACAAAACAGTCAGTTCTAAGCTTGCTATTAGTAGATGGACGGAGCATGAATAGACAGTGGATTGTAGAAAAAAGACAGGCTTAGAAAGTCAGAAATTTTTGGGAAAAATCGTACAAATATCTTTTGAATTTCAAAACAGTGTCTCATAACGTATCGGTTGCCCAAATCTGGTGAGAATTGGAGGGCGGAGCGAATTTCAAAAATATATTTTTTGTCATATAAGAGTTCATCCCTTATAAAGTAATTAGTCATTACAATAATTTATTACAACGTTTAATTTATGTACCACGTTAATTTGTCATTTTGTATTTGTAAAAAGTCAAAAATTTACTGGATATATTTTAAGAGAAGGTATCTAATATTTCTATTTCTTAACGTTTTTATTTTAAAATTTACTAATAATTGCAAGTATTAAATCTATGATATAAAATCATTGGTCACAATTCCATACCCAATCAACACTCTAATAGTACTATTACTGTGTTACCAAAACAAATATAGCAATGTGAAACATGGACTCGTGATTGAGGAATTCATTCGTTGTAAGCCTACAGTGGACTACAATGGGCTGACGAATTTATGCAGATATGCCAAAATTCAACTCAATCAAGCTTCGTCCAGTAGTCGAAAATTGATTATAAAAGTTGAAATTACATATCTATCTATGAAAGAGAATATAAGTAATAAATCTACACATTTTTTAAAAGTTCCCTAATACTTTTATTAGTTTAGATTGTTATTATAGTTTTTTTGTTTATTTTTTAATAAAATAATAAGTGTAGACAGCAACGTCAATATGTTGTGCATAGATACACTAAAAATCACATAAAGATAAAACATCATGCAACTTTTGTAGGGTTTTAGTTCCGATTGTATAGTCGGAGCTGAAGTCGGTATCGAAGGAAGGATAGAAGTTCTTAATGGTTTGTCATCATCACAACATACTGCATCATATAGGTACTTTATCATAGTTGTAAATTATACAAGGTCTTTTTTGTTTATAAAATATTATAGGTGCCAACGAGCATGTCACAGTGAGAATGAAGAAGAACGTGCTCAGATGGTCTGAGCACGTCGAAAATGAGTGGTAAGAGAGGTAAGGGAAACTTTGTTTGACTTTCGAATAGTATCTAAGATACTGGTGGAAGATCACGTTAAAAGCCGCGCAACGGATAAAGCGTAAAGATATATATGTATGTTTGTAAGTATGTAGGTATGTATATATACGCTGTTTACTTTAAATTTGTTTGTAAAATTATGATACTGAAGAAACATTGTTAAGCCTTGTGTGAATATGGACGTGAAAACATCTGCAACGCTTAAGAGCACGTAATTTCACATTTAAAATTTATAATTACCATTCATTAATAATTAATAAATATGTCTACTGTAGGCCACGCTGCAATTAAAATGTGCCTTATTTAGTAGTTTTGGGTAGTTATATACTTATAATAGTTTCGGGTAGCGGTAGTATTATGCTAACTTACATTTCTCCAATAAATGTATGGAAAAAAATGTTATTATGCAGCAGACAAAAAGGAGTATCCAGTCACTGAGACTATTAGATACTAAGTCTGTGCTGTAGTAAAGTTAATAAGAAAAATTCAGTATTTAGTATAAAGTTTTTGTTAAATTGCTATCGGTCATATAGTTTCAAGTTTACGTCTACAGTAGAAGTATATATTAATAAAAATATTTAGGCAAATGAAATCTACCTCATAAGTAGTACACAAAAAATTAAAGTGAAAATAATTTTAAAACTTGAAAACCTTGAATTTTATAAAATATACAGCTATTTTGAAAGTAAAAGCACCTTATACATAATATAATTTTTATTCTAGACTTACATATTTTACATTAATGAGAAAAGAAATTTCTAAATCCAAAATCTTACTATTCGGTAGGGCTAAACTGAATCTGACAAAAGCTAGCTACCAATATTGCAACAAGTTGAAAACGCATTCAATCTACAAACAATCTTTTCAATTGGTTCCGGAACAGTTTGTTTGCTCGTGATTGAAGATGAGTTTGGACTATGTCGTACAATGGGCGCTATGTGAATAGAAGCGGTACTTAGCGACGGACAGGTGTAGCTTTGAAGGAACTGAGTACTCGTTCTTTTATCGATTCCTATGTTATCTAGAATATCCGGGAATAAATGGTAAATGTGAAATTAAATTTTTTCATACTTTTACCAATTTTTGTCGATTTTAAAATATTGATATTACGTGTGGAACTCAACGCCATTATTTGTTAACCATAACATGGGAATGACTGTAATTCATTATTACGACTAGCTAGACGATATAACGTCCTGCTAGTCGTAATAATGAATTATAACGTCTTCTAATTACCAGCAGTAAAATTAGTATATTATTATTTTTTATTTTAATTTAATTTTCTAACTATATTAATAAGATATTAAAATATTGAAAGTACGCTCGTGGACTCAAGCATATTTACTACAGTGAACTAAGACTGTTAAATCTTTCCTTTCAACTTTTCTATATAAATCAAGATCCTCCTTCAATAATATTTAATCAAACGGCACTTACTTAGCTTTTGAATTCTAGAAACAGTTCGATAAAAAGAAGGAGCAATTCTATTGAAAACTTTATATAAAATGGGTTTTTTCTTTGAAAACCATTTCATAAATAGCCTGATACTTAATTTTTTACGGCAGTTATCAGAATTTGAACTGAAAAAAATTTATTTTTAGACTCTACTGCCAGCAAAGGAAGTAAGCTTGACCAGCCCTGGCGGAGTGTCAAATAAGATACACCTATAAAAGGCATTAATGGCAAATATATCATCAGTGATAACAAGGCTTCTGTGAAGTACAGTGAACTATAGTTTTGGCTGTGGCCTTTGTAAAGTCAACATGAATTTGAAAATGCTGGTGGGTACCTAAATATCATTTTAAAGAATTGATAATATTATAAAAACTTATTACGGTTATGGTCAGTGCCAATTTTTTTAACCAATAAACGTGAAGTGACAGAATTATATACTCTTCTAAGTAGTTATTTAAATATTTAAATTTTATACAAAAGAAAAGGTGCAAAAATTTGTACATGACAAGGTCTTACCGGAGTCTTAGATATCATTCAAGCGCCATCCCATCAACACTTTTCATTAATATAGAAGAAATTTAAAAACAGAAGAAAAAAATAAATTTTTTCATCAGTCGAATATTGTTAATATATTGAAAATATAATTTTAAATTAAAACATACAAGATTCACCGTATTAGTCATAGACAGTGAAATATGAATTTTTGATATACGAATGTTCAAAACCATCGCAGCTGAATATTGAACTTTTTCAAAAATTGATTCGACTGATTGGATCTGTGTTTTAACAGCTGTCTTAGCTAAATGTGTAGAACGTGACATTTCAGAGCTTTTCGTTTTATTTAATATTTTTTTCAGATATATTTTCTGTGAGAGTAACAGTATAAAAAATAAGTAATATGTACATTGTAGAGTGGCATTTAATAAATACGTGAAAATATTAGAAATACTGTTAATATTATAATTATAGCTCAGTTTTATATTGATGAATGAATGAATGAATATATAATTATAATTACAGATTATTCTAACACTTGCTACATTAGTACAAATGTACTTAGCTAACGGGGAAGAAATAACAAAAACACCTGAAGAGGCATCCACGATTCCATCAATGTAAGTTAATAATTAAAGAATTTAAAATTACAATTAATAATTAAAGGTTACTATTTGTACGAATCCTAGGAATAGCGTTATTTTTTCCACCATTAGCACAGATAATATATATAATATATAAATATTTTATAAATATTTTGTCTGTATTTATATTTCTCAATATTAGATAATTTAAGTAGATTTGGTCATTGGCTGGTAAAGAAAATGAAAATATTTTTTTCCCCTAAGACTTGTACACAATATATTAAAAAAATGTTTTGTAAATTGTTGTCACGTAATGTACTAGTTACTTAAGTACTTGTTATCTGAAATACATGAATATTGTAAATTACTGTTGTTTTGCATAACAAATATGTCGAATATAATTTTCTATCAATAGTCGAACCACTATTGATATTATTGGCTTGTTTGCCAGCATTGTGTTGGTCGCGGCTGGAGGGCCTTTGTTCCGAATGTGTGGTAGGCGTTCAAAGAGAACGTAATATAATTATGCGATGTCGATTTCGAACATTCAAAATTTAAAGTGTTTCTGTGTAGGCATTTGATTTACAACTTACAACTTTTCGTGTCAAGATATTAATAAGATCATTTTATAAAGTTGAGCAGATTATCTTTCCAATTATTAAATTCAAGAGAATGTAGATATTTTCTTAAATCTAAAAATTTACATATTCCTTTAACTTAGGGATCTATATTCTAAATATATAATAGTAAATAAATTGTTACATAATTTCGCGACGGTTTTTTGTTTCGATCCCCACTCGAAGAGGATGGATCTCCGCGCCTACTCTTAGGAGGCTATGAACGGAGAAAGCGTGAAGCTGAAAAAATCCACTGTAGATTTCCAGGGTTATTACACTGGACTACGACACGAGCTGCAATCTAATTATCAACGACTACCTTTTGCCAGGCGATGCCTTACTTTGCACGGCTTAATCGTGTTTGCCGTCCAATCGCAGGAATGCTATCTATAATGTTGAAATCAACTTACTTAGTTTAGTACTTTAGTCTTATGTTTTAATTTATGTATCTTTTAGTATCCATTATATTCCGTTAAATGTGAATTTTACCATAGATCTATTAATATTACTACCTATATATATAATTACTATTCAAAAGTAAAGGATTGAAATAAGTAGCATATATAATAAAAATCGACGTATCGAATGTTGTAAATAAAATAACACTAATGAGAGCATTTACCCACAACATTGCCATAAAAACATATTATTAACATATTAGTCAATTTGTCTGTATCTTTGTGCAATCTAATATCAGTAACAACTTACTGAATAAAAACGCCAAAGTTTTCATTATAATACATCAAACTTGACTTAATAAGTAGTATTTGTTTTGTAAAAAAAGTTATATCAAATTACATTGTTTTGTTCGACAAATTTGAAACTTTAAATTTACTTTCCCATATTGATTGAGATTACAACTACTTAATAAATTTCAACAATATTGTTTCTTTTTCTAGCAAGAGGTCATCACACTTACACTACGAAATACCAAAATTCCAAGGATTTTGGAAAAAGAAGTTCATTTGGAGGCCAAGATGGGTGAAAACTTGGCAGGAAAAGAAAATATACGTAGCCGTATGGAAGAGGATGTGGGGACCAGCCGAGGTCAAGGAATGGGTACCGGTACCTAAACCACCTCCGGGTTGGATCAAGAGTAATCCCGGCAACTACTTTGTCAAAGTCCCGCATTAATATGAATGACATAGTATAACAACAATATTATATCAACACAAATTATTCGCGTGTTAGAACAATTTAGTTATTTATTCGATTATTAATTTAATTATTTATTTAGGATTCGTTACATTTAATTAAACAGTTAGTCTAAAACTTAAGCCAGATAGACGCTATTTTATATACGAAAATTACAAGTTTTTTAAAGACAAAATCTGTTATTTATATTATTTTAGTGTGACTTAATTAAAACTTTAAATATATGAGTATAGAATGCTAGTCAGCTTTCCTTTTCCGATTTCTAGCGGAACACTCGTACAATGTAATAATGAAGTAGAATTAAAAGAATTTAAAGAAACCGTTAGTTAAATGAATTTATAACTTTTATTACCAATTTGCCACCAGAACAGCAAGCAAACAATTTGTTAGATGTTACATTTACATTTATAATTTGTTTAATAAATTTAGCCTCAATTTATCTCATAAGATTTTTAATTAAAAATTCTAATAAGTTTTAATATATATTTTAACAAAGCCAAATAGTACTCGATTTATTGAAACTGTCACTTATTTTATAAAATAGAATTGAGTGCGAACTTCAAACTAATCTTATCACGTTTACATTCATAGTATGAAATCTAGATCCACAAAGTAGCAATTTTCAGTCGCATCGTAAGTCTATATATGGATGCATTCGGGTAGGTCTACCCATATTACGTGGATTACGTAGATAACCGGGAGTTCAGTTTGGCTTTACATTACTTAGCTGTAATATGTATTTACTAGAAATATATTTATTTAGATCAATATTCATCATTTATAGTCATCAACACTTCCGGAACAAATATCACTTTATTTTATTACTTAACAGTCTAAATGATTTTTTTAAGAACATTAGAGATTTTCATGTTTTGGTATTTCTACTCTAAGAATACTTGAAGAAAACGTTTAAACATTTGTATGCAACGGGATTTGAAGCTGCTCTGACAAAAATAAAAATAAGTACGATATATGTTTATATCATTATAATCAAAGTATCCTCTTTTTTCCTCCTTTTATTCTTATCCTTCTCTTATCGTGTAAGTTTTATTTTAAACAAAGATAAATAAAGTTATTCAAATTCTATAAGCTGTTATTACATTACGTGTCAAATTTCACAGAATATATCTGAAAGCTTCATAATATTTCTGCGAATTTTCATGTAAATTGCCCATTTATTAAAATTTGCAGAGTAAAAGAACAAGCGAATGGAATGAAGTTAAAATTGATGTATTACTTTATTCAACATATTGTATTAGCCAATAAAATGTTTTGAAATAAGTTTGTACGTTTTTTCCCTATGTTTGTTTTATTAACAAAGTACGAGGGTTTATTTACGTTTTATTGATTGTTGCATCAATTAATATCATAAATTTTGTTTTATCTCTTAAATCTCTGTAACCAACAGTTTTAAGAACAAGGTGTCAGATCTACCCCTTTCAATATTAATAAAAGTAAATATTAGTCAAAAGTAAGTAGTTGCTCGCCGTCTACGGAAAGTACGAGTTGTAAAAATTAGCAAACTTAATAAATGATGTAAGTTGTATTTTTTTCTGCAATTTATCTCTACATTGCGTATTGAGTGGCGGAACTCAACGCCGCGCTTTGCCTAATTTTCAGAGCGAAGAAAATGTAAATAGAAAAATCCATCTTCCCCGAGCGAGATCAAACCCTCAAACCATCGCGTTTACAGGCAGACGCTTTCGCCTCTTCGCCACGACAGCTAATGCAATGCCTCGAAACAGGCGTAAATTGGGGACGGAGTAAGCAGGAACTAAGCAACGAAGTGTCTTAACACTAGGTTCATATGGTTCCTGCAGTTCCCTCTGCCTACCCTGCAATATGCGGGATAAAGCGTGAAGCTATAAAAAAAATATCTCTACATTTCCAAACTACCTGCTTTCGGATTCTTTATTTGTACTATAAATTGTAGTTCCTTGGAAAATTAGAGCATTATAGAATGTTCATAAATTACATATAAATTTACAGTTAAATCCACTAATCAATTAAAAAAAGAAATATAAAATATACGCTAATAATAAAATTGCTAAATTATTAAACCTTGCATTGACTTAAAGAATGTGAAGAAGTTTCAGCAATTTATTTTTATTCATTAATTTTAAATGCATACTTTGACTTTTTCGTCTTTACTTACTGTACTTTAATCACTTGTTAATGTCAAAATAATTAGTTAAAATATTCGAAATAATACTAAATTTAGCGAAAAGCTTACTTTAAATCAATTTTGTTTCATGCAACAGAAGCCATAAAATAGTTGTAAGTACACTTCGTGAACTAAACTCAATTTTTGTTAGATCCTAATTGATTTTTTGTATGTTTCGATGCTGGCTTACTTTGATAAATCTTCACACACTTCGCCACTGCAGTCTACTTTACGTTTAGACAAGACAAACTAATATTAGTTGGTAAGTAAATTGCTATTGTAATGCGATTAGGCTTTTATGTGTATATGAATGGTTATGGTTGGTGCGATATTCACTTGTGGCAACTTATGCAAGTATATACATCATATAATTTAAATAAGCATAATAAGGACTTATAATATTTTTTTGTAATTAGATCAAGCGTAGCTTTAAAGTTCACTGTAACCACACAAAATGTTTATATAAAATGGATAATTTGGAAACACTACCTTAGCACACTTTTATCTTTTGACATGGGTACCTTCAAAATGCGCGCATACCTCTATCTTAAAGGCCGGCAACGCTCTTGTTGGATCACTTACCATCAGGTGACCCGACCGCTCGTTTGTCTTGTCCTTCCCATAAAAAAATAGCAATAATTAAATAATTCTATATACAATAAAAACCCACAATTGTAACAATTTAATGACAATTAATCAAAAGGAAGTAAAATCTACAATAGTTATTAACCTTAAATATAGAATGCAAATATCTAAAATGTTAAATTAAAGCGTTAACGTATCTTCTTAGCATTTTATACATTTATACGAATAATTATTTTGCATTGAGCTAAAGGTTGCTTTAAGCTCTATGTTAGGTACATAGATATAGCCACTTCATTATATTGAAAAAAATTAACTTGACAAGTATATAATAACTGACAGGCAAACAAACAGATGGATGACCACTTATTGATATTTTAAGAGTTTTTGTTATTTCCATTTAAGAAACACTAATAATGGACTTGTGGACTGCAAATAGACTACACTTAATAAAAACATTCTAATTTAAAGCACGAACTCACTATTTTTCATGGTTGAATAAACAATTTTACATTCAATTGTTCGCCGCTCCGCTTGCTCGAACTCAAAAATACCGGGAAATAACAATAACAGATGCGTACACGGTATGAATGAAATACATAAATAATATGGCGACCTTACAGGATAGCTTACGACTATTTGAATCATGAAAACTGTACAGAGTACGTACATATATATATATATATATATATATATATATATATATATATATATATATATATATATATATATATATATATATATACATACATATATATATATATATATATATATATATATATATATATATATATATATATATATATATATATATATATATATATATATATATATATATATATATATATATATATATATATATATATATATATATATATATATATATATATATATATATATATATATATATATTCTAAACCCACATTATTTGAAATATAAACACTCGACATTAATCACAATTTATAACCTTTTACGAAAAACACTTGGAGTAGTAATAAATTTTAACTTTTTTCTCTTATTTATATTGTTTTCAATCTTGAATACAATCATCTGCTGTCAAATAAATGTCAAATATCAATGCGTTTCATTAACGTTATAATTCGTATTTTAACGTGATATAATTTACTAAATCTACATCTTTGTGCAAAATAATATAAATTTATATTTCAAGGAAGAACAATATAGGTTTTTTGTTATTAAAACGGCGGTAACAGTTTAGTTAAAGTATTAACAAATCTCTGGTAGCTATCTTAATTTGACTGTTTGTATGTTATTGAGATCGGCCGTTAATTAACTATGAACACGAGAGCATTGACACACAAATAGTGAGAACAACAAGATGTTAGACTAACTAGACTTTAGACATAGAAAGTAAATCAGTAGCACTTATTTGTGTAAAGTTAGTGTAACTTTAAATCAAATTTTCAATTTTTAAAAGTTTTATGTATCTTTCATATTGATCATAAACGTGAATTCATTTATAAATGAAAAAGTTAAAAGTTTATATAGGCATAGTGACACTTCCTCTTTCCACGCCAGCCTGTCTACGTTGCATTATTACTTACGAAAAAAGTGATAATAATACAAACCAAAGATTTAGATTTTAGTTATAGTAAAATATGATATGTATGAATAATCATTTCCTTGTTCATTATTTATGTTTTTCCGCTATATAAAGTGATAAAATAAAATTAATACATAAAATCGACTATTTATGTTGCTATTTTGAAAGTATATTTGTAAGCATCACAAATCACTACGAATAATTACTTAAATGCAAAACTGAGAATGTACATCAAACGTTAAAAAGCTTATCATCAGCAATTAACACCATCTTATTAACCTACATACGTCGATTACATATTCAGTTCTGAACTGTAGTAATTTTAAATAGCATCCGGTCCGCTCCAGTCCGCTCGAGTCCGACCCAAACACTGTTTTGATTTAGTTCAACATATCCAATAACCACTCTCAGTTCAATTCTGTTTACAGCTTTATGAAACACGTGGATGAACTGAAATGGAAAATTAATAAGCAATTTTCAGGTCGTTTCGGATAGCGCTTGTTCTTGTTAAACATGGTAATGATGTATTTAAAGCCATTTCTATTTTAAGGATATTTTCATCAATAAAATCTAGAACAATAAGGCTTTTTAATTTTTACTGCAACGTATTTAATATGTATCAGAGGTAGTACGAGTACTAAGTGTTGAGTCACTCTGCTATTATTTCTTCTGTGAATATAAATATTCAATAAACAATTTCTCATTGAGAATCGCCTCTATTATCACAGAACACGCTGTTATCGACATAAAAAAAAAGCATTACAACGGCAACTTGAGAACTATTAAAATATTCAAATATTATATTCATATAAGATTTCAGTTTACTATACTAGTAAGCTCTGTAGTACAGCTCTAATTAGAAGTCTTTTACTTTTCATGAGTACAAAAAAATTAAGCGTTTTAAGGTATTTCAAGACGTATTTTTTTAAGCTTCACTCGTAGCCTATAAATTGTTTAATAAACTTAAAAGACGTTCAAAAAACTTAACTGACATTAATTTGAAATATACGTTTTTATATATATAAACGTTTCAAAAATATTTAAATATTATTGTACCACATTAATAATTTTAAGTTATTAGTTTACTAGTGCTACAAGTAAACAATAGGTACGTTCACATAAACCTTTCCTGAACTGTCAAATAGTGCAATAGAAGAGAAATCCGAGCGCCGACATGTGCGAAGGATTTCCGCCGTCGTTCACGGAAAGCGACAAGCGTTTAAGAGCGCAGTTACAGTGGTTTACTGTATTTTCAAAATGGCAAAGATTTCGATATTTCTTTATTGTATTTACTACATTTTTAATAAAATCTTTTAAAGGCAGTGAACCTTTTTCGTCTTATGTTAAAAATCTTTTAGCATGTATTGAAGTGTTTTCCGCACTTATGAAAAATTTATTCTAAAACACATTGAAGGGATATAACTCACAACATTAGGACGGCATCAAAGGCCCAGCTTACGAGTACTGTTACGTAAAAATGTAAAATATAAATTGCTATAAATTATAATAATCTATGTTAAGATTTTATTATTTTTACTGATCGAAATCAGTGTAGTTACGAGACCCTTGTCAGTTTATGAATATCACTTATTCCTCCGAGTTATATAATGAATATTAATAAAATGATTCTACAAAGGAGCGTTTTCTTTCATTCATATTAAATACTTTAGCTAATTAAAAACACCCTTACTGTGAGCTTAATGCTTTATACGTTACAAAGACTAAGAGGTACTGACGTAGCGTAAGTGTTTTTAATTTAGATAACTAAAAATTACTCATGATGTTTTCATCTTCAAAAATATATTAAGTACAGTATATTGAAACCGTTTCTATTAAGAGGAAGTTAACATGCATGTAGTATGTCTACGTATGTTTCTGTGCATTATTTATATATATTCGTATGTGGTATGTATTCGAATGTTACATAAGTTTGTGTATTTCTGATCTTTCATATATTTAATATGTGTACTATGTAATGTGACTGTGTTTTGCTATTTATTTTAATACTATGTTTTATTAGATATAAATATTATGTATGAATAAACATATCAATACTACATACATACTCATACTATTGTATGAGTATGTATGTAGTATTATATATATATATATATATATATATATATATATATATATATATATATATATATATATATATATATATATATATATATATATATATATATATATATATATATATATATATATATATATTATATATATATATATATATATATATATATATATATATATATATATATATATATATATATATATATATATATATATATATATTTTTTAAGGGATTTTATTGTTTTTATTACATAATTCACTATACTGTAGTGAGTTACTTTAAAAGAGCTCATATCGAAATAAATTTCATAAAAGTAAGGCTTTTTGTTTATGGCTGGAGAGGTTTCTTGAGATATTTATGAAAAGGCACATGACACTTTATTTATGAAAAGACAAATAAAAAATATATCAAAATCAGTCATTAAACAAACAATCAAACAAAACAAAAGGACAACAAGTTTTTTATATGAAATAAGTTTTCAAGAGCAGGCTGTTGCAATGCGTACAGTAGGTAGCGAAACTAAAACTGACGTACACTAAATGAATTTTATATTCATTAAAATTGTCATGACTTAAAACATATTGTAAATTGTTGTAACGTAATGTTCTAGTTACTTAAATATTTGTTACCTGAAATGCATGAATGTTGTAAGTCACTGTTGTTTTGCATAACAAATATATCAAATTCTATCAATAGTCGGAACACTATTGATATTTTATTGGCTCGTTTGCCAGCATTGTGTTGGTCGCGGCCGAAAGAAATCCATTTCAGATTTCGAGCGTTATTACACTGGACGACGAGACGAGTGTAAGCTGCAATCTAATTATCAACGACTACCTTTTGCCAGGCGATGCCTTACTTTGCACGGCTTAATCGTGTTTGCCGTCCAATCGTAGGAAAGCTATCTATAGTGATGAAGTCGACTTACAACTTTAGTCTTATATTTTAATTTATATATCTTTCAGTTTCCGTTAAATTCCGTTGAGTGTGAATTTTACCGTAGATTTATAAATATTACTACCTATATGTATAATTATTATTTAAAAGTAAAGAATCAAAATAAATAGTATGAGATGTAACCGACTGTTGTACATAAAATAACAGTATTAAGGGCATTTACTCACAACACTTTCAAATTATATGAATTACCTAAAAATTTCGGTCAATTTGTCTGTATCTTTGTGCAATCTAATATCAGTAACAACTTACTCAATTAAAACGCCAAAATTTTCATTATATTACATCAAACTTGACTTAACAAGTACCTAGTATTTGTTTTATAAATAAATTATATCAAATTACATCGTTTTGTTCGACAAATTTAGTGAAACTTTTCCATATTTATTGAAATTACGACTAGTTAATAAATTTCAACGTATTTGTTTTCTTTATAGCAAAAGGTCATCACACTTACACTACGAAATACCAAACTTCCAAGGATTTTGGGAAAAGAAGTTCATTTGGTGGCCAACATGGGTGAAAAATTGGCAGGAGAAGAAAATATACGTAGCCGTATGGAAGAAGATGTGGGGACCAGCCGAAATCAAGGAATGGGTACCGGTACCCAAACCACCTCCGGGTTGGGTTAAGAACAATCCCGGCAACTACTTTGTCAAAGTCCCTCATTAATATTAATAATATAATATAGTAACAATATTATATTAACACGTATTAATAGTGCTGTCAGAACAATTTAGTTGTTTATTCGTTTACTAATTTAATTGTTTATAACATTTAATTAAACAATTAGTTAGTCTAAAGCTGGCGAAAATATTAGGTCAGATAGAGGCTATTTTGTATTTAAAAAATTGCTACTTTTTGGTAACTCTTGGTTTCCATCGTTGTATATTTATTTGACATATATGTATAAGTACTATTATTCTATTTTAGTATGATATAAATAAGGTTTAAAATATATGAGTATTAAATGCTAGTCAGCTTTCCTGTTCCAATTTCAAGTGGAACACTTGTACAATGTCATAGCGAAATAGAATTATTAGATTTTAAAGAAATCGTTTGTTAAATGAATTTATAACTTTATTTACCAATTAGCCACCAATACAACAAGCAAACAACTTGTCAAATATTATATTTACATATGTAATTTGCTTAACAAATTTGTCTTCAATTTATCTCTAAAGGTTTTTAATTAAGAATTGTAAGCAATTATAATATATATTTTAATCTATTTCAATTTTCTTCGCTCTGGCAACTAGGCAAAGTGCGGCGTTGAGTTCCGCCACTTATATACGCAATGCCTCGAAAAAGGCGGAAAGCGGATACGAAAAAAGCAGGGACTAAGTAACGGAGTGGCTTAACACTAGGTTCATATAGTTCCTGCTGTTCCCTCTGCCTACCCTGCCATGTGCGATATAAAAGCGCGAAGATGAAAAAAAAACATCTTATTATGTTTACATTCAAAGTGTGAAACCTAGATCCATAGAGTAGTAAGTTTCAGGCTCTAGCCGCTAAAGTGTCGCATAGTAGGCCTACCCATATTAAGGGGATTACGTAGATAATAGTGAGTTCATTTTGGCTTTACATTACTTAGGTGTAATATGTATTTACTAGAAACATATATATTTAAATCAATATTCATCATTTATATCATCAAGTCTTCAAATCATCAATAATTCTGGAACATGTACCACTTTAATTTGTTACTTAAGAACCTAAAGTAAGTTTTAAAGAATATTAGAAATTTTTATTTATTATATATATTTAGGGTATTATATATATTTAGGGTATTTCTACTTTAAGAATACTTCAAGAAAACATATAAATTTTTGAAAGCAGCAGGATTTGAACCTGCACCCCTTTTGCAAATAATGCAAAAATAAAACTTTGACAAAAATCATAAAAATAAGAACGGTTTATGTTTATATAAAGTAACTACGCGTCGTAAAGAACTCGTTGTAAGCAAAATATCCTCACTTTTTTTCCTCCTTTTATTCTTATCCTTCTCTTATCGTGTAAGTTTTATATTAAATAAAGTTAAGTAATAGCTATTCAAATTCTATAAGCTGTTATTACATTACGTGTCAAATTTCACAGAATATATCTGAAAGCTTCAAAATATTTCCAGTAACTTGCCCATGTATTGAAATTTGCAGAGTAAAAGGACAAGCGAATGGAATTAAGTTTAAATTGATGTATTATTTTATTCAATATATTGTATTAGCCAATAAAATGTGTGGAAACAAATTTGTACTTTTTTTCCCTATGTTTGTTTCATTAGCAAAGTACTATGTTTTATTTACGTTTAATTAATTGTTACATCAATTACTATCATTGAGTTAGTTTTGTTTCTTAAATCTAGATTTACATATAGAGCTTCGTATATCCCACAATTTCAAAAAACAAGACGTCAGAACTATCTTTTTCAATATTTATAATGTAGATGTTAGTCAAAAGTAAGTGATGAAACTTAATTAGTGATGAAAATTTTTAATTTTTTAATACGATACTCATCTACATTTCCGTATGGAAATGGTACCTACTATCTGATTCTGTCTTTGTTTAATAAATTGTAATTTCTTAGGAAAATAAAAAAATGCTATTTTGCTTTCGATAAATATCTCAAAAGTCATAAACACAATGCCTTACTTTTATACAATTTCTGTCGATACGGTCACATTTAAAAGGATTCACTACAGATTATAATTAGCTCGTGTACTGTGTCTAGTACGTCGGTTGCTCGTTAGGGCATTGCATCAAACGCCACCAGTGCAAACAACGCTGCAGCCTTTAAGCTCGATGTAGCAGTCGAAATTGTCACGTATCCATTAATTTGAATCTAGGTGAACTAAATCAATTTGCGATGAAAAAAAAATATTACTATACTATGTTAATATTTAATTATCTAATAAAAACATTAAAAAGCCTTAAAAAATTAAACCCCTTACTTTGAGAGTGTAGCGTCGAAATTTCCGTGCAGGAAATAGTTTAAGTACTTATAGCAAGAAAATGAGAACCATTTAAGTTGCAGCAATACCATGTTAAATAACTGTAGGAATATTAAAATGCTTCAAATCTTGTTTATATAAAATCTCATATAAATTATACATTGTGCACCCATAGTTAGCTAATCAACATAAAATTTTTACTAATTAAATTAAAAAAATATTTAAGAAAAAGTATTTAGAAGAACGTTACTTTGTCCATACATTTCCGAGTACATCCATATGTCATTTTCATTTGATTGGTACTCGGTTGGCGTAATGTTTCTAATGCTTCCATATAATACTCGTATACAGAATAGCTGTACTAAAGTTAGAGCAGCGCCCACTTTGTAATTTACCTAATCGTAGCTTCGAGCAAAGAGCTCTACAGCGGTTCATTATATTCATACATTTTCAAGACTACAAAGAGTGTAAGGAAATATGATAGGATTAAAGATATTATTTAAGGATAATATTTAAGCTTATTTTATAGTTCCATATAAAATACTCTTTATTGCACAAATTTTTACATTGAAAAGATTTTACACAGTACAATAGTTTCGAACACAACGGTGGACTTATCTCTATGAGGGACCTCTTCCAGCCAACCGGTGGTGGTGGACGAGTCAAATAAAGCAGCGGGTGAGAAGAGTGCAAATTATAGCTAATAAATCAATATCAAATACATACATACACATACACACACATATATATATATATACATATAAATATGTACATATATTTCATGTATAGTATGATATAATGCAATAAATATATAGGCTATATATAAGCATTTATAACATGAAAAATGCTAGTATAGAACTTTAGAATGGTTACCTATTCAAATTTTCCAGAAGATGTTTTTTGACTTGGCATTTAAAGGAAATTAAAGAAGGGCTTTTTTGGATATTTTTAGGTAGTTGATTCCACAATGCAGCGTACACTGAAAAGGACTTCTCGTAGGATTTGGTATTACTCTTCGGTATGTCCAGCATCGGTATGACACAGAACCGCGTCGTGCGAAGGGGAAAAGGATGTAGACTAAAGCGGGAACAGAGGTAGAAAGGGAAGTTTTAATAGTTAAGGATTTTGAAAAGGAGTGTAAGGATGTACATATCTCGGCAAAGGCGAATTGGGAGCCAATTAAGCTAAGTTCGAAAATGAGAAACTTGATCATACTTACGTAAACCGTAAATAAAGCGGATAGCGAGGTTTTGTAAACGCTCTAGCTCGCTAATTAGCTCCTCAGTCATATCCAAATCAGCGTAGTCTAATATTGGTAGGAGAAGCGATTGCGCGAGCATAATTTTGGTCTGAAAGGGGAGAAAATATTGGAGACGCTTGAGAGAATGTAAAGAAAAATACATGCGTTTGCTGATGTTATTAATATGTGAAGTCCAAGACATGTTATTGTCAAAAGTTAAGCCCAAGTTTTTTATTTTGCTACAATAGTCTATTTCAGCTCCTGAGTATAAATTTTTTGGCGTTGAATCCCAACAATGTATTTTACCTCTTAGCTTGTTACTGCCAATAATAATAGCTTAAGATTTTTTGGGGTTAACTAAAATACCAAAGGATTCGGCCCAAGATTGGATGGCATTCAAGATTTTATTTAGAGCTGTAATGGCCTGTGGTAAGTCGTTTATATCACAGGGATGGTATAATTGCAAATCATCTGCATACAAATGGTAAGGAGAAGAAATGACCTTACATATATTATTAACAAAAATAAAGGAGAAAAACGCCACCTTGAAGAACGCCTGCAGTGAGTTCTAGCCACCTCAATGTAATATCTTTAACTTTTACACACTGCTGACGATCGAAGAGATAAGAGTAAAAGCAAGACTATTAGCGGAAAGGAAGTGGTATAGTTGATTATTTATGATGGATTCAAGGACCTTGGATAGGACAGTACAGCTGTTAGGATTAGAAATTTTAGGTAAAGAAATGGCAAATGCGGTCTTCCACAAAGCTGGAAAAACACTACGAATCTATGAAAAATTTATTATGTGAGTGACCACTGGTGTAATGTATTCCAACAAGGGAATAATTATGTCAAAACTGAGATGATCACTTCCAACGGCTTTAGTGGAAATAGATTTGATATATCTCCTGACTTCATCATCAGTAACAGTTTTAAAAGTAAAAGGAGTTGAGTCGGGTAAGTCAAATTCAGAAAGAATCTTGAGAGTCTTTGATTTGGTTTGGGGGCTTAATGTAATTGGTGTACTTGTGACTTCTTCACAAATCAATTCATGTGAACTTATTATTAAAGAATGAGTGTCAATGGAATAACCTATCTCTAATGACACGCTTACACATTATACGTTTAATAATAGTTGTTAACCAAGGAGCGGGTGTGTGCTTCATACGAACTGGTCTTACTGTATAATTTATTTAAACGCAATAAATAATAGAAATATAATATAACGATATAGAAGAAAATATCTTAATATACCCGTCAAAAGATAAACAAGGCATATAAGAAAACGAAAAAGTTCCAAAAATAAATGATATTAAGTACTAACCAAAAAAATTAATAAACAAATTAGTGATCCGATCATTGCATGTCGATAGATTTCTTGAGCGAATCTTTACTTAGGTGTTATAGTTCGGTTTTGCGATGAAATTTTGACTTTGGAAATCCATCTGCTGTCCAACATTTCCTTAAGCCAAAATGTTTACGAGCCGTTATGAAAACTTCTTGACGTGATTTTGTTAAAAATTCTGTTATCGTTATTTTAGTACCCTTTAATATTGTTTTAGCTTTCCATGCACTAGAACGGACTTGCATGTTGGAAAATCTGACCAAAATGGGCCTGGATGACTCCGTCACGCCCAGTCTATGGTAGGAGTCTATTGCTGAGGACTCTACGTTAGACATTTTCATCTGGTTGGACAATATAGCAGTAACTTAATGAAGCAAGTTTTCATCTTTGTCTTCCTTTACTCCATGAATTAATAGGACTTTTCTCCTTGATTGTCTCAAGACGGTCCAGGCCAACAAACACAAGATCCATTTGTGATTTTAGAAGACCAAGAGTTCTCCAAACAAGTCTTGAAAATATAAAATTCAGCAGCTAAGGTTTTAAATGTTGGTATAGGGGCTGCAGAACTAGATTGTGATAAATTCTTTTCAAAATAAGCCATTCTTGAGGAAAACATAGATGAAAGTTCTTCCATACTCTTGAGTAGCTGGCTTGTTGAAGTTTCCATTTTAATGTAAATTATTTAGTGTTATTTGTGTGTAAGGAAGTTTAGTGATAATACTTTTTATTTTAAAAATAAAGTGGAGCTAACAAATAACACCTCTGTTCACTATGACGCCTACTCGCATATTCCAAAAGTAATCGACAGAATCTTTATAGGGTCACATCGTTGCCAGTCGGTCTGTTTCAAATCACATTATTAATCCGAAATTAATATCAAATATCCAGTTTGTTAGTCTTTTGAAGCGAAAAAAATCTAAACTTCTGAGCCTACGTAATTAAAGGATACGAGATGCAGCTACAGTTTGTGCTTACCACACTTGTATAAATTACGCCACTTTCTCAAAATCTAAAGAGTAAAGTTACTGCTGATCTAATTATTTGATTTCTTTTATTTACTACACTTTATTGCACACCATTGTTTACAAAATATACATAATTACAGTAAAAGCTTAATGTCTCTCCATACAACCTCTAGGTTCTGCATGTTAAATAACACAACATCTACGTGTTAAAAAACGCGTATATCACTGAGGAATATCAATATACATATATAATGTTTCTTTCTAAGAGGCACAGTATTATAATATACAACGAATGAAATATATATAAACTCATGTAACATACATACATACACATGCATAGACATACTACATATATAATAATTGGTATTATTGGTATTATAGTACAATAAAACGAAAATTCGCCTGATAACGTTTATTATAATACTTTATCTTGTTAGAAACAGTTTCAATTTACTGTACTTAATATTTTTCTGAAAGCAACACACCAACATCAGTTATTTACAATTATCTAAATTAAAATAAACACTTACGCTACGTCAGTATCTCTTAGTCTTTGTGTAAAGCATTAAGCTCACTGTAAGGGTGTTTTTAATAAGCTAAAGTATTAATATGAATGAAAGAAAGTGCTCCTTCCCAGAATCATTTTATTTATATATATATATATATATATATATATATATATATATATATATATATATATATATATATATATATATATATATATATATATATATATATATATATATATATATATATATATATATATATATATATATATATATATATATATATATATATATATATATATATATATATATATATATCTATATATATATATATATATATATATATATATATATACATATATATATATATATATATATATATATATATATATATATATATATATATATATATATATATATATATATATATATATATATATATATATATATATATATATATATATATATATATATATATATATATATATATATATATATATATATATATATATATATATATATATATATATTGTATAACCAGGAGGAATAAATGATATTCAATAACTGACAAGGGTCTCGTAACTAGACTTATTACGATCAGTAAAAATAATAAAATCTTAACATAGAATATTAAGTAAGCCGAGCCTTTGATGCAGTCCTAATGTTGTGAGTTATATCTCTTCAATGTGTTTTAGAATATATTTTTCATAAGTGCGGAAAACACTTGATGAGGTAAAAGATTTTCAAGATGGGTTGTAAAAGGCTCCCTGCGTTTAAAAGATTTTATTAAATATATAGTAAATACCGTAAAGAAATATCGAAATCTTTGCCATTTTGAAAATACAGTAAACCACTGTGACTGCGCTCTTAAATGCTTGTCGCTTTCCGTGAACGACGGCGGAAATCCTTCACACATGTCAGCGCTCGGATTTTTCTTCTATTGCACTATTTGACAGTTCAGGAAAGGTTTATGTGAACGTACCTATTTTTTACTAGCAGTACTAATAAAATTATTAACTTAAAATTATTATCGTGGTGAAATGATATTTAAATACTTTCGAAACGTTTATGTATATTATATAAAATGGTCTTAACGGATAGCTTACCAGTATATGTATCATGAAAATTATACAGTATACATACAAACATACAACATATTTGTATGCCTCATTCCTTAATTAACTAAAAAATGCTCTTGCATTGGCGTATATAAATAGTGAGAACAACAGGATGCTAGACTAACAAAACTTTAGACACACAAAGTAAATAACTAACACTTGTACTTGTAACAGTAATACTTGTACTTGTAACAGTAATACTTGTGTAAAGCCTTTTACGTTAAATAAATTTTTCAATTTTTAAAAGTTTTATATATTTTTTATTCATCATATACGTCAACTCATTTATAAATGACTAAGTTAAAATATGTGACAAAGTGACACTTTCTCTGCTTTCACGCCAGCCTGTCTACGTTGCATTATTACTTACGAATAATGTGATAATAATACAAAAATAGAGATATCGGTTTTAGTTACAAGATAAAATGATATGTATGAATAATAATTTTCCTTGTCCAATATTTATATTTTTCCACTATATAAAGGAAAAAAAAAATTATACATAAAATCGACTATTTATGATATCATTTTGAAAGTGTATTTTTAAACTCCACAAATCACTACGAATAGTTACTTAAATGAAAAACTGAGAATGTACATCAAACGCTAAAAAGCTTATCATCAGCAATTAACAATCTTATTAACCTTCATACGTCGAATATCACGTATTCAGTTCTGAACTGTAGTAAATTTAAATAGCATCCAGTCCGCTCCAATCTGGTACAGTCCGGTCCAGTCCGGCCCGAACACTGTTTTGATTTAGTTCAACATATCCAATAACCACTCTCAGTTCAAATCTGTTAACAGCTTTACGAAACACACGGATGAATGAAATGGAAAATTAATAAGCAATTTTCAGGTCGTTTTCATGGTAATGATGCATTTAAAGCCGTTTCTATTTTAAGGATATTTCTATCAATGAAATATAGAACAATAGGGCTTTTTAATTTTCACTGTTTCGTATTTAATATGTATCAGAGGAAGTACGAGTACTAAGTGTTGAGTCACTCTACCATTATTTCTTCTTCTAATGTGAAAGTCACAATTAGATTCAATAAACAATTTCTCATTGAGAATCACGTTTATAGTCATCAGATATGCTGTTGTAGTCAAAATAAAAAAGAAAACAAATGTAACTACGTCACAACGGCAGCATACTTAAGGACTACGACAATATTCAAAATATTATCTTCATATATGGTTTAAGTTTACTATGTTTAAAGGATTTTCAGGACGTATTTTTATTTAAGCCTCACTCGTAGCCTACTGATTATTTAAAATACTTAATAAGATGTTCAAAGAAACTAACTAACATTAATTGAAGTTAGAAATAAAAAATACACAAGAAATACATGTCTTTACAAATAATATACAAAAATGTTTCGAAAGATCTAAATATTGTTTACAAGTTAATCATTTTAAGTTATTAGTTTACGAGTACTAGTGCTACAAGTAAACAATAGGTACGTTCACATAAACCTTTCCTGAACTATCAAATAGTGCAATAGAAGAGAAATCCGAGCGCCGACATGTGCGAAGGATTTCCGCCGTCGTTCACGGAAAGCGACAAGCGTTTAAGAGCGCAGTCACAGTGGTTTACTGTATTTTCAAAATGGCAAAGATTTCGATATTTCTGTACGGCATTTACTATATATTTAATAAAATCTTTTAAAAGCCTTTTCAATCCATCTTAAAAATCTTTTTCCTCATCCTTTAACATGCACTGAAGTGTTTTCGGTACTTATGAAAAATATATTCTAAAACACATTGAAGGGATATAACTCACAACATTAGGACGGCATCAAAGGCCCAGCTTACGAGTATTGTTACATATAAAATGTAAAGTATCAATTGCTATAAATTATAATAATCTATGTTAAGATTTTATTATTTTTACTGATCGAAATCAGTCTAGTTACGAGACCTTTCTCAGTTTATGAATATCACTTATTCCTCCGAGTTACAAATAAAGAAAACGATCCTTTGCAGAATCATTTTATTAATATAATAAAATGATTCTGCAAAGGATCGTTTTCTTTCATTCATATTAAATACTTTAGCTAATTAAAAACACCCTTTCAGTGAGCTTAATGCTTTATACGTTACAAAGATTAAGAGGTACTGACGTGGCGTAAGTGTTTATTTTCATTTAGATAACTGAAAATTACTCACGATATTTTCATCTTCAAAAATATAGTAAGTACAGTATATTGAAACCGTTTCTATTAAGATGAAGTTAACATGTATGTAGTATGTGTATGTACGGTTATGTACATACATACACATACTATTTATTATATGGTTTCTTAACGTATTGACTTCATTTTTAATTCAATTTTTTAGGCAGTGGCGTACAATAATTTGTAATAAATAAAAAGTATAACAAGCCATATATCTAGGTCTGCTGTAAGTTTACCCTATAGGTTTAGATACCGCAGCGAAATTTATACAAGTGCGGTAAGTACAACGCATAAACAGTTATATCCCATATCTTTTGATCACGTAGAAGCTTAAATTTTTATGCTCCATGGCACCACTATCTTATATTAAATACAGATTAATAATGCAATTTTGAGACAGTGGTTTTGAGAAATGGACAAATAGACAGACCGACTGGCAACGATGTGACCCTATAAGATTCTGTCTATTTCTTTTGGAATATGGAACCATATAAATAAGCTTAAATATTATACTTAAATAATACCTTTAATGTTATCATATTTCAGTACACTCTTTTAGTCTTAAAACTGTATGTATATAATGAACTACTGTAGAGCTCTTAGCTCGAAGCTACGATTAGGTAAATTACAAAGTGGGCGCTGCTCTAACTTTAGTACAGCTATTCTGTATACGAATATTATATGGAAATATTAGAAACATGACGCCGACCAGTACCAGTCAAATGAAAATGACATATGGATGTACTCGGAAATGTATGGACAAAGTAACGTTTTACAAAGTACTTTTTCTTAAATATTCTTTTAGTTAACAATCTAATATAACTTTTTTGTAACAATCTAATATTCTATAAAAAATGAGTAAAAGTTTTCAGTATGGGTGCACAATATACAATATATATATATGAGTTTTTATATAAACAAGATTTGAAGCATTTTAATATTCGTACAATTATTTAACATGGTATTGCAGCAACTTATTTCATAATTTTAACTTTGAATAATAATTATTTCTTTGCCACAAATACTTAAACTATAGGAAATTTCTACGCTGCATTCTCAATGAAAGGAATTGTATTATTTTTTAAAGGTTTTAATTTTTTTTACATAATTAACTATACATATAGCAATAAATTCTACTTCGTCACAAACTTATTTAGTTCACCTAGATTCAAATCAATGGATACGTGACAATTTCGACTGCTACATCGAGCTTAAAGGCTGGAGCGTTGTTTGCACTGGTGGCGTTTGATGCAATGCCCTAACGAGCAACCGACGTACTAGACACAGTACACGAGCTAATTATAATCTGTAGTGAATCGTTTTAAAAGTGGCGTTTTATTTATCGTTTTCGATTTATTTTGAGATATTTATGAAAAGTCAAATAATACTTTATTTGTTCACTATTTTTCACTATGGGAACATCACTCCCATGAAGTTCTAGCGATGTAATAAACTACCGTTGGAAACTCATACGAGGACGGAAGGAGGTGACAAATCTGATGCCTCGTTATAGATTAATGAAGGAATCTGTATTAGTGCAATCGTGACTGTCTCAGAGCTTGGAGTTCGTAACAGTTGTTTGTCTATTCTAGATTTTGCTATCAGCGTCGACTACCACACTCATATTGCGAAACACCTGTATTTAGTAGAAATACTTTTGCACATTTAATCGCTGGCGGGTATCGCAGGTACTGTAAGAAGAAATTGGTTGATTTGAAACAAAATGATTGCATTAATAGACATGGTTCCGTCAGGACTCTCGCTATACATCTCAAGGGAGTGGAAAATTTATTAAAAATACTATTAACTTCTAATTTTTTTTAATCTACGTAGTAGTACCTAAATAAATATATATGTGTGTATTTATATATGTAGTTAGTCAATGAAAACTGTCGTATCTCCTTCATTAGTTATCTTAAATATAACGTTATAATTTTTGCGCATTTATTTCTTTACAAAGCTAGGAATCCTTTTAAAGTTAACTTTTCTACTTTTTAGTTGTATTTTGCAGCTCCAGAAAAGATTTCCATAATATTTTTTTTTATTTTTACTATTTTACAATTTCCATAATTAAATTAATAAACTTAATTTCCATACTTGGATTTCATTATATACTTTCACTACGACCACGTCATGTCAAAGAGACTAAATCCCCTATGTTTGTTTATTGCGCTTCGAGCCTGTTTCAATTAGTTAGCGCACGGCTGTAAAGCTCTAACGTCGCTCTATCAATACTGTTAGCAAATCTATCTAGGTATGTATGGCATGTGTAAGATTAACTCTCTAGCTTTCCGTTATATATATATATATATATATATATATATATATATATATATATATATATATATATATATATATATATATATATATATATATATATATATATATATATATATATATATATATATATATATATATATATATATATATATATATATATATATATATATATATATATATATATATATATATATATATATATATATATATATATATATATATATATATATATATATATATATATATATATATATATCTTCATGCTTTTGACCAGGGTAGGCAGGCAGAGGGAACTGCAGGAACCATAGGAACATACTTAGTGTAACTGTAACACTCCGGTGTTTAGTCCCTGCTTTCTCCGTCCCCGCTTTCCGCCTTTTTCAACGCATTGCATATTGAGTGGCGGAACTCAACGCCACGCTTCATTCCATTAAAGTTGAGCCTTGAATGTAGAATGTAGAGTTACAATAGCAGTGGTATACTTTCGTTTTCACAACCTATTTCCTAATACTGCTGCTGTATATTCTGCTGTTACGTACGTACGTGTTCATCTCCAGGGGGGTAGTCAGAGTCATGGAGTGGCAAACACAGCGGTTCCTGAATATCTTTTTGGCCTCGTTCAGTAACCTTGACTCTTCCATACATATAAACCTGTGAGTTCTCGTGCTTTTTATGTAAAAACTTTCCAATATCTTTGACTTTATGCTTACGAAGGTATCAATACTATCCACCAATAAAAATTCTGAATATGTTGGCAACTGTAATTAAAAATGTTTTTATTTATATTTTTTTATTATATAAAATACATTAATTAATAAAATTGTAAAAGTACGAGTATAACTATATTTATATTAGTATACTTATACACGTAGTAAACTTCATTCAACATTGCTGCGATATACAGAAAACCTGATAGCACAAATTTTAATACGTTTATGGACACCTATTCAATATACTTAAATCAAAGAAAAAGCTCAATCATATTCGGAGACTTTAATCTGAACCTACTAAGTTCGGGCAGGTCTATATATAAGGACACCGCTTGTAAAGCAGGATATAACTTTATAAACCACATTCATAAAGACTATTGCACTCGTGAAACCCTATGACACAAAAACAATTATTGACCATGTAGCCTCAAATGTCAAAGAAAATAAATTTCATTTCTCTCTTATCAACTCATCGATGTCTGATCACAAACAAATTTACCTTGAGGTGACAAAATTCACACTATCTAGGCCAAACAAAAAATATATAGAAGTATAGACTATAACAAACTATATAAAAAGTCTTTTGATAACTCTACTAGTAATAAATTTAATTTATATACTAAATTTCAAGAAAAGCTACTTAATAATATAAACGATACTACCGTTAATAAAATAAAAACACTAAATCCACCAAAAAAAGATTGGATAAATAAGACTATTATTAAAGAAACTAACCTATTAAGAAAAACCAAGTGATAAAAATAAAGAACAACTATTTATTAAGAAGAGAAATGAGGTAATGGCCAAAATATAGAATTATAAAAGTACTTATTATATCAAATCGTTTACATCTTGCTCAAAAAATCCTAGAAAGATGTGGGATCTCTTAAACAACCTCTCAGCAAACAAAGTGACATCAACGGTACTAATTAACAAATTACAAGCAGACCAGGGCATTATAACAGGCGAGAGAGACATCTGAGAATATTTAACACTTTCTTTTGTAATATTGGTTCAAACTTAGCTAATCAAATACCAAGAACGTACTCTACTCCAATCCCAATCTTAGAACGGAATCACATGTAACTTTGTCGTTAGTAACTCAGAAATCGCTAGAACCATCGAACTCCTTAACAACAATCAGTACTGGTTGCAAATAGGCGTTAAATCAATTAAATCCACAAAATATTTAATTATAGATGTGCTTACACACTGTATAAATAAATGTTTGGAAGAAGGAACCTTCCCAGACTGCCTGAAAATTGCCAGAGTTACACCTGTATATAAGTCTGGTAGTAGAACAGACCCAGGGAACTATCGACCAATATCGGTTCTACCTGTCATATCGAAAATCTTTGAAAAAATTATACATACTCGTCTTGAATCTCTTTTAAGTAATCAAAATTTCTTTTATAACAAGCAATATGGATTTCGGAGTAATACTCTCTCGCTATGACGAAAATTAAACTAAATATTAATAAGTTTCTTATCAATACTTTGTTTAACTTTCGTATCCTATAAAACATGACTAACTATTAATAAGGAAAAATTAAGTCAATTAGAAGAGGAAAAATATTTAGGACTGATTCTAGATAGCAGAATGACATGGAAACCTCATATTCAAAAAATTAAGTCAAAACTTACATCTCTAATGGGTGTAATGAGAAACATTATTCGTTGTTTGCCGCGTAAAGTTCTTTATATTACTTATAATATCCTCATCAAGCCGCATATTGATTACTTGATCGAAATTTGGGTTCAGCTTCTAAAAGCAATTTGGAAACTATACAAATAGCACAGAATAAATTTGTAAAAATACTCTTCAAACACGATATCCTCGCCTATTAATCTAACCTACATATACTATAGCTGCCTTCTTTTACGTAAAAACCTAAGTAAAGATATACTCAAATATTACATTTACGAAAAAATAAGCCTAAGAAATGCGATCGATATAAAACTTTACAAGCCGCGATCTAACTACGACAAAAAAAACTATTTTGTTTGAAGGTGTTTATTTGTACAATAAATTGCCAAAAGATATTAAAGAAGTAAAATCAACACTGAGTATCAAAGGACCTAAATAGACTAACATAAAATAAAACAAAAAGTATATAAAAAAATAACACGACGACGACGACATACGAAGTTGTGTGACACTTCCAGTTGCTCTTATTCCGCACGATGAATCTACTGTACGAACATCCCTACATTATATTTGTTACTCAAATTAATATTTTGTTTGATTTAAAATATTTCCTTTGTGCAATGTAACTATGTTATTTTTGTATTAAGTGTAATGTGTTAATTTCTCATGTAAGTGAATTGTATTCTTATGAGAAATAAATATTCTTAAACCTCATATTGTAAGTGCACGACGGCGTCATAATTTTTTATTGAATTCATTTCCAAATTAAAACTTATATTATATAGTAATATTGGTATTGATACAATGACAAACATAAAAAGCTAATGATATCTTCATAACAACAACAACTTCCCAGTGGTCTATTTTTTAAATTAACATTCTCGCTGTACGTAGTTTCATTTATCAACACACATGCTGTTTCACGTTCAAAAACACTTGCATATGATGTTAGCAACTGTTACTTAGTAATGTATGAAACGACTAATATGAGAAACAAGTTATTTGTATGTTTGGCCCCTTCTAAATTAACTTAACAAAAGCAACTAAATTAATTATAATAGACCAAACCAAATTCCTTCATTTATATATAAAATATATTATTTGTTGTAACAAATCCAAAATAAAACTCCAACTATACATATACTATAACCATAAAAAAGCTAAAATACTATAACTATAAAAAAGTTAAATTTATTCTAAAAAATTTTATGATATTCTTCAAAAATTTTGTTATGAACGACTGGGCCTATTTTTTATTAGAGTATCCAATTAAGGTATTCTTGCGTTTGAATATACTCACAAGTATCCATTGCAGGGAGTTATTATTTACAAAAATCTAAATGCTTGGAACAAACATACATAGACAACATTATACATAACATATAAACATAGCATTCATAAATACATACATAGCCTCACGCTTTGTCCCTAGAGGGGTAGTCAGAGAGAACGGAGCGCCGAACACTGCGGTACCTGTATATCTTTTCCGCCTCGTCCACTGTCAGTAACCGAAAGGATTATTACGCATTAAACAAAATAGTATTCTGACAGACCCACCTACGTGTTTTAGGCCCGTCACTAGGACTACGGAACTAATGTGTAAATAAATGCTATATCACATTGTTTGCTTCTGTATTTGCCCGGCATATAGTAAGACGTAACTAAACAAAGTTCACTTTATGCACATTTAAACGTATTCTCTCTCTGGAGAGCGAGAATTTAATTTAATTAAAAGGATTGCATTTTGTCTTATTTCACAGAAAATTATTTCACAAAAATGAAAATATAATATGTTTTTAGACTGCCGATTCAAAATAAAACTATTTTAATTAGTTATTAACTGACCTTTGTGACGTATTTGCTTTAATTAAAGATATGAACAAAAATAGTAAACAAAATTTCAATTCAGCTTCAAATGTACTAGCCTGAAGCAACATTGTATGATACTGTGACCATTTGTAATTTAATTATAGTACTGTGTGATAGCAAATGCATAAAGGACTATCTATACCTTTCAACCGTACTTGTAACAAAGCAAATAGAATGTTTCTTTAGATTTTATTTTTAATATGCTTGCTTGATAATGCTAGAAAATGTTATTTCCACTGAGTACGAGTTGACATTAAAACTTATAGGTGAAAGTAGGCGAAAAAGACTAGTTTCAAGACGCTTTTAATCCTAATTTGAATTTCAAGTCTATCAAAAATATATTTTTATTCGATTCACCTTCTTTCCCGCTTGTAGCAGAACAGTCAAAGTAAAACGTAAAACTTTTAACTTTTTAACGGAGGAGCCACGGGAACCTAGTGTTAAAACACTCCGTTCTCCGCTAGCCAGAGCTAGAATTCACAAGCCTTGGCGCTTACAGGCAGACGTGCCGCCTCTGGCCATGATGAATATTATAATTATAATAATATAGAACCTCAATGGGTTCTATACATCGAATAAGTCGCTCGGCAAGAGGATAAATTCAGAGGATAAAACGTGCCCCTTTTTCCTGCTTAAACCAACTTTTAAATATCTATTAAATTATTTTCAAATCAATGTACTTCTTATAATAAAGTAGAATAAAAAGGGGCATAAATTTTGGGATCGTTTGCTAGGCATCTTTGTGACAGATAAAGTAGTCTGAAGGGCAGCTGTATAACGGTATTTCATATTGAAATTGATGTTAAAAACATCAATTTCAATATTAGATATAGAGAAATTATAATTTAAAGACAAAAGAGGTTTCAAAAACAGAAAAGTGTAAAATAAAGGTTTTATGCAGCATTTAATATAGTTGTACGATATCATACATATGTATATACAGTAATAAGTTACTGTACGTGTATATAACTATAGATAATTCACTTACAAATTCCCCATATATATTTCTCCTCAGTCGCTAGCTCTAGACAAAGCAATTGACCTGCCTCACAGGTCTACGTATTTTATATAGGAAATATTATAAATATTTCACTAAAATAAGAATTTAAAATAAACAGGTACATATTGACATATTACACATAGAAAATGAGAATGCGTCGACTGTCTCTCAAGCTAAGCGCAAAGCGTTCGCCCGAGGCGGGTAATATTAAAATAAATGCATCTTATGAATGTTGAGTGTTCTTTAAAAGTTACAAAAGATATTGAAAATTTCTTCACGTTTGTTTATCATAAAACTTGCAAATCCAATTGAGAGCCATACGTTATTTATTTTAAAATAATATCAAAGAAACTTTAATATCTTTCTCGTGTATTTATTTATGAAATTTTCTAATTAAGTAGTTTTAGCTAAATAATTTTTTTTTTTCACAAAAAAACGACTGAATGAATTTCTGTATTTTGACTGAGTTCCGCTCGCTTCTTTTTTGTATTATCGTTTTAGTTGTGTAATTTTTTTGGAACCAAATGAGTGCATACAACCGCAAATGTAAGTTGGTTAACTTTTAGACTTTTAGACCTACAATCATGAAATTGGTACAATTAACGTAGGTACTTGTAAATTAGTTACACAAAATTCGGTATATAAAATCGATCGATTTAATTTAAGCTAAATATTTAAAATATTTATTTTAAATTGTAATATGTACAAGTTTATAAAAGAAATAACTACGTATAAAGAAAAGGTAAGAAAAAAAATAAAGAAAAATCACATCACGTTTAAACTTTCAACGTGACGGAATCAATTGTGTTGAAATTACGTGTACCTATAGATACTAAACTCCAGTGGATTGTCTATGTAAAAGCACTTGCAAATAAATTCAGTTTCGCCGCGTTCGCAATTATAAAGCTACGGCAAATGACGACGGATATTGATACTTCCCTACTAGCTTGTTATTTTAGCTATTTTCATAGCATCCTGTTTTCTAGAATAATACTATGAAGCAGTGATTTAGATAGTAATTCTTTATTGGTTTTTCATAAAGAGACCTTGGGATAAAGTTTAGACTTCATCCCACGGTGTTTTATGAAAATGGCTAGAGATCCTCTGTTATGTCTTTTAAACAAATTTCCCAACAGATTAGTCATTTCAGCGACATATTAAATGTTGTAAGCATAGCATACCATATATTAAACTTATAAATAAATAAGTAGTTAATTTTATGAAATTATAATAATTTATAATTTTGTATACAAAATGACAATTTTCTTTGACATTGGTACTAAATTCTAAGTGCTCGAGCATCGCTCACTTTTGACCGATATTTATTTATATTGGCAAAAAGCTGTAGAGGGACAACACACTTATACTAGATTTATCTAATATTAGATTTTTTATATAATTAACAAAGGTTAATTTCTTTTCAGCTCTTCCCAGCAACAGTGTCTCACGACACTTGTGGTATGACATGTTCACTCGACTATCAAAACTACCCACAAAATTATATTAAGTAGTCATAACGAAAACATTTATATTTAACGCCTATTATCTATAATATAAGCAAAAATAAAAAATAGGAATAAAACAGGAATGTATGATGCTTGTTTGTCAGTGCTTCTGTTCTTATTTTTGTTCACTCCTGTCATAGCGGTAGGTCATTATTTTTTTTATTAGCTTCACGCTTTATCCTGCACATGGCAGAGTAGGCAGAGAGAACTGCAGGGACCGTGGGAACCTAGTGTTAAGACACTCCGTTGCTTAGTCCCTGCTTTCTCCGTCCCCACTTTCCACTTTTTCGAGGTATTGCGTGTTGATTGGCGGAACTCAACGCCGCGCTTTGCCTAATTTGCCAGAGCGAAGAAAATGGAAATAGAAAAATCCATCTTCCCCGACTGGGGATCGAACCCAGAAACCGTCGCGTTACAGATAGACGTTGCGCCTCTGCGCCACGACGGTCCTCATAGGTCATTCTAAAAATAAATATTTCATATTTTTTTAAATCTATACATAAATAATTCTAGCTTAGGCACTTCCAGTCTAGTGTTGCTCTTAAATACTAGAACATTCAACGTAGGATCATAGTACATCTAAATCAACGTAGAAACGTAGGCTTATTAAAAATAAAAGAGTACCTCAACAGAAACGGGATATCTAATTTCATTGCCATATAAAAATTGCTACCCTGAAAAAGTTTATTCATAACCACCTTATATTTGCCAAGCAATGAATATTGGTGACAGTATAACGTCATAAAGTCCGTGCAAACGAAATCGCCTGTAATAAGTAGTTCATAATGCTTAAATATTGCTCACTTAGTAAACATATTATCTCGCCATTATAACATTTACATTTCTACATACAAATTATTTCTGCGTAAAGATAAAGTCTTCCTTTGAAATATTAACATACTGAAGCTTTACAGCGCGAGCATATGTATATCACACTCTCAGATATAAAAGGTGTTAACTCAGAAAATCAGTTTATTAAGTGAATAATTTTGTAATGAGTTAGCAAATGTTTACGTAGCTTAAATATATTTATATATATATATATATATATATATATATATATATATATATATATATATATATATATATATATATATATATATATATATATATATATATATATATATATATATATATATATATATATACACTCTTGGAATTACCCCTTTACTTAATATTTAGGCCAAAAGTATTTTTATTTAGTCATATTATCTGTTGCTTGATTTAGAATGTGTATTTGTAAAATATTCTTAATAATAAAACTGTAAGAGATATGTACCACGACTTTGCTTATATAGATGTTGTTGGCAAAACATTTTCCTTTCCGATTGGAGTGAATGCCGCCCTGAACTATCTTTGAGTTTTTTTAGATCCAGATCACGAGATAAATCTCTTCGAGTATCAATATCATAATTACTCACTACTAACTACCAAAGTTACTCAAATTAAAACTCTAAATATCTGTATTTAAGTGGAGGCAAAAGAAAGCTATGCAACAAAAGTATACATATATGTGGCATAAGTATACTAGACATACTGTGGCAATTAACACCGATAGATCAATTTATTTTTTGGTTTTTTATGAGTGAGGAGATTGGTGCAAAGAATTTCAAGGCGTGCATAACATAAAACATGAAATTTTTTAGTTAGGTCCCTTTAAATCGGGCAGTGGGATGTGTGCTTTTAGCTACTACACCATGAATATAGCGGTTTGTGATAAAAAGTCCATGTAAATTGGACCTCGTTAAGCCAACGTTGCTTTAACGTCTATTAATAATTTTTCATACTCCGATTGACTTGTAAAGTGCTTTGACCTGGGGATGTCTTTTCCTAGTTAATCTTTAAAGCAGAATGACACGTACTATTTTTTAAATAGAGCATATGGTAATTGATTATTGACATCAATACGACCCATCCAAGGTATAAAAGCCATCATAGTTGCATTATTTCAACGCTTCCTTCTCTGAGGTAAGTTGTCCTGCCCCACTATGATTTTAATTTTAAAATGTGATCTTCTAAGATTTTTATTATTTATGCATGATATATAAAAAGTATAGTTTATGTTATCAATTTATTCTCTATTTAGATTTCGTTCGTTAAAGTTTTATATATATATATATATATATATATATATATATATATATATATATATATATATATATATATATATATATATATATATATATATATATATATATATATATATATATATATATATATATATATATATATATATATATATATATATATATATATATATACATATATATATATATACATATATATATATATATATATATATATATATATATATATATATATATATATATATATATATATATATATATATATATATATATATATATATATATATATATATATATATATATATATATATATATATATATATATATATATATATATATATATATATATATATATATATATATATATATATGACAACATTTGTTTTAACACTGTATTTGTATTTTCGCTGCACCGAATAAATTCGTTATAGCTGAAATTATATTAAAATGTTTTTTTTTGTCTGAAACTATAACATGGAAAACTTTTATCGTACCTTTAATTCAATTTACGCAGATAGTTTTTAAAAGGATGTAACAATTGAAAGTGAAACATTTTTTCCCATAAATTGCGTTTAATTTTATTACATGTTTGTATATAAACGTTTTAACAATTTTCTATAGGTATTTTCTTACGAAATTATATTTATTACAAATGTTAAATAGGCAAAATATGTTATTTTAAAAAAATAAATTATTTGATTAAGAACTGCAGCTGTGCTATCCTTTATATATCATATTAAAAATAAATAATAATAGCTAATAATTCTCCTATAAATCAATTTAATTTTATGCAAAAGTTGCTAAAGGTTCCCTTTTAATAGGATACTAGGATTAAGTTCCCTCGTACATTTATTTATTTGGTGTAAACAAACAAAGAATAATCATACAAAAGTTTGTTACAATAATACCTTGAGAGGAACATATTAGAATAACCTTGAAAGTAACAATTATCTTTACATAATACAAAGTAAAACGATTAAAAACAATATTTAATAACAAAAATATCACAATCTACAAATGTTACATTCCAAAATCGAGTTTATCCATGATAAAAAATTCATTAAATACTATATCCTTTTGGTTTATATATTGTTACTATATAAATCGCTTCACACGTATTGGCGGATGGGGCATCCAATTTTCTTCGTTGTCAGAGAAATATTACAAGCCACCATAGTATTGAGTTAATAAATATATTAAATATAATGTACTTGTGAATGTGAATTACTATTTTACACCAAGGTTTTAATGAAGTTACGGCTGTAGAATTCAGGATTTCTTAGAAAAATGATAGTGTCAAAAATAAATATGATGTACAATATTGCATAGTAATATTTGTTTTCTTTTATATCATTCTCTTGCAACTAAGAGTTTTACACATATTGATACCTAAATTTTAAAAATACGGGTATCATAACACACTAAAGGTGTATATACATGTTTATTAAAGAATTATTTAATATTATTTTAAATAAAGGTCGAACAGATGACATTTTATATTTATATTCCTATTAGAGTTTCTCATTTCATCGCGAATTGTCACTATGTACTTTATAAAATACTTACTGAATTGATAAATTTAAAATAATCAGATGGAACTTTTTTCATAGGTATTGTTGTTGCCGGCTTACCTTCTCAAGGGCACTCTTTACAACTGAACTTGTAACTCTTTAACTACTTTGTATCTGTCTATATTTCTCCTTAATTTTATCTTTATAAGTGAAATTCTAACATAATATATTAAAATTGGTTATCGTCGATAAAACGATAGCATTTAATTGTAAGGTGATGGTTATAAGTTCGATTCGCAATTTCTTTTTCTGACGAGATAGTTGTCGGCGTTAGTACAAAACACTGAATGAGATCACGTGGAAAAAGAACGGAGTGTCTTAATATTAGGTTCTGTTCGCATTTCGCGGGAGAAAATATTTTCTGGATCAATTTAATACTTGTTTATTGTTAATACGTAGATAGACAACGGTTGTCACGATTTGCATTTCAAATTTTAAATATTCTGTTTTACCACAAGAAATATTTTCTGGAATCCGCACTGACAATCAAATATTTAATAACTTTTTACTTCTTTTTCTGCATAATGTATAACAATTTGAAAAGTGTTCAAAATATTTGTATATACCAAATAAAGGGAAATACAATATTTAAATTATATTAAAACGATATGTTTTTATTTAAGGTTTTAAATGTATCTTGTAGACTTATTTTTTCAAAGACCAAGAAACACAAGGTACTACCAGTGCAAAATTAAAAAATGTATAACGATAACTAGAATCAGTCACATCATTTCTAGTAGCTTGTTACTTTGAACGTACTCTTTTGTTGTAAGATGTCTTTTGAAACAACAGTGCTTGTGAAATTCGCGTAGTGATTTAAATATTTAAAAAAACATGACACATTGAGTCTCACAGTGCTGGCTGTCCGTGTAAAAATAGCACTCTTACGTAATTGAAATGCATTCAGCTGTCTAGGTTATATCACAGTTTAGTTCAGTTTAGTCGTAAACATGTCGGACTCTTACGAGTACAGGTGTGTGCGGATATAGTAGAAAACAGCGATTTTCATTTTAGTTACACAAACATGTGTCAGTTAAAAATAGCTACGGGATTTTCAATTTAAAAAATACAAACAATAATGAAATAAAGATAATAAATGTAATGAGAGGACCGTCGTGGCGCAGAGGCGTAAGCATCTGTCTGCAAATGCGACGGTTTCTGGGTTCGATTCCCACTCGAGGAAGATGGATTTTTCTATAGCAAATAGGCAAAGTGCGGCGTTGAGTTCCGCCACTCAGCACGCAATGTCTCGAAAAACGGCGGAAAGCGGGGAAGGAGAAAGCAGGGACTAAAAAAAAGCAACAGAGTGTCTTAACACTAGGTTCGTATGGTGTCTGCAGTTCCCTCTGCCTACCCTGCCATGTGCGGGATAAAGCGTGAAGCTAATAAAAATAAAAAATGTAATGAGATAGTAAAGTAATATTTAAGTGTAATTTTAAGGATGTACTTCCGACCTTATTTTAAAGGATAGTTTTAAGTAGCCTTTATAAATTTGGTAAATTTATAAAACAGTTAATATTTCCAAAAAAAAAAAATATATTATGAGTCAAAGTAAACAATTAAATTATTGTTCCAAAATAAAACTTTTATTGTTATATAATTATTATATAAAGGTAATTTACACGTAATTCGTATTTAATGATGAATACCTCACCCGTTACATAGCAAGTATAAATATCGGGAAATGTGAAAAATGATCTTGTACTATTGATAATTTTGATAATTCTTAACTAGTTTTTTGTATATACCCTTATGTATCTAGCATACCTTATCTAAATATTTATATATACACGACTAGAGTGTACTTGAATTTCCATATAAAACGAAAATATATAGCCGAGTTGAGAACTGCACTTTTAAAAAGCTAATGTTGTAGACAGATAGCCACTGTTTTATAGACCATGGCTTCATTTTAAAACTTTTTATTGTTCCCGCTAGCGATACAGTTGAGCGAACTGCGGTCATTATAACTCCACGCTTACAGGGCAAATGAGATTCTATTACAGTGACTTTTTCATACTCAAAATGAGTAATTTTCTGAGAAGTTATTTTATTTCTTATCTTATATTTACCACCATTTATGAGGACCGTCGGGCGCAGAGGCGCAACGTCTGCCTGTAACGCGACGATTTCTGGGTTCGATCCCCAGTCAAGGAAGATGGATTTTTCTATTTTCATTTTCTTCGCTCTGGTAAACTAGGCAAAGCGCGGTGTTGAGTTTCGCCACTCAATACGCAATGCCTCGAAGGCGGAAAGCGGGGACGAAGAAAGCAGGAACTAAGCAACGGAGTGTCTTAACACTAGGTTTCCACAGTCACTGCAGTTTCCTCTGCCTACTTTGCCATGTGCGGAATAAATTACCACCGTACTATTGGAGTACAGCGGACTAGCGTATTATTTTAGGTGTGGGCATTGTAAGTTCAATTTCCATTCCAGGGGTTAAATTATTTTTATTTCTTTCTCATTTGCGAAAATTTATTGATATGAGAGGAACGAAGTCCTAACACTAGTGTCCCTTGGCGTAGTTTAAGCCTAACAAAAAAAACTTTATTTTCGCATTTCAAAAATATAACAAAGTTTGTTTTAAGTACGTTCTATTTTCCAATAAATTTGTTTATTTCGTGAAGTAAGGCACTGATTTAAAATGCATTAGAAAACTTTTAATCCTCCACAAGTTAGAGGACGCATAATACAGCATCAAGCTTGTTATTTTTCAACGGAAGTTGGGATAAAAAGCTTAGAACTGTGATGTAGTCAACAAGTAAATAAAATTGAATATTTATAAACTTATTTCGTATATTTCTGGCTTAGTTAAAACATCAAGTCATTTAAAGTATGTTAAAAATATTTAAATATGCTTGAGCATATAATAATAACTCAAAGCTTAGTAACAACTAGTTTTGCAAATGATTTATTGAAAGATGTTGTGAGCTGATATCCTCCAATCGAGTTTCATTTCTTGATTTTGAACATATAGCGTTTCTATTTTATTTTTTTATTAATTTAAATATATTTAAACAACTAAATTGTACGAATCTTTTCCAACATTTTACTCTTTTTAGGTAATAATTTTATTTCAGGTGCATGATGAAGGCTGTAGTTTATTTGACGATTTTAATGATTTTCGTGGGGGCGATGCCGGACGAGAGACCACGTGTCTTCTGTGGCCGAGCGCTAGCTGAAGCACGAATATTGTATTGCTTTGGACCGGAAATAGCGTCGGATGCTAAGAGAAGCTTTCACAGCGATAGTGAGTTGAAAATAAATATGTTATTTTAAAATTTCGCTATATAATTGTTACTTCTGGAAAAAAATATTTTGAAGAGGTGAGAGAAGTGCCTTTAAGAATGTTGTTGTATACATTTATTACTAAACTATTTTGAACTTTAAAATAGTTATTGTAGTGTTATATTGATATTGAAGTTTAGTGGTGCAGGAGAACGGTGATGCACTATAACAGTGGATTCTATTTCCAATTTCGTGAATAACTTTGAAATAGCAACTTGTGTGCAATCTCAAAATTATATTATGTCAAATATATTACGTCATAATTATATTAATATTATAATATGACTTATGATAAAGCACGAAAAAAGTTTTTACTCAACTCAAAGTTTTAAATCAACATAATATTTATAGACTAGGCGGAAAGTGTAGAAAAAGGTAAGTTTAATAAAGTGAAAATTAAACTTATTAATGTTGACTTTTTATAAACAAAAACTATGCGATAGATACGAGGTTACAATAGTTTAAGACATCTATTTGTTGCATATATATATATATATATATATATATATATATATATATATATATATATATATACATATATATATATATATATATATATATATATATATATATATATATATATATATATATATATATATATATATATATATATATATATATATATATATATATATGTGTGTGTGTGTGTGTGTGTGTGTATTTTTTATATTTCATCCATTTTATTTGTTTTTATGCATTGAAAAGGTTGCCTACATTTTTTAACGATCAGGCCTTATGTTACGTGTAAGAGCTTACTATTAGTGATTGGGTCGCCTTTGCATACTTTGTTAAATAATATAAATTTATTTATATAATAAGTTCTTTGATTTTCGCGATTTTTATGCATTTTAAATGACACAATTTAAACGGATTTATCGCGTATATTAACATTTTTTTTTGTGAAACCCGACGTTTCGAACACTTTGCAGTAGTCCGTGACCACAGGTTGACTTATATATATATATATATATATATATATATATATATATATATATATATATATATATATATATATATATATATATATATATATATATATATATATATATATATATATATATATATATATATATATATATATATATATATATATATATATATATATATATATATATATATATATATATATATATATTTGCACTCATGTTCTAATTTTTTGTTGTGTTCATATTATATACAATTATTTTTATATGTATTAAAAAAATTTATATGTATTACATAATAAATATGTAGTATATTAAAGTAAAAAAAAATAAAAAATTGTAAAAACAATGTTAGTAGCAATTATTCTAAATATTAAATGTGACTGACATGGAAATTGATAGAAAACATTGATAAAAGAATGTCTCTACTCTCAAAAAAGTAAAAGTCAAATTTGAAACTTGTAAAATGATCTTATACCTTATAAAATAATTGTAATCAATCAGAAAAGCTATCTGCTATAGGTACATATATATTCACATAAATTGTATTTATATCCGAAAAGCTATAAAATTATAGGTATAGCCATAAAGCTAGAGATATAAATCTCTTTTCATATTTCAGTAAAATCAGCAAAATTTAACTTGCAAGTAGTGTAATTTAGTTGCAAGAACCAACTAATATGTATATATATATATATATATATATATATATATATATATATATATATATATATATATATATATATATATATATATATATATATATATATATATATATATATATATATATATATATACATATATATATATATATATATATATATATATATATATATATATATATATATATATATATATATATATATATATATATATATATATATATATATATATATATATATATATATATATATATATATATATATATATATATATATATATATATATATATAAAACAAAAATTTTATTTATTATTGTCCTTTGTTCTTATGTAACTATTAATTAATTTCAGTGTGGACCCTTCGCAAGAGGACCCTTACTTGGCCGTCGCTGGTTAATCGTATTCTCAAGAGAAATAACATTCATCCACAAGGCCTCGGCCTTGTGGATGAATGTTGTCTGAAGCCCTGCTACGTTCACGAGTTGTTAAGCTACTGTTAGACATAAAAACTAAGCGAAGTTATATATATGTATATATATATATATATATATATATATATATATATATATATTTATATATATATATATATATATATATATATATATATATATATATATATATATACATATATATATACATATATATATATATATATATATATATATATATATATATATATATATATATATATATATATATATATATATATATATATATATATATATATATATATATATATATATATATATATATATATATATATATATATATATATATATATATATATTAGAAAAGATTCCTGTAATTGGCATAAACATTTATTAAACGATAAAAAGTAAAGGTACATTATTATTACACATTTGTAATGACTGCGTTGTAAGATATTTTAAAATTAATATATATGCTATAGTGTTTTCAAATTTTGAAAATAAAAATTTATAACAACTTATAGTAAGAATTATTGTCTTATTGATTCGCTTGGAAATCTAAGATTTCATTAGTGATATACCAAGTAGCGTATAAAACTAGTGTAAACATATATCTTTAAACTTTCGTTCCGCCTCATATAAAATTATTGCGATTCGTTTTAACTTCTTGAAGGCCGTTATGATAGAAAGTTGTGTTACTAGCATTTTAAAGTTACTTCACTGAAAGCTCATTTGTCACAGTCAGAAGTAAAATCTATTAATCTTGGTCAATGAGTATTTGACGTTTGTTTTTCTTTCGTTTTCAATTATTGCTCTCTGGTAGGAATTTAAAAATAAATAGTTGTGATTAAATTTACAAACAAAATTATAGATAACATGAGGTTGATGTTTTGTTTTAGCTTCACGCTTTATCCCACATATTGCAGGGTAAGCAGAGGGAACTGCAGATACTATATGAACCTAGTGTTAAGACACTCCGTTGCTTAGTTCCTGCTTTCTCCGTCCTATCCACCTTTATCGAGGCATTGCGTGTTGAGTGGCAGAACTTAACGCCGCAAAGGTTTGATTTTATATAATTGTAATTAAGGCAATATTTTTAAATAAACACTAATATGTGCACAGAAAAACCACGAAAATAACCAAATGTTCTTAAATATTCTTCATTCTCCATTTGGATTCCTGGAAAAATATACTGTACATAAAAAAAACCCAATTAATATGAAAAAAAATCTTACTCTTTATTTCATTGGTTCCGCTATATCTTCTAAATCTTAAAACTATATATAAACTTAACAATACACACAAATCAACATAACAAAGTATCAGTGGGTAGACGATCTTGTAAATATCGATAATTTAATTTTCATACATCATATATAGTATATTGGACGAACGGTAGAAAATTATTCAATTAATAATAAGTATGGCAGTCTTAATGCTAACAATTTTACTCGATTAACAAATTTACTATCGACAACCAACCTATCATTAACTAGGTACAGTGTTAAAGATGATAACAAATATGAAACTTATCGTAATGGTAACTGGTAGATATCAATTCACGAAGCGAGAGAATTTGCAATCACGAACGATCTAATTTATAACCCCTCGTTATAGCTTCATTTAATAACAACATTTACGATCCAATGGCGAATGAAATCTGATATTCTGGATTGTGACTGTAAACGAGTTGGATGGAGTGTAAATTGAAATTCTGTAATTGTATTGAAGTTGAATGTAAACGAAAAATTGATTTCTGAAGTCCTGCACTCAATACTAATGAAAAATTCGTAATCACCTATTAAAGCTTTTCATTAGGAGTATAATCGTAATAATTTATACCATAGAACACAATCGCATCGCTCACACATTTTTCGCAATGCTATATGTATTATAAAACAGTCTTTACCTATAATGTAGTGCGATGCGATAGTTTCCTCGGTATGTTGATCCCTTCCAGACAGGTCCTGACCTCATTTTTCATATACTCTTCAAGTCAGAACTTATATGTAATCTTTGACTCATATTTACACACAAATTACATTTATGCTTAAATGTTTAATAACTTATTTTGGGAATTGCCACGTCGCCTGCTGCTGTTGCGATGCTTGTTTTTGTTGTTCTTGTTGCTGAGGCGCTAATTGTTTGGGCGCTGGCTGAACAGCCACAGATTTTTGACTTGCAGCCAAACTGTTATCGTTCCTATCCCAACTATGAACATGTTCATGATGATCAGGTGAAGGGAACCACTCAGATATCCAAACTGGTCTCCAAATCTTCTTTACTCCTGGTACCCAGATCTCTTTCCAATCTGGTACCCAAATTTGCTTCCAAGCTTCTTTCCATTCCAATTTCTTGTCAGGTACCCAGATAAGTTTCTTCGATGGCTTCCAAATTTGTTGCCAAGCTTCCTTCCAAATTAATTTTTTGTCATCAAGCCAAATTTGTTGCTTTTCTGTTTTCCAAATTTGCTTCCATTCATCTTTCCATACTAATTTTTTATCAGGAATCCAAATTTGTTTTTTGGCTGGCTTCCAATATTTTTTCCATATTGGTTTCCAAATCAGCTTCTTTTTCCAAAGATCGTGAGAGGTATATTCCCAACCTTCGTGATCTTTGCCTAAGTATTTTTCACCAGGAATTCCAACTTTGACCCATTCAGGTTTCCACAACTTTTTCCATGCTGGGACTTGGATATCTTTCCATCCAGGAACTACAATGTCTTTCCAAACAGGGACTGTAATCTTTTTCCAGTCAGGTACTTTGACTTCTTTCCAAGCAGGAACTTTTATGGGTTTCCATTCTGGTTTGTAAATCTTTTTCCAATCAGGAACCTTAATGTCTTTCCAAACTGGTACTTTCGTTGGTACCCAGATAGGCTTCCAAATTTTTTTCCAGGACGGCTTCCAGATTTGTTTCTTGGCTGGTTTCCAAATTTTTTTCCATCCAGGCTTCCAGATTAACTTCTTTTTCCAGTAACCGGGGTCGTGATGGTCATGATGATCGTGATGATCTTCGTGATGATCATGATGTTCGTGATGTTCTTCGATGTGATGCTCTTCTAAATGATGAGCATCGTGTGCGTGGTCGTCAATAACTTCGTGATGATCGTCATGTTGATGAAGATTGTCATGATCTTGATAAGGGTTGATTAAATCATTTGATGGAACTGGGTAGTCATAACCGACTCGTTTTTGAGCATTACTTTGCTCTTTCTGAACCACCTGATGCTGAGTTTGTTGATCTTGTGGTATTAACGCCTTTCCTGATACTAGAGCGAGTTGTAGAATTACCGCTACGGTAATCTGAAACAAACAAAAAAATGTTTAATCTTAATTTAAATTTTATTTATTTCGCTTTGCATTAGGTGTAATTTGAATAAAATTATATAGAACAAACGTTTTATATTTTTGGAAAATATCATTTTTTTTTTATATTTTGTCTACTCAATTCAAAGAAAATTAAACCAATATAAACAGAAAAACCGCAATGCAAGTTATTAGTAATTAGATAATTTGCATATTTTTCATCCAATCGCATAGCCTTAATTGCATAATATGTGAAATTAAATCAATAATATAAACAATTCTATGACATATATGGAGACTTTAGAACTCCGTCTTGCATGACACGACCCATAAATACGTAACATTTTAATGATGTACGAAGAAACGATCATAAAGTTAGACAATGATGACCTTTTTCGTGGTTAGCATTTGTAATAAACAACAATTTCACTCGCTTGAAGGGATTACATAAATTATGACTCGTTGCGTAATAATATTGAACGAACAATAAAAGGAAAGTTGGTCTAAATCTATGACCGGTCCTTTTTAAGACGAAATAGGAAGTAATAAGAACTCCATGCTGTTATGGCGACCTCAGTGAAAGTAACTCGGCCGGTGTTATTCTCGTTACCCTGTCGATGCATAGAATTTTTAAACTAACTTTTAAAGTGCGTTACATAAACATACTTCTTAAGTCGAACATTATATTACAACACACACTAAAGAAGCTAATTACGTTTAATGTTTAAAATTTAAATATACATATTACGACTTCCTTATATTACTATTTTTTCGCATCAAAAAGTCTAAATATATATACATATATATAATATACATATATGTTTCTCCTAAAAATGTACATTTATTACGTAAAAGCGTAAAATCCCGTGAAAGTACATATAAATATAACTTATTATCATAGTTTACACCTGGCCAATAATGTACGGCACACGGATAATATTATGCAAGAGTTACATAACAGTGACAATGGCCATTCATACGCCAGTTATGATCTTATCAAGGAGTTAGTTCCTGTAAGAGGTCTCAGCCTTTAGCTTACAACTTTGTCTAGATTGTTGTTCTAGAAATGATTACGAATGTTTTTTTATGTAATTTTATATAAATACTTTTCTTTTTTACCTTCCAATTCACTTCAACCTAAAAATACATATTATATATCTTTTTTATTTGAGCTCTACAAAAGCTATTGTTACGGTATTGCTATTGTTATTAATAATAATATTAATCTTAAAATCGATTTATAAATATTAATAATAATTAAAGAATTAATAGTCTATCCAAAATTTCTGTAAAAATGACACACACACGCACTTGATATCGAAACGTTATTGTGCAATGCACCGTATTTGCTCGGCCACCTACGCATTACGTATAATTGTTACCAAAATAAAACATGATCCGACACCGGAACTAAAAGAAATCTGCCAATTATGCAACAAAACGTCGAAATAAAGAAATAAAGTGTTAAATACAATTGTATAGAATCATCTCAATTACGTGAATATCTAATAATATTCATGTAATTTTGTAATGCCGTACAATTAGTGCGAAAATACCTTGCGTTAATTCAATGGTTGTAAAGACAATGATGTGACCCGCAAAGAGGAACTGACTGACTGAGGTTTTTGTTCCTCAACAGACATGTGTTTTGTTGAAAGCGGAAATAAGATGATCATTAAAACACTTGGTTGATTAGCTATAAAGTTATAACCTTCAATGCTTTCTGCATTTGATAAGCTTGCGAACAATATGTCTATTTATATTTTGGTTTAAATATTTAGTCAGTTATTTTTGAAAAAGTTTTTTTGTAAACAGGTTGAGCTTATCTGTAAGTGATGGTTGAAATTTCACTTAAATAATATATTTATAGAAATATAGGCGCTTCTGAAAATACTTGTGATTTGGTCAATGTGACAATATTTTAGTACAATGCAATATTAATTGAACAATGGAAAATCAAGTCCTAACGGTCTCCGTCTATTCTATAAAATACAGAATATATAGTGCATAAAGGTAAAATACAACACTGATTTTTTTCACATAGTAAATTGACAGTTACATTCTATAATTAAGTCAATAACTTGAACTTTAAGCTTGAATGAACATTAATATCAAACATTTCAACCAAATAAAGTTGTACGAACTCTCCATAGAAACGACAAAGGCGTTGTTTCTATAATTGCTTATATATAATTGCTTATATTTTGCTGCTTATGTATTTTGCGCAACAATAAACACTGATATAAGTCTTTATATCCGATTTATTTAATAATTTCGTAACAATATTAAGGAATGGCATGATTTAACACTATACTCTTTTTCATTTTTGATAAGAAAATTGCAAATAAATTAACTAACTCTAGTTAAGGTCACAAATCTATCTAACAGAAGAAACACTAGATGTCGCTTGTCGTTTACCGACCAATCAATCGTATTGTATAAAAACACTTTGATTAGTTTACACAAAATATTTGACAAGTAAGCACGCACGACCTAACAACTAAACAAGTGTGAATTGCCGTTTCTATTTAATTTGTCAGATCGTCAATATTTGAACTTGCTACCAGTTTTAAAATTGACAAATTAACACACCTGTATTTATTTTAATTTTTTTACGTCTCTCAATACACTAGAAATTACTACTATATAATTGCTGTTGAAAACAATAAATTTACAATTTTAGTATATCTTTTAAAGAAAATATAAACGAAGTTAATAAAACGTTCAGAAATGAACTCGTAATTACTTCAATTCAAAGAAGTCTGAGAAATACCGGACATCCGTTCCTGTCGGAATCCTATTTAGACTTCAGTCTTACCTTACAAGAAAAGATAAATAAAAATGAAAATGGAACTAAAACTATAACTATTACTTGAAACGTATTGACAATTTCTAAATAATTTAAAGTTTGTTTTTTTATATAAAAAAAAAAGAATTGAATTCTTAAATAACACTGACCACTAGGCTCCAGATCCCTCTCATGTTGAGGCGGGGACGGCCGTTGATAGCTTCGAGAAACTGTTTACTCGTTTTGCTTATGCTAGTTTGTGTTTATATATGATCGAGCCCACCCCGTGACACTGGAGGGGCGAACTTTCGCGGCCAGGTCCTCGGGAAACGTGGGAAGTAAAGGATATTTCTAGATTTGAAATTATTTGTTTTGACATCGGTAGCCAGACGACCGGATGTGCGGTGCAATTGTCTTGTACTCATTAATTGTTGTTTAATTTTGAATTTAAATTGTAAACTGATATCGTATATAATAAGAAAAATGTAACTAAGTATATATATTTTATTATTATAGGTAAAGTCGTCGTAATTTCCCTTCAATTGCTATTGTATTAATTTAAACAATATAGATTAAATACATAAGACAAGACGTTTATATTAATATAGAATTATTAACGTTTTTAAGACACGACTTAAACTTAACTGTATATAAAAGATTGCTTCCAAAAATGATCATAAAATATGATTTTATGAAAACATAAACCTTAAGGCGTATTTACGTAAAAACATTAAATAAATTAATTATATCTAAAGTAATTTATTGTTGTTTCATGAAAACAATTTTCTTGTGTAAAATAACATAGCCATGTTCTTAGTGAAGAAAGATGTTTTTTACAATTAGTGCCAATTAGGACCTCAGTTTGGAGAGCTTTCCCCGTCACGTTATAAGATTTACATTATTATCACATTTTTACAGTGGCAGTGTATATCTAGAGAATTCTTGCGAATTTAGAGACTATTTGCAAATTTTTCTATTTTTTTAGTATATATTTCATATGTAAAAGTAAAATTCGTTGTTATAATACAAATACTGCATTTAATACGGAATATTTTTGTTGTAATTACTTGAAACAGGTCACGTTTGAATTTAATTATTACGTATTTATTTGGAAATTAATTAAATATATTCAGGTGTTTTTGGTAAGTGAAATTTAGGATTTTTAAATAAATTATCTTCATAATGTAGTAATGGTACTAAATTTTTAGGCTTCTTCTTTAAATGCTTGCGTAAAATGCAGAACAAATTACACTCAATACGCAATGCCTCGGAAAAGGTGGAAAGCAGGGAAAACAGGGACTGAGCAACGGAGTGTCTTAACACTAAGTTCCTATGGTTTCTGCAGTTCCCCCTGCTATGTGCGATATAAAGCGTGAAGACATAAAAAAATAATATTTGAGCTCTAGTTTTACTACCAAGTAACTATATTTGGATGTGTAAAAGATATTAATTTACTTACAAAAACAAACCAATTAAGTCCAGTTATCACGCGACTGACTAATTGTTCTAGTTGTGTATTCGAATTTATTTTTTTTTCTGTTTTGCCACACTCATCTATGTAACATAAGTACATAAGTGTACAGTAAATCTTGGCGCATTTATGATAAAAAAAATTACTCATAAATGATAAAAAAATTAATTGTTTTTATGCGATTTTATGAAAAATTCAAAAGCTTCTTGTCAACTTGTACACGCTTTACTTACATATTCAAATTTAACTGAAATAGTTAAAAAATGTCGATACAAATGAAATAAATACCAAATGGATGATTATGTGACAAATAAATCAAATTATAAAGTAGAAATTTTATTGAGAAAATAACATTCTTAGTAAATAATAAAAAAAGTATAATATAGAAAACTCTAAGGGATTAGGTCTAGCCTGGACTAGACTGGTCTGTGATACAATGGCGCCCAGTGGCGTCTGCGTCCTGATTACCATAATAAAATTATAATGACCAATATTAATAATTCATTAAAATATTATATAATTTGGTGGACTTATAAGGATATTCCTTATGATTTCATAAGGAATATGGTTACTATTAATATATAAATTATACAACTTGATTCATTTACGGTTCGATTTCAGTTCGAAAAAAATAATGTTATGGTACATGTTATGTCTTAAATTCAAGGAAAAGCGGAGAAAATAATACCCCTAAACTCTACGTTCTTTTTTCCAACTCTACTTTGAGATTTATGTTTTTTTTTAAATTAGTTGATATTTGTTCATATAAATATGCTTACTTCAACTCAAACATGTGACAGCAGTTATTATTTAATTTATTATTTAACAATATTAAATTGAAGTATTTCGTTAGATTAAGATTTTCGTTTTAAGATTATACTTAATAAAGTACAACATTAAATAAAAATAAAATAAACTCTTTAAGCAAAACTAGTTCACACTGTACTTACATAATTTGAACCTAGTAACACATATTCATAATTAAATAAATTAAATTAGATATACATGTATGTATATATATATCCAATTTTAAAAGAATTACTGAATATTAATAAATAAAATTAGATATACATGTTTATATATATATATATATATATATATATATATATATATATATATATATATATATATATATATATATATATATATATATATATATATATATATATATATATATATATATATATATATATATATATATATATATATATATATATATATATATATATATATATATATATATATATATATATATATATATACATGTATATCTAATTTAATTTATTAATATTCAGTAATTCTTTTAAAATTGGAGCTAATTATTACAAGATAGCACTTGGAGTGTCCGTTCCGTTGTTACTTATTATTCTTTATAGTTACAATAATTGTTATATATTTTTATTATTTTTAAAGTGTTAATTCCCACTGAAGATAGAAAAAATACTTAAAGAAAACGTATAAAGATTTGAACGCAACGGGACTCGAACCGGGGGGTTAAGTCCCTCTTTTTTTCATTGTATTATTTACAAATTGTTGCATTTATAGTTTATTGTAAGAGAATAGAGTATTTGTTTGATTATTATTTTCATTAATGTTTATGTCGATGATTATATAAAATTGAAGACCTAAGTAATAACTGATAAATGTTTTTTAGAAGAGAGATAATTTGTTTTTGTTTGTTTATAGTGCAATGAATAAATTACATGAGATATAATGGAGACTGATACTGATGTTAATAACGTACGATTTTAATAACGTATTATCGTCGTCAAGTTTTTATTTTTCTGACATTCAATATATAATATATATGTATATATATATATAAATATTATATATATATATATATATATATATATATATATATATATATATATATATATATATATATATATATATATATATATATATATATATATATATATATATATATATATATATATATATATATATATATATATATATATATATATATATATATATATATATATATATATATATATATATATATATATATATATATATATATATATATATATATATATATATATATATATATATATATATATATATATATATATATATATACGCACATATATAGTAAGCGAAAGTATTTAAATTAATAACAGACGTTAATAGCCTTGGGTACCGTAATAATTGATGGTAGTGTTTTATGTAACGAATGTAACATGAGCGCGTTAGTTTTACTTTCGTTAATCATTGCTCGTAAATCGTAAGTGAGCCAAGCGAGAGTTTAAAGGTTGATTGTAAATATAAATCTATATATTTAAATTTATATTTATAATCAACCTGTACATATTTAATATTATCATATATATATATATATATATATATATATATATATATATATATATATATATATATATATATATATATATATATATATATATATATATATATATATATATATATATATATATATATATATATATATATATATATATATATATATATATATATATATATATATATATATATATATATATATATATATATATATATATATATATATATATATATAGAATAGAGAGAGTCCTATATATAATACAAATAGTGTTGTAGTACCCATTGCACTACAACACTATCTATAATAAAAAATATTAAAAAGAATAATAATTTATATTATACTTCATTTGACTGATACGATAAAGACTGACCTTGTACATATGGATCATAAGCTCAATACTTTACTTATATTATTTATGGTAAACAGGGAAGATACATCGCAGTGGAACATAAGTGCAGGAAGGAGTATGGAAACATTTTGTTATAACTGTTTTATCTTGATTTTTGCTATCGTACATCTAAAATGTTATCAAAAGGAATCATTAATAGTTGTTAATCCAGTTTTGAAAATATTTTTGTTAAATATACTGTACAGTATAAGAGAGTAATTACTAAGAGGTACTAATTGTCCTTTTAGTTTCCTTCTTTAACCGTACAGTATTCTGGATATGTATAAAAACATATGACGGAACTTATTTATTTTATTTATTTATTTATTTTATTTCTTTATTTATAAAGGATAGCTTACAAATGAGAAAATACACAAAAGGCGATCTTATGGCTTAGTAGCCATCTCTTCCAGATAACCTTTAGGGCGAAAAGAAATACTTTACACTAAAAGAGGTAGGTGAGAAAGAAATATAAACTATTACAAGTAAACATAAAGAAATACATGATACCTATAAGACAATAAATAACTTAAATTTGACCTAAACAATTTAATCTATGTGATTTAAAACTTTGACATAGTTCTGTCGGTACGATTTTAAAATGAGTTTGTAAATTAATATTAAATTAGGTATATTTTATTTTATTTATTTCTATTTATTTAATATTTATTTACTTTAGAGTTTTGTCAGAGAGATATGAAAACAAGTCATTCTTCCGACTGAAGAACAACCCACAACCATCGTGTGTCGATGTGTCGTTATTGTTCCACTGTGCCACTAAAGAGTTAGATACTTAAAATGTCAAATTTTATTAGACTCTTTAGAGCTTAGAAATTTGCTGCAGGTAAATCAAACGTGATCTTATTATATAAGTTTAACATTTTGCTTAGAAATGCATACGTTAAATAAAAATTGAAAGTTGTTTTATGACTGATTCTAGAGTAATTATGTAATATATATTAAATAAAATATATTAAGTATATAGTTTATATTTTTGTAAATATAAATATTTCGATATTTTAGATACATTCCACGGGTGATTACTCCTAAAGCACTTTCTAATCAAGGTGCACCAACTTCCACTTCCAGTTACATACATATATTGATATTCACAATTACATACGAATAATGTGATATAATTTTACGAACTTGAAATTAACACCATAAAAATATTATTAAAACATTTGTATACTATATCGATAAATAAATTGAACATTGCTTTTTCATGTCACTTTATCACTTAATACTGAGCACACATACATTTTAGATACTAAATATTATACTATTTACATAGTTTTTCCACTAACAACTGAATTGTTTAATCCTTCTGCTAGTGACAAGACAAACATTTCTATATTTTGCTTTTTTTTAAATAGAACAATGACAGAGAGAATCTAGTGTTAACATATTCCGCTCTCTACATTCCTCCATTATTGCAAATTGTAAATTAATTTGTAAAATTGAAACCTACGTTTTATCTTAACACATTTTATTCGCTTAATTCGTAACACCGTTAGAATGAGCTTAAGTACAGGTGTAATTACGCGTTCTCGAGACTTTTTAGTTGATAATTGTGCACGGAGAACTATGTAAATACCAAAAAGGTCCTATTAGCAGACAGGTGCTTTGTAAGAATTTAAGTACAGGTAGGACGATAACTGCAATACGAGTATATTATAAAAACACTTCTCATACCCAGTTATTAGATGTAATATACTCATGATATTACATCTAACTAACATTGATTTCTCATCAACATTTACTTGTTTCTGTTTATTTATACATAGTGGTTTTTTTTTAATTTATTGGCCAATACGTAACAAATACATTTTATTTTGAAAATTTAAGTACCACAAAAACTTCGAGGGTTTATTTGGGTACAGAGAGTCATTTTGTTAATTCAGTAAATTTTGTTTGTAAAATTAATTTTTAAAGTATAACATCAAAACACATGTAGACTATACGTTTTGAGCGTATTCGGACTGTGATTCTGTATTTATTGAGTTAAATCACTTAATCTTCCGAGACAGTTGCTTAGATTACGGACGTTTGCTCATATACAATAGTTGCGATTGGCACAATTTCATTGCTTTTAATAGTCTTTGTCATCTAAGACTACCCTCTTTTACAATAGATTCCTAACTATATCTATTCAATTTACCTGCTTTAAAACTAAATGTTAGTTAGTTATTTAATTACCAAAACACAAAAATCATAACAAAGTACTGCAATATAGGTCTTTGCTTTACATCTATCTATAATGGAGAACTGGAGAAAATGAAAACTGGAATCTTCCGAAAAACTACAGTAAAATTACAATAATTTAAGTATTTCTGTTAACATTTATTAGCTAGCATATATTGTATAGTGTATCTTACACTAAGTTGTCAATCACAAAATGGAATTACAAAAAACTTAAACATATTCTATATTATTACAATAGTAAGGAATTGACGAATAAGTATTATACAACATTATTGTAAGCATTGCACAATTTAAGAGGCTGTATATAACAAGCACACAATAAACAAATCTGTATGTGAAATCACCTAATATGACTGGAACCCTGAGCCTTACAAGACAATGGTGATATCTTGGTTATCGAATATCTTCGTATTCTTATAAAAAATATTCAATAATTTAGTATGAATTATCACCTCGGAAATTACTTTATTAACAAATTGGAAACGTATTTTTTTCTACGGTCGCTATAATTGTTTTTTTATTTATTTAGTAAGAATGTACATATCAGTTACTATTTTAAATTCTTATATGGTTAGTACCATATAAGAATTTAAAATAGTTAGTAGTTACCAAAAGAATTTTCACATATTTTTACCGAATAACAACAAAGATATTGAAAAAGAAGTGATAAAACACTCCGTTCCTCACTTATGTCCACAAGACTTAATTCACAATAATGTCCCCTAATGAAGATCTAAACTGTAAATAATTATTTTACTTTTAATCATTATCCCACTAAAGGGACGCAGTTTCAAACTATTTCTAGTAATATGTTCGTAGTGAACATAGACGATTATTTAAATAATATTTTTCTTCTTCATTACGGTTATTTACTTTGTTCACATAAAGCTTGCGTCGCGAGGTGTAACATGTATATGTTTATATTGATAACTAAAACATTGTCAGTAAAATATTTTAAAATATTATAATACTCAAAATAAAGCAGCGTAATATCGTTGTGGCTCAGAGCCAGAACACGACGGTTTGTGGGTTCAATTCACACAAGGGAAAGAAGAATTTTTCTATTTCCATTTTTTTGTTCTGGTGACTAGACGACACTCACGTTGAATTCGACCACTCAACAAGAGCTCGAAAAAGACGGAAAAAAGTAAACAGAGTCTCTTAACTAGGTCCCTATGGTTCCCTCTGCCTATCCTATCATTTGTGGTATAATATTGTGAAGCTAATAAATATCTGTTACTTTTTTATAATTTCACGCTTTATCCCGTAAATGGCAGGGTAGGCAGAGGGGACCGCAGAAACTATAGAAACCTATTGTTAAAACACTCCATTGGTTCGTCCCTGCTTTCCATCTTTTTTGAGGCATTGCGTGTCGTGTGGCGGAACTCAATTTGTTAGTTTGACAGTCGGATACTAAATGTAGTATTGTAGTTTTATAGTTTAAAACTTATACTAGTGTAATGATGCTAGTACAAGGATTAAATTACAAAGCTAAACATTGTATATAGTGCCTACAAATTGAACAATAGGTCCAATTGTAACGTTTAAAATGCCTTATTATTACTTCGGTTAAAATTACCTTCGTTTTGGGTGTAATGTATATCAAATAAGGCAGCTTTTTGAAAGAAATCAAACGAACCTCTGAACCATCGTGTATCACAAACTAATACTATATATTATGCAATTATATTTCTCATAGACAACATTTATTATTCTAATGACATTCACTTAATAGAGAATCGTATATGTAGAGGTATTTCTTAGAAATTATTCCTTAAGTTGCACGTGGAACACAATATAAGAGCTGAAATAGAAATAGATAGAAGCTTACTATAAAAATAGTTATATATAAACAGAAATAAAAGTAGTAGCCATAGAAATCTGAAAAGATATATATATATATATATATATATATATATATATATATATATATATATATATATATATATATATATATATATATATATATATATATATATATATATTATATATATATATATATATATATATATATATATATATATATATATATATATATATATATATATATATATATATATATATATATATATTATATATATATATATATATATATATTATATATATATATATATATATATATATGTATATATATATATATATATATATATATATATATATATATATATATATATATATATATATATATATATATATATATATATATATATATATATATATATATATATATATATATATATATATATATATATATATATATATATATATATATATATATATATATATATATATATATGTATATATATATATATATATATATATATATATATATATATATATATATATATATATATATATATATATATATATATATATATATATTGTATAGTAGTATTATGATGAATATAATAAACTGCGTTCTGCTACCAAAAAATGTATATAATATATAGTGAAACCACGCCCTGCTACAGAAAATGTATATTGAATAATATAGGGTAGGATGTGCCGCATTTGTGGAAGCGTGCTGAGGGGGAGGTTATTTATTAATTATTTACTTTATAGTCGGTTTTAGGATAATAGAAATTGTACAGTACCTTATCTTCATGATTCACAACACAAACACTGATTGTTCACGGCACGTGGAATGTTTCACACTAGTCTTCTTCACTTAGGGTTACTTGCACTATTATCTTTTGTAGGTTTGTCTTTGTCAGGTTCAATATCAAGAGGGAATACACAAAAGGGAAATCAAATAAGGCTGAGGGAAAATCACACCGCTAATTAATATTAGATTCAGGAAGGACGTGCGCTCGCGTCGGCCGTCTCACGTGCCCCCTTTACTACAACTCGACAACTACTACTAACTACTACTGACCGCTCGCGCCGGGAGTTGGCACAAGACTTTTTACGACAACCCGCGCGGGGGTCATCGCAGGGGGCGGCACAAATAGGAATAAACATAGCCCCCGCCCTAAACATCTAATGTTTACGAGAAAATGGGAGTAACTAACTAATAGGTAGACGAACTAATTTGGTTAAGGCTCTCTTTAGGATACCTGTCGATGTCTTAACATCGACCACACGCACAACGCTATCTTTACCAGGATAAATTTGGGAAATGCGACCACGTCGCCACTGTAAAGGGGGTAAATTATCATCTTTGATGAGGACTAGCTCGCCTACTGTTGGAGGATTCACTGGATCAGTCCACTTCTGCCTAGTCTGCAGAGTGTATAGGTACTCTAACTGCCACCGCGACCAAAAATGTTGAGTTATCTGTTGCACTACTTGAAAACGGGTTAAACGATTAATTTTTACATTGTTATAGGGATACTCCGGCAAAGCACTAAGAGGTTGGCCAATCAAAAAATGACCAGGCGTCAAAACTTCTAGATCGTTAGGGTCATTAGATAAGGGACATAACGGCCGGGAATTTAATACCGCCTCAATTTTAGCAAAAATTGTAGTTAATTCCTCGAATGTTAAAGGAGTTTCGCCAATCACTCTTTTAAGGTGGGTTTTCGCAGATTTAACGGCTGCTTCGAACAATCCTCCCAAATGAGGGCAGGCAGGTGGGTCAAATAACCAATTTATACCCCTTTTAGTGAGGGTATCACTAATATCAAGTTTATGTTTAACTAAAAAATCATAAACATCGCTTAAATAGTTCGAAGCTCCTATATAATTTCTACCGCAATCTGATCTTATTAAACTAGGGAGACCGCGACGGGAAACAAAACGAGAGAATGCAGCGATAAAGGCTTCGGTTGATAATTCTGAAACTACTTCAAGGTGGACTGCCTTTGTAGAAAGACACACGAAAACACAAAGGTAACTCTTTACTAATCTTTTATTTCTAAACACCTGGGTTTTGGTCAGGAATGGGCCGGCAAAATCTGTTCCAACACCATCAAAGGCACGGGTAGGAGTAACACGATCTCTAGGGAGTTCACCCATAGGAGGTTGAGATGTGGCAGTTTTAAGGCGATAACAAGGGAGGCACTTAAAAATTACATTCTGGATAGCTCTGCGAGCAGACAATATCCAGAACTCACGGGACAATAAAGCTTGAAGAGCATTGGCTCCAGCATGACAATTTTCTACGTGGTAATGGGATATCAATAAGGTAACAAAATGACACCTTTTAGGAAGGAGTATAGGATGACGAGCATCGTAAGGAAGATTAGAGTTTCGTAAACGACCACCGACTCTGATGATTTCTTCCTTGTCAAGAAAGAGTGAGAGTCGTCTTAGGGAAGACCGCAAGGAAACGCCACGTTTTAACAAACTCAGCTCATCAGAAAAACAATAAGACTGTACTATTTTTACTAAATACAGGAGTGCATGCTTTCTTTCTTGGGTAGATAAAGATACAGATAGCTCAACGGGTAAGTTTCGGGTTTTATTTACAAATCTCAACATATAACAGGTCACGCCAATTAATTTTGTAAAGGAACTAAAACGTTCAAGTAAGAATAATGGATCAGGTGCAGGCAAGGAAGTAGTGGTTAACAAACAACGAAGTCCGGGAAGATTAGGATCAGAATCAGTATTAGACTCTGCAACGGGCCACTGGGTGTGAGGAAATAATAACCAGGTACAGGACCACCATAAATAATTTTTAAGTAAGGTTGATGCTGTTAATCCACGGGATGCACAATCGCTCGGATTCACATTACCAGGAATATGCCGCCACTCTAATTGAACTTCTGAGCAGGATATCTGGGAAACTCGATTGGCTTCAAAGGTTTGTAAGTTATGAGGAGGGGTCTTAAGCCAGGCCAACACAATTTTACTATCGGTCCAGGTAGTGATGGAGTCTAACTGGATTGACTTTCGTAATTCAGGGACAACATGATTAATTAATTTAGTAAGCAGGGTAGCACCAAGTAATTCTAATTTAGGTATAGTCAATCGGGTACGTATAGGGGCAACTTTAGTTTTAGAAATTAGGAGATGAACTGAACACTGGCCTGAAGGATTTTCTGCTCTTAAATACACTACTGCGGCAAAGGCGGATTCTGACGCATCACAGAAACCATGTATGGAATAGGAAAAGGAACTGTCAGTAAAGACACGCCGCGGGATTGAAATATCTTTAACACACTCAAGGTTTCTAATAAAAAGGTTCCATTCTAGGGTTAGCTCAGGGGTAAGTACATCATCCCAGGAAAGGCCAGACAGCCACAATTTCTGTATAAATAATTTTGCTTTTAATACAACAGGGGATATCCAACCGCAAGGATCATAAATTCTGGCTATTAAGGACAAAACCTTGCGCTTTGTGACTGTCTCAGTAGGTTGAAATGAAAAACGGTAAGTAAATGCATCACTGGTGGGGTTATAAAGGACACCGAGGACTGCAAATGTTTGAGGGTTATCAGGGTCTTGAAAAGAGTGAGACAGCTGCAGATGATCTGAAGGTAAGTCTGCGAGAAGTTCAGGTTTGTTACTAATCCATTTCCTAAGCTCGTAACCACCACAAGTCATAATATTCGCAAGTTCAGATTTAAGGATACGAGCATTTTCAAGGGAATCCGAACCAGTAAGACAGTCATCAACGTATACATCATTCTCTAGGACTGCAGCAGCTTTGGGGTAAGTATCACGTTCCTGCTCAGCTAACTCTAATAATGTACGCATTGCAACGTAAGGACTAGAACGCAAACCATAAGTTGTAGTATTTAGGGAATAGGTGAGTAAGGGATCAGAAGGGGATTCACGCCATAAAATAAGTTGGTATTTACGATCATCCTGATGTACCCACGACATACGGAACATCATGCGTATGTCTGCCACAAACACAACGACATGCTTACGAAAGTTAAGGAGGATTAGACTAATGTCCTTTTGTAATTTAGGACCACTATGTAGGCACTCATTAAGTGAGATACCGTTAGACGAGGGACAACTACCATCAAAAACAACACGTATTTTAGATGTGTCTCCGGTCTTAAAGACACCATGGTGGGGAATAAAGTAATGTTCACTGGGTAAGGGGAAGGGATAAGCACTCATATGATTTACCTCAATATACTCACGCATAAAAGAAATATATTTATCACGTAATTTAGGGTCCGCGTTTAAACGCTTCTCGAGGCCAAGGAAACGACGGATAGCTGTAGGTTTAGATTCTCCAAGAGTAGGTCGATCGTTCAGGAAGGGGAGTCTCACAATGAACCGACCGTCAGTGTGACGGGAGGTTGTACTTTTAAAAAATATCTCACACACGTTATCTAAGGGGTTAGCAATCATAGGTTGAGGGGTCTCTTCGACCTTCCAGAATCTCTCGATGAGACGGGATAAGGATATTCCAGTCATAGGGGGCTCTAATTCACCATAATCGGCAGCGACTGGACCGCAAACAATATAACCAAAAATTGTAGATAAAGCAGTAAGGCCGTTAAAGTTAAATATTTTATCTTGTAATAAAAGCGCGCCGAACACGTCAGCACCCAATAGTATATCTATCGGGCCAGGCTTATTATAGGTAGGGTCAGCAAGGGAAAAATCACTACTAGGAAAAAACACAGACTCAGGGAACTCAAACTCAGGATGCGTACCGGCAATCACATCTATAACCATAGCAGAGGTTGACACCTCAGGGAAGGAATTATACAAAGGTTTAAAACACAAGGAAATAGAACCACGGGAAACCACTAAAGGAATATTACCTATGCCACGTACAGGGGCACAGGAGGGGGAGATGGTCAAATTGAGGTAATTAACAACAAGATCGGTTGTAATGAGGCAACACTGGGCACCGGTATCACATAAGGCACGCGCTTCAATAAAATAGCCACTAGCAGTTTTAACGTGTAATTTAACAGTAGGCAATAATATAAGGGAATTGGGTGAGATATTAAGGCAAGGGGAAGGGGGAGTAATACAAGTATCTAGCTATGTGGGTCTATCTTCTCTATTATAGGAATTATCACGATATCTTATAATATTTTCAACCTGTCTAGGTTGGGGCGGAGCATTTTCTCTGGGGGGAGAAGCTCTCTGGGAATGTCGTTGGGGGGAGCGCTGGAGTTGCGAAGGGGAATATTTCTTATGCTGGCCCCCGCCCATATGGGGACCGCGGGTAGAAGAAGGATAGGTACGCGGATAATTGCGTTTATTAAATTTGGAATTATAATTATACTTACGATTGGATGAGGTGGGATACATTGGGTTACGGGAATCATTAAAACATAGCATAGTGTGATGGGATGAGCGACCGCAGGTTGAACATTTGTAGTCCCGCTTGCACATAAGAATTGAATGTTTGTCCAAACACCTATAACATAACCGGGAATGTTTTACAAATCCCGATCTTTCTCTAGGATTCATAGCTCTAAATTCGGGACATTCACGGAGGTAATGGGAAGAGGAAGCACACAGGTAACATTTTTTACTATTATTTATAACATTTTTTATTTTTAACATTTTTTGTCTATTATCTAATATAGAGGAGGGAGGAGCCGCAAAGTAAGTATGTTTAGGTACAGTACTTTTAAATTTCGTCAGGTTAGAATCTACAAGGGAGGTGTTGCCAACGTTGTCATGGTGACGACATTCGTCTTCCAAAAAGGTAATAAGATTTTCAAAGGTAGGTAACTCATCAGCGTCACCGCCATAACAACGCTCAAAACGGGATTTCAAATCAGAGGGAAGCTTAGTCAAACATATATGTACTAACATATAAGACCAATAGTATACGGGTAAATCTAAGCGCTCTAAACAGCGATAGGCAGTTAACAAGGGGTTCAAAAAGGCCGCGCGAAAACCTGTAAATTTATTCGAAATCTACGGCAGGGTAAGTATCTGGGTTATGTAGGTATCAGCAAGAACCCGTGTATTGTGATACCGCTGTTTCAACAATTCACGAGCAACTTCATAGTTGCCTTCTTCAATTTTTAAATGTAGCAACAACCGCTTAGGTTCATCTGCTAAGGATCCAACCAAGTACTGTAATTTCATTGTGGGGGTTAAATGGTGTTGGGAATCTACTACACTGTCAAACTGATCAATAAAACTTATCCAGGAGTCAGGACGTCCATCAAACTTAGGGATAGGTAAATCAGATAATCTATTATAAGGAGTTCGCTCAGTAATATTTCTACTACTCATTCTTACGGGTGTACTGGCCATGACAGGATCAACTACGGGAGCAGGTGGGCACAACTCTAACTGATGCACCCGGAGGTCGTCTATTTTCTTATTTACTAAACGCACTTCTTTTTTTACATAACTAATTTCTTGGTAATCGATAGCCGGGTCTAACCCACCCAGGAGCACTGAGGACGCGTTTACAAATAAATTACAATGAGAATCTAAATCCTTGAACCTAACTAATAATCTAGGTATTTCAGAAGTGCCAAGAAGTTCCGAGGTATCGGCAATCCAATCGGAAACAAAGCGTACCACACCTATATTTTTTCTATATTCTGCGCTTTCCGTATATAAGGAACATTTTACTGTTTCATCATGAGTAGCCATTTTAAATTATAAAGTAAACTAATAACTGAACTAAAATATTAAAAATTAATAAACGCGTAATAAACAATGAACCCACTACCAACGGGCGAGATCAGAAATCAAGTAAACAAATAACTCAACTAAAATATTAAAAAAATAATAAACTCGTAATAAACAATGAACCCACTACCAACGGGCGAAATCAGAAATCAAGTAAACAAATAACTCAACTAAAATATTAAAAAAAAATAATAAACTCGTAATAAACAATGAATCCACAACAGCTGGCGAGATAAGAAACCAGTTACGGTCAAGTTCAGGGACGCGTCGCATCTACATATATCGCAATACAACAAAATAATATGATATACAATATGACTACAATTAAGGCTTAAGCTTCATTTAAATAAAAATAAAAGGAAAAAGGGTAACAATAAAAGTGTAGGGATAATATTTTAAAGTAAGTTAGTTTTTTAAGGAAATTATATTAAAATATTTTAACTAACTTCAATTATAATTTAAAACGGGATAGGTAATAACGTATAGGCGTAATATTATAAAATATATGTAACCATATTATGTGTATTTATTATATTTTATATTTAATATATAAAATTATATTCAATATTTATTTATATATTTTACACATTATACATTCACCCTACACAATTATATATTCAATATTATATGTATAAAAATTTCATATAATATTATTTATAATAAAATATAATTCACGAGCATACTCGAATGAAACGCGTAGTATGCGGCAAGGCGAGCGCGCGACGATATGATTCTACCCACGACTGCGTTATATTTTAAACAACTCGATGCGAACACGTTTTAAAAGGTTAGGAAATCAAATTATATTGTAATTATGTGTTAGGTACCAAATTAAGAGCCAAAATACCAAAACGGGAAAATAACACTGTAATGAAAGGGACTCAGGGGCATGAACTACGCTATAATCAGGGGACTCAGAGGGATTAAACCACGATATAATTAAGGGGGCCCAGAGGGATGAAAACTACGCTATAATCAAGGGGATTCAGAGGGATTAAACCACGCTCTGATCAAGGGGGACCCAGAGGGATGAAAACCACGCTATAATTAAGGGGGCCCAGAGGGATGAAAAACCACGCTCTGATCAAGGGGACTCAGAGGGATTAAACTACGCTATAATTAAGGGGGCCCAGAGGGATGAAAACCACGCTCTGCTACCATATATATATATATATATATATATATATATATATATATATATATATATATATATATATATATATATATATATATATATATATATATATATATATATATATATATATATATATATATATATATATATATATATATATATATATATATATATATATATATATATATATATATATATATATATATATATATATATATATATATATATATATATATATATATATATATATATATATATATATATATATATATATATATATATATATATATATGTGTGTGTACATGTATATATTTTTCTTTTCTTCTATACATTCTCGATGGACATAACTGTGCTTTATACTTATCTTTTTCGACTGCACCCAGCAAAGTTGCAATATATTGATACTCCACTGGGATTCTCTATACACCACAATGTGGTATTTCTCGACCCAAGTTCTGAGAGCTTTGAAAGTAGACTGTAAGTTGGCTTATAAATATTGCCTGCTGTGCGCTGACTCTTTATATATATTACTTTTAAGTAGAATGGTTAATTTTATTTTAATAGTATATATAATATACTAAGTTGCACCAATTTAATTACATATATTTTTAAGACCTACATCACCTAAGGTAAAGAAAATCTTTTAACAACATTAATAAAAAAATACATTCAATACATACTAATATTATAGGTTACTTTAAGTTTTGCTTAAAATAAATTAAATTTATTTATATTTACAATATTTGTATTTTGCGAGTATTTTTAAATATAGGAGTCGTCGCCTATTTAGAGTAGGCTTTTCCTAAAACTGTACACTTATACTTACTCGTGTTCTCATTTCATTTAACCTTTTAATTGTGTAAGGCGTCTGCCTATGGTATCTGGTATCCTACAGACGTCTTACATTTTCCCTCACATCTATTTTACTTTTTTTTATAATTGCTTTTTTTATCAAATAGTTAGGAAAGTTAACGTCTGCTACATCCGTATGTTATACCAGTGTCAAGTTTATGTACCTATATATATATGTTTTGTGTTACTGTTTTTCCAATTTTTACTTCCACATATTCAAGTATAACTCATACTTACATATTTGTTTCAGTGATAGTGTCGAAACTTAGCGCAAAGAGATGTTGATTGGCAAAAGTCCAAAAGGCATCGAACCCACAATCTTTGCGTTTGCAGTAAGATGCTGTTCCACCGCACCTAGAGAACCGTAACATAAATAAGTCTACAGATACAAACTCATGTTAGTTTTATATGAAATCAAAACAATCTAGATAATTTAATTTAAGCATTGTGACACCATTTTTCCATAAATACGTGGCTACATAATTGGGTACATAATTTGTATTTTTTTAAGATATTGTTCAAATTGTATTATATATGTATAAAGCTTTTGCAGCGCACAACTTTTTCGCTCATTTTAGAGAAACCAAATGCTGTAGGAGTTTCTTATAAAAACATTTCCCTATATAGTAGATGGATGGTTCATTGAACCTATACTCATCACCGTATATTACAAGATTTTGATTACACTGCGAATTTCATACAACATTCTACAAGAACGAGGCTTAATCCATAGTATTTTATGAGTCTCGAATCTCTCTATTCTATTTTTTTAATGTAAATTCTACTTAGCTACCTTGACAGGTCCTCGAAAAATAGTCATCACAAATCGATAGACATATAGACAAATTGTCTACAAAATAACTGTTATAAATGGCACTTATTTATTTGACCTTAGTACCCTAAAATTATAAAAATTTATCACGTCATCTGTTATACACCTATATGCAACTGATACTCTTAACGCTAATAAATTGCGACGACTGCAGACAGTCATTAAGGTAAAATTATTTAATTATCATAATGGCGCAATATGGGATTAAAACATATTGGTAAAATGTACACTCGCAGCTTACTAGTATATACAGAGAAATGTAACAAGCTTTAAGCTCTATAACGTTAACGTACTGACCGATAAGCTACAACGTTAATGTACTAGGACTAGTAAGCTTCCAGGTTAATATACCAGGACTAGTGAGGTACTAGGTTCTATTTGTTTTTGCGCCAACTATGAATTTAACTTTATATATCAATTACACAGCTCCACGCATGATCCCGCTAATAGCAGGGTAGGCAGAGGGAGTCGCAGAGACCATGGGAACCTAGTGTTAAGACACTTTGTTCCCCGCTTTCCGCCTTTTCGAGGCATTACATGTTGAGTGGCGGAACTCAATGCCGCGCTTTTACATACGTACCAGAGCGAAGAAAATGAAAAGAATTACTTCTCCACGAGTAAGAATCGAACCCACAAGCCATCGTGTTTATAAACAGACGTTACACCTCTACGCTATAACTTCTATAATTAAGTATATCGTAAATTGTAGTGCAAAGGAACGGCGTCTGACAGTACATTCGATTATTTTGGCCTGATTCCATCAGGTGAATAAAATATTTTAAACTGCTTCAACGAGATTGTTTCAAGAATTCAGGCTGAAATAAAAAAAAACATCTAAAATTTTGTCGCGAAAAAATCTATATTAATCCTAATTTAGGTTTTATATTAAGTATTATCTATGTTAATAATGAAATAAAAACTTTAAAAGCAACATTTAATATTTATTCAATTTACTTTTATTACTGTATTATATAGAAACCATTTCTGCGGATTGATCGTAACATTGCGTCCCCTTTTACCATATTCTTACAAGTGAACAGTATTAAATTTAAGGAATGAGAACGTGTATTTATTATAAGCGGCTTACATTTCTTTTGGTTACTTACTCTTACTATACTTTATATTATTTATTTTATCTTTAAAAGATTTCTCGCAAATAAAGATTACGATCTTTACTTTTCGATTAAGGACATTGCGTGTTTTTTGTTGGATTACAATTTTTATATATCGCCGTCATGGCGCAGTTGTGATGTATGACCGACTATACACAATAGTTAAAGATTCTAAATAAATATGATAAAAAAATTTACATTACAAATATTCTTACCTCCTTAGTTCGTTACAACAACATGGTGTAGCGTTGAGTTACGCCATATAACTTGCTTAACTTCTGTTAATATTTGATTTTCCTTAATAATTAGCCAATAGTGAACTTAGAAATTATTTTCTATATAGCCGTAATAAGTAGGTTTTCTTAGTATCTGACTCACGGCAAAACATTATTGTTTCCTAACTAGCAGTTATACAATACGTGAGACCATCGAATTGTGAGATTATGCAAAGATTTCACCTAAGTACATACATACCTACGTGTATAGAAATAAAATTATATGTCGTTTTTAATTAAATTAAAATATTCAACATTTGAATTACTTTTAAATTATACAGTGAACGTTATACTAAAATATTCTTTCTTTTTTTTTTTTTTTTAGCTTCACGCTTTATCCCGCACATGGCAGGGTAGGCAGAGGGAACTGCAGGAACCACAAGAACCTAGTGTTAAGACACTCCGTTACTTAGTCCCTGCTTACTCCGTCCCCACTTTCCGCCGTTTTCGAGGCATTATTGCGTGTAGAGTGGGAATTCAACGCCGCGCTTTTGCCTTAGATGCCAGAGCGAAGAAAATGGAAATAGAAAAATCCATCTTCTCCGACTGGGGATCGAACCCAGTAACCGTCGCGTTACAGGCTGAAGTCTGCGCCACGACGGTCCTCTATATATTCTAATATATATATATATATATATATATATATATATATATATATATATATATATATATATATATATATATATATATATATATATATATATATATATATATATATATATATATATATATATAATATATATATATATATATATATATATATATATATATATATATATATATATATATATATATATATAAATTACTCTACTTAATAAATTAAGTTAACACTAGATTCCTATGGTTCTCACGATTCCTACTGCATGAAGCCATGAAGAGAACCTCTACAAACAAAAAGAATAGTAATTGTCACAAAATGAATGCCAACCTACACTTTTATTTTAATCTTCGCTTAATTGTTATTTATATAAAACTAAAAATAGTGTGCATTATTAAATTTACCGCGAACGAATTAACGCTGCGACCGCCAATTACACCTTGTTACATACATACATACAGGCGGTCGTGAAAAGCACTTGCGATACCTGACCTGTCACATATTTATATAGAATGTGAAATATTTAAATTAGCGTTCACCAAAAAGGTTGGACGCATTAACATTTTAACGTTTCGGTGTATATTATATTTATGTATTTTTTTAAAATATTTTAATATCGCATCTAAGTTCTTAGTTATCGTTAAACACTTATTATATTGACGTTCGAAGTATTTGCTGATAATATAAAATTTAAATTAAAAAAATATACAACAATTGATATTTTTAAAATATATTTCCAGTATTAATTAAACTTTAATAGATTTTTATTTTTAACTTAAGACTAAGTAGTTTCAACGGTCCGCGTCATCTACATAATAATTGGAAGAAGCTCATGTCGATCTCGATCTCGCTAGCCCCAATTACATAACCCTATGATTATACCAAACAGTGTAAGGCTAAAGGAATCTATAGTTGGAATGTTAACTGCCGTATAAATAATTTTAATGAAGTGATTAAATTATATGTATTAGAAATATATATTTTTAAATATATATATATATATATATATATATATATATATATATATATATATATATATATATATATATATATATATATATATATATATATATATATATATATATATATATATATATATATATATATATATATATTTGAATAGAAACGAAAAGACTAAATGGCTAAATAGTACCCGGGAAAGCTTAGTGGAGTACCAAGAGAGTGTTTTTAATAAATTTTCGCAACGGGAAAATCACGTTTACACATTTTGTCATCCACACAGAAATAGTTGCTACAACAACTATTATTAAAATTATGTGGCCAAATAATAACATGTACCTACATATTAATTTTTAATTTATTCACAAAAAATGACCCATTGTCTTTATAATAAGGTTCTTATTTGATAACAAAAACGCTTTTTTTATGTAATAGAGTTATTCGATCAGAATATAAAGGTGCATTCGTTCTCGTCTCGCACTGGTGCCACCCAACCGATACCGCCGCGTCGTGGAAGCCGAGCCAATAAAGAACTTTTATTGTTTATTTATTCAGTACCTTTTACTTATTAAAAATAATCTTTTACATACTGCAACATTACGTCACCTGATGCCGTATTTCTTATTTAGTGGAAATGTTGATCTTTAAAATATGTTGTTATTATTAATGTTTTATTTATTCAAGATTATTAATCATTACTGCAAATATATATATATATATATATATATATATATATATATATATATATATATATATATATATATATATATATATATATATATATATATATATATATATATATATATATATATATATATATATATATATATATATATATATATATATATATATATATATATATATATATATATATATATATATATATATATATATATATATATATATATATATATATATATATATATATATATATATATATATATATATATATATATATATACTAAACATCTAAGCACGTGATGCAACACACAAAGTACAAATCTCGATATTGAACACTAAGCTGATTGCTTCCATTACCCTCCCTATTCATAGTAGACTCATAGAAAGCTTATGAGATCAGCACTTGTAGGTTAAAGCATATTACAGGATGAACACTGATACTAGTACTTGTACAGAGTGTAGATCCTCCCTAAAGTCAGTGCCAACCATATTAAGACATATCAAGCTAATTGTATGAACTAGAGCCGTCGTGGCGCAAAGATGCAGCGTATGCCTGTAAGCGCCACGGGTTATGGGTTCGATTCCCACTCGAGGAGGATGGTTCCTGCGGTTCCAACTACCCTGCTATAAGCGGGATAAAGAAGTCATACTACTATAATACTAAATGCCTAAAATATGGGTAGTGTGAATTTTATGATTAAAGATTGGACGTTGAGATCTAAAATTAGTTCAAAATTGTTTCCACCTATAAATTTAATACTTTATTGTTTTAAAGTACCTCTTGACTTTTATATGTTAAAATATTATTCCGCTGATTAAAATTTAACAGCATATTTTTTTACCTTACTTTATTTTTTCATAAAAATATTTAGTACCAATACATTTTTTTACTATTTTATTGTAGTATACTAAAGACAGCTTGATGGTATAATTTTTATCTACATAGACTTATTTGCAATATAATTATTTAAGTTTCAATATGTAGGTTTAAAAACTCATTTCATATTCTTAAAGTTATGCAGTACATGGCGCAACGAGTGCTATAACCGCTATACAAACTAACGTGACAATATTACGGTGTTGCCACAAGGTCATGACAGTGTCAACGTGATTACAATCGAAATATATTATATAATGTCGAAAATTGTGTCACAGAATTTGTAGCACACACATAATATATTTTGGCTGAAATGTTGCTATGTCATAAAAATTTCTTTATTTCATAATTAATAATATAATAAATTGGTCATTGAATGAATTATATTTACTTCTGAATGTATATATGTATATAGAGCCGTATATACATATATATACATTGAGCGCAGCCGCGTTTTTTTTTCAAGCGCAAGCCTTAAACTGATTCGACTGATCGATGACTTCGCTTATCAGCCATAGCGTTAGTTCTAAGTAATATTAATTATAAAAAAATATAAAGATTATTATAGATGTTCATTATGATAAATATTAATTCTATATATTATGTAATAATATTAATATAATCAATATTTGTGATAAGAACATATAGTATAAGTTAAAAAGCGGGTACGGACCAAGTGTCTGTAGAGTTAATTATTTTTAAATAAAAAAAAAAAGAAAAAACTGCAAATCCTTCCAAATGTTCCAATAAGTTTCCAAAAATATATAAAATATTTTTATTTAGTATTGACATAAAATACAACCTCCGAGTTGTCAAATTTAGTCTCTTATCGATATTAAAAATAAAATAACTTAATAATAATTAAAAAACACAATTATCACTAATTCCGAAACGCATATCCTTCACCTGTCCATTGAAAGGATCTTTAGCAATACCAGTGACATCACTTACCGCATAACTGTAATAAAACGAAAGAGAATAAAGAATCCGCTTTGTTGTTACGTAATAGGCGCGACGTGATCACGTTTGCGAACACTCAATCCAGATTATAAATGGCGAATATCTTATAAGGTTTGATATGAGGAAGCAGATACTACAGGGTTGTCGCTTTGGACAAGTAAATTAGATGTTTTTTTAGGTGATTTTTAATGAAGTCTCGTGTATAGAATGAGGTGCAGTTTGAAATGATTTAGATGTGCTTGTAAAAATATAAATATGGTAAGTATGGTATGATGACTATCATAGCTCTGACTGTAAACGTGGTGTTCGTGGGTTTTATTGTTACTCACGGTTTTTTTTTTAATTTCTTCCATTTTGCTCTAGTAAAAATAAGCGTAGCATTGAGTTGTATCACTTGCCTCTAACGACTAATTTAGAAAATAAATATAAATATATTTAACATATAATAATATAATATATAATAAGTTTCAATACCTACAGACAATTCAATTATTTGCTAGCTTAAATTGTATTTATTTTTCACATAAAATTACGGGATTTAATTCGTTAAGACATTATTTACTTAAATGGACTAATTAGTCAGGATATTGTGGTTGCGGCTTCGTCGCCAACTGTATATTTAGTTGCCCATTTCATAGCATATAATTCAGGTGTTAATTTGCATTTACTTTGCTACCGAAATTATGTATGTATGTATGTATATATATATATATATATATATATATATATATATATATATATATATATATATATATATATATATATATATATATATATATATATATATATATATATATATATATATATATATATATATATATATATATATATATATATATATATATATATATATATATATATATATATATATATATATATATATATATATATATATATGATATAGATGTGCTCCTTGTAAACTAATTTAATTCTATAAATTCCCCAGGTCGAAATGCATCCCTTATAAATCTAACTTTATATATATTTATAAATATCTTAAAATGTGTTTTTTAAAAAAAAACCAGCTGATTTTTGAATAAAAAATATAACAATGACACTCTTCTGACGGCCACAGACAGATAAGAGTTATCTACATAATATACAAATGAACAAGTTTTTAAAGTAAACATAAAAAAATAACACAACGGTATCTGAACACGCGCCTCTTGGAAACCGTCCAAGTGCTCTGACCACTAAGCTATGGGGTCATCTCTCGCGCTGTGTCGAATCTCCTATATGCTTGTGCTATGACTATTTCTTTTTAATGATTGACCAACATAACCTTTATATGTATGACATTATACTGTATATAATTGCTTGTATTTTATATATAATACATTAAATTATATGTAATTTGATAGCCCTGCCCGTGTAGTCACAAAGTGGACGGGTCGCGGAAACGATACCTAAGAACGAGTCGAATTACTTTCTCGAACGAACGTCTTACACCCACTTGCAGAGATGGAACTGACGAGATAAAGAACTTTAAGCGTTTAAATTATTTGGTTAAATACATTACAATAAATACCTCACCTTACCAATACCTTATATGAAAATATGCACCTGTATATTATACCTAGATACCTATATATTAGGTATATTATGTATATAAACTTAAATATTCAGTCTATAGATAAATTTAAATTATTAATTTGTAAGATATTTTAAAGTTTCAAGTACTAATTAATTAAGAAATTAAGGCAATATATATAATTATCATGTAAATAATTTCTGGATTTGGATTTGTATGCCCATAAGCCAACACTCTATGTTTAACATAAAAGGATACTCCAACATTTCATATATTGCATAAGAAATATAAAGTAAGGTACCATATTATATAAATAATATATGTGTACATTCAAATTTTATGTTTTTTTTTATTATTTAAAAAAAAAAAAACAAAAAATATATTATAAACATTACTGAAATAACTATCGTGAAACGAAACCAGTAAAACTTATATTTATCACATCTCTATTAAACTTACAACATCTCTATGCTTTTAATCTAAATAAAGAAGGTAACAATATTTTATAAAATAATAATCCATATTTAATTTAAAACTTAAGTAAACTCACTATAATTGTATAAACAAATAACACGCAAACAGTTGGACCATATAAATATCGTTATTTATTATTATTTTAAACTTTCATCGCACTTACGTATGTAATAAAAAGTTTAAATTACGTTTTATAGGCCCAGTTCAGGAGCTGAGTATTCGACGGCCATTATATAAGTAGATAATGAAACAAAGGTGTTCGTTGTTCGCTATAGTACAATAATATTCGATCTACGATGATTTCTATGAAACTCCAAATGTTATTAACAGGTGACTGATTTCATAATGCTGTCAGCAATGTAGCTTTTACATTGAACTATTTTAGCTTTATATTTCATTCAAAGGGATTTATATTGTATAGGGTATTTATATCATTTATTTGAATTTCGAAAATGTGACGTTGAATTCCGCCAAGTAACACAGATTGTATATTAAAATATCTTTTGTTGTGTTAAGAGTTTCCTCGTCCAGAATTTATTTTTTTTATAGCTTCATGATCCCGCACATAGCAGGGTCGGCAGAGAATAGTGGGACCTAGTGTTATGACACTTCGTTCTCCGTACACCTCCTTTTTCAGGAATTGCATGTTGAGTAGGAGAGAAGAAAAGCCATGATATTGAGCAGATGTTGATGGAATAAAGCTTAGCTTTTGTTAAAGCATACGAGTATAGCAGTTAAGTCGCTGTTATAGTCATAATTGCATTTCACAAAGCATCTAATTTTCTTTATTAGAACAAATTTCAAGATGCATTCGATGTCATTATGGTTCCTCTTAAAAGTCTTAATCTATTCAAGTCGCACAATATTGTTTTAATAATTTTAATATTTTATATATTAATTCTAAAATTATTAAGTCGATATTTAATTTGTTTTCCTTTTATATAAAAGGAAAATATAATTTAATATATAATAACAATAATATTTATTAAAGAAAACGCAAAGTTTAAAGACGAAGTAGTCGACGAAGTAGTAAGAAGTGTCGTAGCATGGAATAATTATGGAATGAATTATTTTTATTTCTCCGTCATAGCAAGAAAAGTTGAAAAAGCGGCGTTGAGTCCCGTCACTCAGGTGCAATATGTTGATTTTGAGTGGAAAGCGCCAAATAACACGTCAAGACATGCAGGTTATCTCCTGCTTACCACGCCAAGTGTTGGATAAAGCTTGACGTGATTTTAACAACAATTTTTTGAATAACCATTATAGCTTAATCAGAATCATAGCAGCTTTGTATCGTCAATATCTAACTTTTTTGCTAACAAGCTAAACTAAATCTAATTATGGGTGATTTCAAATAAATACCACACTAATTAATGGACTGGTACAATAAAAATAAATAGAAGTTTATTTGAGAAGAATGCGCCGTAAGTATCTGACGAGATATTCAATATTCGAGAATGCAGCGACGATGCTGTGGAATTGTAGGTATTCTGTGATATTTTGTGTTTAACGACTTACAGCTCGTGATTTTGTTTAAAAATAGTGTTTTTTATTTTATTTAGAAATTTAATATTATATTTGTTAGTAGACAAATTATATTTGTAGTACTGTTCAGTTCAGTTTGCTATGAACTGTATCTTACCTTGTATCTTTTTCGTTAACAATATACGTTATATTTGGGCGTAGTTAATTTTGAAAGACGTATATATTAAAAAAATATTAAATTTAAATTTTTGATAAGAAGTTTTTGATAAGAAATATTCAAGTCTACCGTAATATCTATATTTCTTTCTTTAGGAAGGATGAAAATAAATTGCATATAGAAAGCTGAGAGAAGCCAAGTCAAGAAATAAATACCAAGACACTTTGTCGTCTGTTTTACGCACGAATTTGAAACACTACGATATGACCAAAAGAACATGATTACGCATTTTGTATTAACATATTACATCACACTTGGTAAGAACTAAGAATTAAGGCGGGAACCCACAAGTTAACTGTCAGAAAACAGGGTAGGCAGAAGGTGCCACAGAAAAAAATTGTCAGTTACTTCGTTTCGAAGTATTGCGTCTTGAGTGTCTGAATTCAATACCGTACCTTCCCTTGTTGCCAAAGTGAAATAATTAATTTAATAATTCTTCTTGAATAAGAATCTTAAATCTTGAATCTACAAACCATCGCATTTATAATTAGACGAAGTGCCTCTGTCACGACGATCCTGTAGCACATTCAAAGTCGTAAGGCAACGTATATGAATACGTAAGCTACTTAGGAGAAAATGGTTACGCCAATTCAAAGGCTTGTTTGCCAATCAATTTGATGAATATTACCAAGTATTATGACCGTGTTTACTCATTTAGGACTCGAGCGACGAAGAGGATTCACATAATATTACACTATTCAAGTACCTATATAGCGATGCAAGTGTGCTGTGTAATATATATATATATATATATATATATATATATATATATATATATATATATATATATATATATATATATATATATATATATATATATATATATATATATATATATATATATATATATATATATATATATATATATATATATATATATATATATATATATATATATATATATATATATATATATATATATATATATATATATATATATATAAAATATTTAATTATGTCGAAAATATAAATATTATATAAAGTTCATCATTTATTTTAAATTTTTATGTTAAAATTAGAAATGTTTCTGGCTTTTACATTTTGAATTTTCGTATGTTATAGTAAAATGTATGCTTTGTAATTATCACGCTCCTCCAAATAATACTAGAGAGACCTGACTGATGCATCAATTTTATCTATTTCAAATATATGCTTATATTGAACTGTTTTCGCGCACATTTTCCTGGTATTTTATTAGGTATATATACATATATTTGAGCTGCTGCGTAAATTAATGTAGATTAAATAAATAATTAGATTAAAACTTTTAAAAATCATAAAATATACACATAATTCATATTTTTTGTATATATACAATGACCTGTAATGTTAATAAATACCGAATGTACTCGTATAATACGACAAAAATATTAAGGCATAGCATCTGCAAGACTAAAACCACGTACCACGTTTGCTGTCAGATGAGGTGTCATATCATTAGGCCGCTGCCATCGCACAGTGTATACACTATACAGTGTTGTAATCTTAACTAAACTAGGTAGTTTCAGGGGTCACTTTATAGTACATATTAAATTAAACTATGTGGGGTTACGGGATAATTTTACTCTTAGTTAGTAGAACTTTATCGTTTCTACTTAAAATGTTGCTTCAAGGGACTTTAGTTAATTGTAGATAAAAATAAATTGCAATACTATTTTACAAGCCTAAAACGTTGACTTTTCACAATATTCTTTATAAAATTTCAAGATGCATTTATTTTAATTTTGAGGTTTATCTAATGTCTTCCACACTGTGTTTGGCGTAGGCGACTTGTATGCATTTTGTTTTATCATGTCATGTCGCAAAAAAATCTGTCCAGGCTGTATACAATGGTGTTCGAATTCAATTTATCATATGACAATGTAATAAATACTAACAATAATTATTAATAATGTCTTCGGTTTTCAAATATCATAATAACACAAATAAGCTTTTTTCAAGGAATTTTGCTATATAAAATACAAAACTTAGTGATTTATCTCTATGTACCTCTCTACTCTATGTAGATAGTATCACACAAATTGCAATTTGTGTGAAGATTGGTGTAAACTTCAATCTAATTCAGTCAGTTTATATGCTTGCTATCATTTGAAATACGTAAAGAGCTTAAGCTATCGCTACTCGATCGTTTAGAATTGAACTTAGCTTTCCGGTGAATTCATACAGTACACTACCTGCATATACAGCAGAGTATATTAATTGGAATAAATGTATATAATTGTACATTTTGCTTTAATTTTAGAATGCTTACCTCTAATGTTTACTACATTTAATAATAGTAAGTAATACCTTCAATATTTTATTAAATGAAGACATCTTTTTTTATTTAGCTTAGTTAGTACAAAAGTCAGTAGTCATTGTGAGTACAAAATATAAAAGTACAAAATATTCTAGCATCTCACAAGCATTAATTCACAACTTCACATATTGTTGTCTTCTGTGTTGTTTTTCTACTAATATTTTAGACATAATATGGCACATTGGGTCTTTTTATGTTGAATTTATCAAATTATTTAAAAAATTGGTCACTTTAAAAATTAATTTAAAAATTATATGGAAAAAGTTTAAATGATATGTAACACAAATTATTGAAACTTTTAAGTCCCTTGATATGAAAAAAAAAATTACCAGCTGTCTGAATGACAGTCAATTTGAATAGTAAGAGATCTTCTGGGTCTTTAATCAGTATGGAGGTCCCAAGGGGTCTTTTCTTGGTACGCCTGTTCTTAATATACGTAAAAGACTTAGCATATTGAGTTAGAAGGAGCTATGACATACTGACACAATGTTTGCTAACGATACTTTATTATTTTTTAAAATATATATTTTTTAAGCTTCACATTAAAGAGCACTTTGAAATACCTGTATCTTTATTCATTTTCCACTTTTTTCACATAGTAGAAAAGTTAAATAAAAAATATAAATAGGTAAGCCGAATGATAGTGAAACTCAAAAGCAATGAGTGTACATATTAACACAGTACCAGTATACAATGACCCCTAGTTAATATTACAGTACGTATAAATGTGTAGCAAAGCAGTAATTATACAAATTAATTAACATTGTTTAATTTCTTCACAGAAATATGAGAGCGTTAAATAGCGCACTAGTTTCATAATCCATACTTGTAGATGTTAGGGAGCATGGCAAGTGCTTTGAAGCTTAGTTAAAGCTACACTCGCTGCAGGCAGTTTGAAATGACTAGGTCTTTACAATAGAAATGACCTTGCCATATACTCGTATATTAACATATATATTAGGTTATTTTAGCAAAAAATTAGAAGAAAATTGAAAATAAATATCACAATCGCAACGTATGATTGTAAAAACGGTAGTTTTGAATTCAATACCCACTTGGGTCTTCATTTTCTCGCTGTATAATCAAAGGCTGGCGTTGTGGATCGCCACTCAACACGCAAAAGCTTAAATTTGGGCAGAAAAAGGAGAAAAGAGTGTCTTGACATACATATATTAAGAGTTATTTATTGTATAGAATATGGAGAGTTAATTTATTTATTAAATTATTTTACCTTAAATAATTATAAATACAGAACTAAGTGTGAATATAACTACGTGTACACCAAAATGAATATATATTTTTTACTTGAATTGAATTTCTTCAGTGAAAACACTTATGAGCTCTCTTTTTGTCAATTTCACGTTTTACTTACTTTCATCTTATCCTGTTGGGTAAAAAGGTCGTATTACCCTGTCCCCAAACAAACCCCCAACCTGTCAGAAAATAATCCACAACGCTGAAATGACCTCGTGGACGTTTAAAAAATAAAAAATATATATATAAAAAATTACACAAAATATATAGGTACTCTAAATGAATGCTGTACGAACATAAAACTATACAAGTTTTAATCCCACCGACGTGAATGGCCGGCCATACAATTTAAATAATTTCGTATTGTTAATTACTCCAAAATGTTTAATGCTAGCGAGCGATCTTTCATTACTCATTACACATAATTACTTTCTACTCGGAATATTCATTTTTAGTTCTAAAGTCTCATTTTTGAAGCGATTAATGCGACGTGCCGTAGTCGGAAGGTATTCGTTATCTCTACTAATATTATAAAGAGGTAAAATTTGTTTGATTGTAATGAATAGGCTCAAAAACTACTGGATCGATTTTAAAATTTTTTCACCATCTTTAAGCTATATTATCCACGAATAACATGGGCTATATTTTATTTTGGAAAAAATAGGATTCCGTAACATATTTGGGTTTTTCGGGAAGAAGCTGTAAAAATCAACAAGAAAAGTTACTTATTTGCGTACGCTGCCTAAACTATAAAAGAACCCAGCAACCATTTTTTTTTAAAAATCTTGATGTTTTTAACTCCTTTTAAACGCGCTTATTTTACTTACGCTAATAATCCTTATTAAAATAAATTATTTCATCACTAATTACGAGGGTCAAACTGAAAGTTCTTAGAAAATCAAACACTAAGCAAGCAAGTTATTAGTTTTATTATAACTTTTCAAAATAGCGTCCATTTACATCAATACATCGCTGCATTCGATGTAACTATTGAGAAAAGCACCTTGCCCACTCGGCCTTAGGGGTCTCTTCAACGGCGTTGTGAAACGCAGCCACTGCTTCTTCGGCGTCCATAAAATGTTTTCCTCGAAGTTTTTCTTTTATTTTCGGGAATAAATAAAAATCGCAGGGTGCGAGGTCGGGGCTATACGGCGGGTGACCCAGTAATTCCACGTCTAAGGTCGCCAAATAGTCGATCGTTTGCCTGGCGGTGTGCGACGAGGCATTGTCGTGATGAAGGAGGATCCTGTTGCGAGGTCGTTTCTCTCGCACTTTTTCCAAGACAAGTGGCAAACAGTTGTTAGTGTACCACTCTGCATTAACCGTTTTCTGATCCTCTAAGACAACTGTCGCGTAATGACCTGTCTTTCCGAAGAAGGAGGCCACCATCTTTTTTCCAACACTTCGACCTCTCTTCATTTTAGTTGGCAACTCTTCGGAAGGAAACACCCACTGAGCAGACTGTTCTTTGGTTTCCGGATCATAACAGTAAATCCAGCTTTCGTCACCCGTTAGTATGTCGAACACAGCATTTGAGTCACCTCCGTTAAATTTTTGGATCATTTCTCGGTACCAATCAACACGGTGGAGTTTTTGAGCCTCGGTCAAATTATGCGGTATCCAGCGGGCACAAAGCTTCCTGACCGCTAAATGTTCATGGAGGATTTTGTGCACTTGACTCATACCTATGCCTAGATTTGTCCGAATCTGCTGATAGGTCACTCTTTTGTCAGTCTCTATCATACGCCGCACAACACTGATATTATCTTCAGTCGTCGCTGTAGAAGGCCGTCCTTCACGCAAATCATCGGTGAGATTAGTTCGACCACGTTTGAATTCATTAAACCAGTTGTAAACTGTGGCACGAGATGGGGCTTCATCGTGAAAAGCCAATCGAAGTCTATCATAACTTTCTTGTTGACTTATATGACATCGAAAGTCATAAAAAATCATTGCACGAAATTTTCTCGGCTTAAATTCATTCTGACGTGCACAGACAATTTTCAATTTGCTGCCAAATCGTAAAACAAATGACAAATGAATGAAATGTATACTGAATATTATTGGTAAAGAGTTCTATTTTCAAAATTTAAACTTATTTTTTTAATATAATGCTTTTAAGTTGCCAGTTCTAAAAACTTTCAGTTTGGCCCTCGTATAGTTTATTTACATGATATTTGGTCTTTGAATGATTAAAATTGCACACTTTGTTTTGAAGTTATGGTGACAATAAATTATTACGATTTCTACTGAAACACTATCACCAATCCAAAAAAACACAATCTGTGCAGCCTGCGGATGATGACTGTCGTCGTTGATATTAGTGTCGGTGTCGGTGTCTATGAATTGACCTAGAAATCATTTTGCTGATCGGGTTCTTGGGTAGGCTTTTTGAAGCGGTAACCGCCATCTACGGGGATTTCCGCTAGTACTTTATAAATTTGTTTAAAAGCTCTTTTGAACTGTTATTAATAAACTAATTATAATATAATTAAAATTCTAAGTTCAATAGTTCAAAATATAAAAAGGTATTCGAATTATACTTAGTACCTATATATTTCTCAATTATTTAAGATGTTAAAATAAAACATGCTAATATAAAATGTAAGCTTGGTATGAATAAGCTTGACGTAGTTATATATGTAAATATTGTAACGAAGTTATTTTTAACCCCGCTTCAATATTTACATTTGACCTTACGAGGCTGTAATGGAGCCATTCCCAATGGGATTTCTTTGTGCTTAAATTATTGTAGGTCCATATACGATTGTTTAATAGGCCTTGGCATTTAAAATAAGTGTTAGTTGAAGATATATAAAGATTTTTCAGATATACAGCTTCACGCTTTATCCTGCATATTGCAGGGTAGGCAGAGGGAACTGCAGGAAACGTACGAGGCTAGTGTTAGAACACTCCGTTGCTTAGTCCCTGCTTTCGCTGTCCCCGCTTTCCGATTTTTTTTGAGGCATTGCTTGTTGAGTGGCGGAACTCAACGCCGCGTTTTTAATAGTTTCCAGTGCGAAGAAATTGGAAATAGGAAAATCCATCTTCCCCGAGTGGAAATTGAACCCTCAAATCGTCGCGTTTACAGGCAGACGCTAACACCTCTGCGCCACGACGGTCCTCATTAAAATTATTAATTATTTTTAACACTATCCCGAAGTGTATAATACGAGAGAAAAATATGTATTATTTATTTTAAATACTGAATTAAATTGTACTTTTATTACATAAACAAACAATATAGAATATATAACCCATTATAATAACCCATAATTTGAATTCGGATAACCACCAAGCTTAATTTACAATTATATTAAACTAGTTAAGCCAATTTGCTTTCCGCATCGTTATGATGTTATGATGCAAAACTATTAATATTTTAAAATAAATTAAAATAAATATACACAATATATGTATGTTATTATAGAAGCAAGCAATATATAATAGTTTGTATTTTCATTCAATACTTCCGAGCTATTTTATACCCTTTTTTATTTAGCTTCATTTTTGTGTAACCTAAGTTTATTATTAGACAAAAATTAAAAATATTTTAAATGCTATCATAGATAGTATACAGTAGCATATTGTACGTGAATTAATTAATGGATTAAAAAATATTTTACCGGACTTTTGCATCGTTTCTTTCATAATAATATTGGACATATTCTTAATTTTAGACAAGCAAATATTAGAAAAATACCTGAATGATGTATTAGAAATGTTAGATAACCTATATGTGTAGAGAAAAAGTTTAAGCTATCAAGTTTCAACTAAAACTGCCATATGGCAGTATAGCTAATATAGCTATATGTATTAAAAACTTATAATTATAACTTCTTTTTATTTTTCAAGAGCTGTGAACAAAGAATTAACGAGAAAACTTTTCAAGACAAAATAAATAATTCACTAGTCACTGTACTTTGTAAGCTTTCTACACACTTTCCTTTATATACGGAAAATTGTCTTTGATTTCTCATTTGGATAAATAATTACACTATTTTCGTCTTCAAGACACTGTTATAGCTAGTCTCGGTGTTATATTCCGTTTACAGTTACTACACAATAAGTAGTTTTAATACCTAGTAGATAGGTGTCGATAATTTGTCAATTTTAAAGTCTAAATCTCGTCTTTAAGATATATCCTTCTGATGATGACTTGTCTAGTCTATTTCCGGTGATCCGGGATGTTTCAAATGGCAAGTAGATGTTCAAGCGGAACCACGATAGGAACAATGGCTGAAGAATAGTGTACAATAGTTAATTACAATTATTTATTATCTTTTTTGTTATTATTTATTAATAATAAAACGTAGACATGAAAATAATTGGTGATGACGTGTCAAGAATAAAAGAGAGAGATGATGGAGTGGAAGAGAGAGGGAGAAAAAGGAAGAGAGAGGGACGTATATCCCACTTTATGCAATCTGTGACACCTTTTTGACATGACATTGCTGTCAAATCTTTACCCCAAAATGATTTACTTCAAGCATTTTCTATATAATATCGTTAACAAAACTTACCTTCGGTTAAGAAGTATCTGCTATTAGTGTATTAATTAAAAGCCAATAACTTTATAAGCAAAATAAAAATAATTAACTAAATTGTTTTTTCTACAATATAGCATTAAATGAATCAACTAAGCAATAAATTAATTAAAAGACTAATTAAATGCAAAAATATATTTAAGTTTAAAGATATTTATTTCTCAAAAAAGACAATACAGTCACTTACATGAGAACATAATCCACTGTTTGTAATAATTACAATTTCACAATCAGTCTTTATAATCGCACAATTTTTTTTATCTACTAGAATAAACAAGAAAAAAGAAAATAACATTAATAATACAAGTGTAAACGGTTTGATTTGAAAAAGTACAAATTTATATAAAATAAAAATAATAAAAAAAAGACGGGTAGGATGTATATTTTGCCAGTAAGTTTGTGGTCACAATGAGATATTAAATTAAATATTTTAATGGTATTATAAATGTTTGGAATAATTTGTAAGAATATGTTTCTTTAGTTTTGACTTAAAAATATTGTACGAGCTTACATTTCTTATGTCGCTAGGTAGTTTATTATACAATTGTGCTCTGTCGTATGTTATATTTCTCGAACTTTGTTCGAACTTTCGGTATGACAAGCAAGCTTCCCCGGCGTGTACTTCGACTGTATATTTGTGAGTTTTTGGTAAAAGTAACAACAGTGTGATATTTATTATTCATAATTTTTCTTATTAATATATAATACGTGCAGTATTGTAAGCGTAAAGTTGTTTTATATTCATTATTCCTAGTTCAGTATATATTGTTTATGTTATGTATTTACGTACTAAAACTTTCATCTTCCAAACGAGAAAGATAACTTGTCTTAAAACACATATAAATAGTCTTGCAACTAGTTGTTAATGTCATTCATTTATTTTCGATATTTTTATTTAATTTTATGATTTCTCCTGGCATCCTTAAAAAAGGCATGATATTGCATGTTGATGTTTCTGATCAATGCAAACCGAGATCAGTGGATATCGAGCCCCAAACTTCTCTACATTTCAACCACAATCAGATTTGGTGACACTGACTAGTGACACTGACTAGTGTTACCTCTTCTTTCTTCATTTCTTTATAACTTCGCGATTTTATCCCACACATGGTAGGCAAGGTAGGCGTAGGAAACCGCAGAAACCACAGGAACCTAGTGTTAAGACACTCCGTTCTCTGTTTTCCGACTTTTTGCTTGACTCTGTTGACCACCTTTTTACTAGACTTTGGCGTGGCAGAATTAACGCAACGCTTTGCATAGTCGCCGGAGCGAAGAAAATAGAAATAGAAAAATCCATCTTCCCCGAGTGGGAATCGAACCAACAAACACAGACGCCACGGCTTGCGCCACAACAGTCCACAACTAAAAAGATTTACTAGTGAGTTACATTCACATAACTAAATAGATTTACTAGTGAGAGATTAATTAACGCCATGGAAATACGAATACGGAGTGCAAATGTCATTCTCGCGAAACGGCATTCGCATACAAAGTTTCTAGTACGTACGTACTAGTTAAGCCTTCCTACTGTCTAATGTCGCGTCACAGTTAAATTGATCTATCGTTTAACAGCTCGCTCGATATCCGGTTCACGTAATTAACTTATTGAACTTCCGCTTGCACGCTGCTCACTATAACGTAATTTAGTGAATTTAATATGTTACCAAACAATTACTAATTGTATATATAAAATATTTGGGACAAAAATCTTTTTTTAGCATTAAATTGAAGTTGATGATTAAGTTCATAAATTATTATTTATTCAACACATTATAAAGAGGTAATATACTCACTACTTTTCGTCTTAATTTGTGCGTCGTGGAACTTAACGCCTTATTAATAAACAAAGAAATTAAAAATAATTGAGTTACAAGTATTTTTGCTTTTGAGACGTCGGATGTAGAGGAGTCATACACAATATTCCGCTGTAGTAAGGGTAAAAAACACTAAAGTATATAATGACCTAAATACTTAAAAAGCATTCAACACGTAAAAGTGAAAAAAATTATGACAAGTATACGAGAACAGTTGTTTAAATAATTTAAATTATGACACTCACATCAACCATCCGAGCTCCTCCCTCTTCTACTTACAATGGAAAATGATAAAAGCCTATTTGAATTGAATTATGTTTGATTTGGTGACACTTGCTATGTTAGAATAAATGACATTGTAAGAATCGTCTTGTAAGAATTGGCTTGACATGTGTAAGAATCGTCTAAATCAGTTTACATGTCTGTACCCCCGTAGGGAAGGCGGATTTAAAGAAATCCATGTTTTTTATATCCGACTACCCTAAGCATAGCTTACTGTAGCTTTTACTTTCCTTACTAAAGTGGATAATTAAATTATTTCTTAAATATATAAATATTCCGTTCTTTAATTATGTGAAGTATGTTCCAATTGATATAATTTATTATCAAAACAAAGAGTGAAAGTGGATACATTTGGGAGTTTCGCTAATGTATGTTATCACGTTTCAATTGACTTGTTTAAATACACTTGATACGATTCGAACTACTTTTTGTTTTAAAAAATACTTATATAAACTTCCTGTTTTGACCGGTTGTGCGAGTGCAATAATGGGAGCAGGCTGCTATGTACTCGTGTCGTTACAATTTCTACCATGGTGGTCATGTTTACGTAACCGTTTTTGTTTCTTTTTTGCATAACATTTACTATCTTAAGACAGACATTCTTCGTATTGTGTTTGGTACTTTTTGGTATATAGGATGAATTTGGATATATTCTTGAATTTTAAAAGAAATCCTTTTAGTAAAAAATTATGACCTACTTGTACATTTTTTGAACGCCTGAGTAAATATAATAGCAAAATTATGAATACCCACATTTGCTAACAACATAAAATGATCAGATTTATAGAACTTGCAGATCAAAATTAATTTCATTAATTTAAATATATTGTTTACTTTCGTTATGGTATATGGTATATTTTACTTTTAATACAATAAATAACTTTTTATTATTTTTTAAATTGTTTGTAACAATAATATATACATAAATTACGTAGGTATATGTGCTATAACTTGTAACATATTTTATTTAAATAATGTTTAAACTAAAATTAGCCGTTATTTTATAAATTCAATTAAATTCTTGAATAATAATGATGAGGCTTTATGAGGCTTATTACCATCGTATTACTACTGACGCTTGTCAATGTCATAATTATCGAAATTGATATCTGCCAACGTCAAATGTCAATGTTTAAATGTAAACATACAGTATTAAAAAAATAACTTCACTTAAAATAATATGTGTAACTCAATCAAAGTTTAATTATTCAGAAAAATGGCTTCCAAGGCGGCAAAAATAGCAGAACTGTTTACAAAAACTGTTGCTTCAACAAAATGTTTTGATCATAACCTACGAAAGGTATATTATGTTCTCTAACTAGAAAAAATATAATTTTACGTTTAAACACAAGTATATACTATATATATTTGTTTATTACATAACCTAGTTATATTAATGGTTACGTAATTTTTTCTCTAAAATAATATATTACGAAATACTAATGACTTACTTCTTATTATATGTAGTATTTTTAATTTATTTCTTAAATTTAATATCCAGGTTAAAGTTGTAAGTGTAGGCAATGGAAAGATGGTAACTGAATTCCAAGTGGGAGAAGAGCATTTGAACCAGCGTGGCACTTTACATGGTGGTTTCATAGCACATTTAGTGGATGCTATATCTACTTGTGCTCTTGCATCTCATGAAAATATTGATACTAGAGGAGTTTCTATTGATCTCAGTGTAAGGTAATATTATATCTTATAATATGTTAAATTGATTTTTTTTTATTAATCTGTATTTTATTCTTTCAAGTATTAAAATAATTTTTGAAATAGTTAAAAATGGAAAAATGTGATTTATACTTATTTTATTTACTATTACTACACAAATGTGTGTAAGAAAAATATGAAGTTAATTTTAATATTTCAAATATTTTTTTATAGAGCAAGACAAAATTAATTCTCATATAATAAAGTTGATAGACTTTTCATATTCATATAAAATGTTACTTTTTCATATAGTTACTTGAATGCAGCAAGACCAGGTGATAATGTTGAAATAGAAGCTATTACTAGAAAACTTGGTAAGAAAATAGCATTTTTAGAAGTGGAGGTACGGAATAAAGATACCAGTAAAGTTTTAGCAACTGGGAGACATACAAAGTATGTTGGAATCTAATTATGGACAATTTTACTGGAATTTAAAATCAAAGTAGCTAATCTGTTACCATTAGTGCTATAGGTTGAATAAATAGTATTAATATTTAAAAACTCTTTTTATTCTGTCCATTTTTCACAGTTTCTCATGTTAATTTATTAAATTATTTTTATTCTATGTTGAATAGGTGTTGTAATTAAACAACCAGATTTCTTATTCCATTTATTTTATTAACCACAAAGAACCAAAAGCTTAATAAGATGAAAGGGATCACACTCAAAATTATAATAATTTTCATTACAAGCTGTTGTTTCTTACAATTCAAATTTAATTCAGATAAATAATTTAATATTTATTGTTGCTCAAATTTACACAAAACAAAAAAATATACATAAAAAAGTGTTTAAAATTGTTATTATATAACAATTTTTAAATACATGTCTCTTTTTTCTTCTCTTTTCTTTTTTCTGGTTTAGAAGTGTGATTAAAATTTTCAAATAGGTTTAAATTTAAGTTTATGTATATATGTTTCAATTTAAACCACATCTGCTTGAAATTATTTATAGGAAGATTTTTCATATTTATTAATTTATTTAACACATTATTAGACATTTAAGTACTCTAAGGTTTCTTAACTTATATTTAACAAAAGGCAATCACACTCAATTGCTTAAAATGCCTTTTCAACTAACAAGGCTGTGGTAATCTAAATAAGAATCATATTTTGATGTTACATTTTTTTTTATTTTACATCTTAATTTCACAATTAATCAGCTTTTATACTTTTGTCCATAGAGACATTACTTATTTTTCAAAGGCAGCATGGTGCCCAGTGAGCCTCATTTTTAATTATACATATAACTAATCAAACTGAGTAAATATCTATGACATAATATTACTGCATATGTATTTGAGAATTTAAAATGTTTCCAACTTAACGTTATCATAACAAAACAATGTGATTTTTTAAATATTTGACTATTAACATATAACAATGAGTGTGGTTCCCTTCTTACATATATATAATATTTAATAAACAATCAATTTATATTGGTAACTTCTAGTGAAAACAATTGATTGATTGATTAGTTATAAAGAATAAATAATCATAATAGGCAGTAACATGAAAATAGTGTCTTAACACTTGGTTTTCTTTACTTTGACATATACAAAGTGTAATAGAAAAATATAATTATGCAATTATTAACAATAAATACAGTCCTAATTTATAAAATGAGGAAAGAAAAATATGTTATCATCTCTGATTTAATATCTTTGTTAGTAGGTAAAATTTGTATTTTAAGATATGTAATCTTATCAAGGAAGTAAATAGTTCACAATTATTAAACATGTTTCATAATATTTCAAAAAGTATTTAACTGCTGGCTTGCCTGCTGCTTGATGCTTTTAGGCACTTATCTAAAAAGTAATTATAAGCTTTTGAAATTAACTGGTAACCCATATTAAGCAGGATTATCTTAAGATAAAGATGACAATAACATTTATTTATTTTGTAATTATTAAGAAGTATTACTCTTATATTTTATTAATATAATATATAAAATAAACACAGAGAAGTTACCAAGATAAATGATAAATATTAGCACAATTAACGTATAAGCTGTAGGTAGTCATTGGGGTCAAGTTCACTTTTACAACATGATGTAAACCAGTAAGTGTAATTTTTACTAGTTTGTGCTTAAAAATACTTTAAAATTAATTCAGAATATAAGAAGCCGAAACAATTTATAGTTTTTCATAAATGATTTATTATATTTTTATTTCTTTTTAAATTTATTTAGTAAATTAAGCAATATGACTTTAACTTATAATAAGAAATTAAAGCCAGAGATTGATTTATAAAAAATTTTACTCCCCACAAGACTAACTACGACAGCGACACATACACGTAAATTATAACGTAAATAATAAACATGTACATATCACCGAACATTTATATATAAATTAATAAATTGATTGATATGTTCCATATTTATTATTTTTAAAAACGTTCATAAAAATCTTGCGACTGACCATCGATAATGTAAGATCCATTGAAGTATTTGCAACGTATCTATACCTTTCTAGTTTTTGACATTTTTTTTAATTAAGAATTTGTCATTTTATTAAAAAAATAAAGAAAAAATCTGATTAAATTCCTGCATATTGGCAATACTCTACAAAATAATTAATGTGATTTCAACGCAAATACCAATTGTTAGTTTTGATTAATTGAACGGATGTGTATGACATTATGTTTCATTCAAGTCACGAATTATTTATTTTCATCAGCCAACTATCGAACTATTAAGGAACAGGCACTACAGTATTGTCATCAACTTAACATAATTAAGCACTATACGTAAAGGTATGTCAGTCTAATCCTCTCCACCCAAAATAGTTCTCAGTGAGCTGATGAATTTATATTAAAATTATTAATATATATAGTTTGCCATATTAAAGTAAAAATGGATTTTTGTTTTAAAACTGCTTATGTTTAAAATTTTTCATATTTTATAATTTTTTCAACTAAATAACATTAAAAATAATTATGCTGCATACAAATTAGCATAAAATAAAGTGTTATTCTACTTTTTTAAAGTAACAGTATCCAGTGCTTTATTGCTCTAAATACGTGGAAACAATAATTTATTAGAAGATCTGGATCTTATCAATTGATAGTCAGTTCAATAGTACGCAGTTCTGCTAATAAAGCACAAATGAAATGTTTCCAAGTACTTACGTCTATGATACATCGACATTTAAGGTCTACATTAATACATTTTTATTAATGACTTCAAAATACATATTCTAAGTATAAGATTATCAAGAGTTTACGATTTGATCGATGCTTGTGGAATTTTCAATATAAAAAAATGAAGACGATGATTCTGGGTTCAAGAATTCAATTAATTCAAAATTATTTCAAATAAAAACAGGTAATAATCAATTAAAGTTGGTTAAATTACGTGATGGGATTGATCTTCGCTTCGAAGAACTAAGATGGAGGCTCAAGTAATGCGAACTCCTTAGACTTACACATTAGTATAATATCCGGTTAATGCTAGGTATTAAAAATAACAGATTGTTATTTCAGCGAGATCTATAAATTATGACGTATGACTAAAAAATAAAGATTATGGCGTTCATTATAAATATTTGTTTCTTGTTTATTAAAAAGATTGTTTGCTTATTCATTATTCTAGTATTTTTTATATTAGTAAGTACAAACACAATTTAAAATTAAAAATGCTAACATATAATATGTAAGAAATAAAAAATTGTAAACATTTATTAAAATTTGTGAAAAGGTTTATAATACATTTTAAAATAAAAATAAAAGTAAATACATTGAACAATGATTTTAATAATATAAAATAAAAATATAAATTTTACTGTAATAAATTGGACATGTGTTACATTTATTATCGATGACAGGAACGTCACGGTGATACCAGATTATTCTATTGAATATTATAATAATATTTAAATCATGAATAAGTTCACCTAATACATTATATGTTTTAAATATCATAGACACCGAAAAATAAACTAGCTGTATTATAATTAGCCGTTGTGTGACAGTTACTCGACGAATGAACATTTATATTTTATTCATTTAACAACTGAACTAATTTTCATTTTCATTCATTATAGACTGAACATTTATCCATTTTTAATTCAAGCCTATATAGTGATGTTTTATTACTGTCATGCACAATAGTGTCAATATCTTTACCAAAGTAAATGTTATACAGCCAGTATGTAACTACGTAACAACATCTATATAACATTAACGATTGTGGTGTTAAGTGACGAGTGACAAATTAAACCAACGCAAAGCTTCATCGCTAAAAAGCCCAACAGTTAGAGCAGCTTACCTAAATGTAAAGTATACGTACGTTAAATAGAAAATATTAATGTGCAATTTAAAATCGCGTTCATATTATACATACTTGCTATCCACCCTCAATATACTCAGTCCATATTATTACATTCAAAATTCGTGTCACGGACCCCGATACATTAAATTTGGGACGGATCTTGACCTTTCTATATGAACACACAAATCGATCTACATACGAAAGAAGCTGTTACATAAAATATCGCGCTATTAAATTTAAATTATTTTTAATACTGAAGAAAGCTAACTGCGTAACAAATTACATAGTTAATACTTAAATGGCACAAAGTAGGATTCTTGTTATAAGCTAGAGTACAAAATGTTTGTGAAATGAAATTATCTTGATAGTATACAATGCCTTATATCTAATCCTATATTACGACTAGATTATGTTGCATATAGACACCTTACACTGAATTGTAACTGGGAGTAAATCTTCACACAAAATACACAACATACAAGTAACATTTATATATGCAATTATTTTAACCTAGTAGTATTTTGAACATAAGATTGATCGTAATAGAAGAAAAATGGTGATATTAAATAAATTATTTTTTTTTTAACTACCATAGAAATAGATGGCAAAGCCACATAAAAAATATATCAGGCATAATAATTGATAAAATGGAATTCAAATAAATCCTTAATTAGTTGGACCACATAGAGAAGGCTTAAAGCTATGTTGAATAGTCTACACAAATACACAGAGAAAATGTTTTGATTTGTTTTTTTTTCTACCAACATAATGATATGAACACATTTACTAACTGTAGACACATATATATTTTTTTGTATTTTTTTTTGTTTTGCAACTTACATCGAAAACATTTTTTTAGCATTTTATTATTTTATGTTTTTTTTTTTAGTTTTTTTTTTAATATTTTAATAAATTAATAAGGATATGAATAAGATAAAGGGACTAATTCCTGGTTACCGGGTCAATAATTATATATTTTTTTTCTGTGTATAGTTCTTAATAATCGATATATTTAGTTTTTCTCACAAGTGTCTTCTAAATATTGCACTTTCCTTTTCAAATCTTCGATAGTTTTCTCCAGCATCGAATAAGAATCTTCTAATGTGTTCAGACGATGGTCGCTTTCTGTGAATTGCGCGTAAAGATCCATTTGGGCTGAAGCATCTCTGCGTATTCGATTCGATTCGTTTTCAACTGTATCGTCCCCACATGATTCACAATCCGCCCAAAAGCGAAAATCAATCGATGGGACATCTTCACAAGAAATAAGTCCGTCTTGAACTTCTGGCAGTAGGAACACGTTCTCACTTATCGTGTCGATATTATCTCCATTATCACACAATATTCTTGCTAAATTTGCTTGCCTAATCTGACGTAATTGTTCAGGCTGGAACGTTGAAGGGTTCTCATACCAGAGACGGTCGCCATCCCGCAATCGCTTAAATTGTTCAATTAATATGCAACGGAAAAGTGGCCCAACCTTTCCTCCTTCAACTTGATCTTCTAATATGCCACCTACCCAAACATCAATGTTATGTACTGACCCGTAAAGTGTTTTAAGCTTATCTCTGACAGTTCGATCTGATATTTCACTAGCTAATTCCTCAAAGTCACTAACTTCACTCATATTACAAAATTGACGCCATTTTGTATATGGAGGAATAGCATGATCACGCCCTCGTTGAATGTTAATAGCTGCTAAATCAAGTGCTACCGCGTGTGCTGTATGGAACAACTGCTCAGTAAGTTCAGTATTAAGATTTTGAGTAGGAGTTTTGAGCTTAGCAGGAGTGCTGAACATACCTCGTATTAAAGGATCAACTCCACCTTCATCAACCAGCCTCCAAGGGGAGAAGAAAGCGTTACGCAATAATAAATGTCCTTGGGGTATAGTTTCGAAATTTTCATCATAACGGTGTAATAATGGATTTATTATTGAATGGCCAAAACGCAGAGCAGCTGTAGCAAAAACGTTAGATATAGACGGATTAAGATTTGGATCATACTCTTTATATTTACCCAGTTGTTCGTACCCCTCAGGGCCTATAATAAGCGGTAACCAGTCATTGTATGTTATAACTTGTATTTCTGCTCCAACAATTTTTCTAGCTTCTTGGTATACCCTATCGCCATCCCAAAATGGATTCAGAGCCTTTAAAATTAATGCAATACGGTTATGTTCACGCATCCAGATAGTGTGCATTGCTGCTAATCCAATTTGTTCGTTAGCCCTTATATCACCAGCTACAAAACAGCTGCGAGTACTCTCTTCTAAATTACGCCTACAGTCCATTGCATTCAAACCAGTAGTAGGTAATAAAGGTTTTTTACCGGGAAATTGAGCTCCAACGCGCAGAGTACCATTTTCATTACTTAAATCTCGGAGATCCTCAGCAACTGTTTTTTCGAAACCATAAACCTGAGACGCATCAATGAATGATGTAAGTTGATTTATTTGCTCTCTTGGTTGTAATTTTCCGAAAAGAGCTGATGTCATGCCAGATCCACACACAGCACTTGTTCGAATGAAATCGATACATCTGCGATTAGTTATTCTGGGATCATTTTTAGGAACATCAATAGGGAAACATGGGGCTGCATAGTCACAAGTTTTTTTGCAATCTACTCCGTCCCAAGTTTGTGAGCTAGCAGATGGCAAAGCATGATCCAAATCGTGATCTAACCACTGACCCCATTGCATCGTCATATGAGTAATTTCTATGTCCATAGATATGTCAACAGTACTTATAATTTCAGTAGAAATTAGTCTTGCACTCGGTAGGCTGTGTCCGTTATATTTTACATTTTTGTTCCATCCTACTGGTTGACTGAATCCGTTTTCATATATGGGATACAGAAGTCGGCGAAAACCAGTAAGCGAGGAGCCCCAATTTGGATGTTTGAAATTATTACAGCTGCCATCAATACTACGGTACTTTTTATGATAGCACATATCTGAACAATCCTTGTCTTCTCTATGAGCCACACAACCAGATAAACGAGCTATAATTTCTAAATGTTCACCAGATAAGATTCTTTCATAATAATAAGGTTGAACTGAAGTAATATTTGATCCAGCTTGCGTAAATTCCTTTACTTTATCTAAAGTCCGCTCATAGATTTCAGCTGCACGTGCTACTTCTCTTTCTGGTGCATTAGGAAATCTTGCCATTCTGTAAAGTTCTGATATGCTTGTTACTGATGATCTCTCTTTAAATAGATTTTCCACAGTCCTCGCAATAGCTTGGTCAACATCTCTTGTTGCTTCAGTTAAAGCAATATTCACGTACTCGTCACCTGGTAGAATATGATCTTTAACAGTGAGAAAAACAGACGCGGTGTCACGTCCATATTCATTGTACACAGAACACTCGTAACTTCCGGCATCTGTTAAGCTTACGTTGCTTATAATTAAACTTCCTATTACCGTAATAGTGAATCGGTGATTAGCAACGATGCGGTTTCCATCTTTTCTCCACTCTATTGTGGCTGGAGGATCACTCTCATATTCACAAGGCAATTGTACAGATGTTTCCTTGAAAGCGTCAGTATCTTCTGGCTTCAGTGTTATTTTGGGACGAACAATTTTAAATTCTTGCACTTTTAGAATAGCAGATATTTCTGTAAGCCCTTCAGAATTTTCAGCACGACAGTGGTATAAGCCACCATCTTCTTCAGTGGCTTCTACTATTGTTAAATTTTGATTCCCATCGCTTAAAATTATATTACCTGTTGGTGGCAGTACCATTGTATTTCGAAACCATGAAATAGTGGGGGTTGGCACTCCTCTAGCTGTACATTGAAATTGAGCTGTGTCACCAATTGTAACAGTTAAATCCTTTGGTACTACAATAAATGCGGGTGCAACTAAAACAAAAATATACAATGTTATATTTCATGATAATGTTCCATGAAATATTATATAATACATATATAGGTGTTTTTATTACCCATAACTTCAAGTGTTACAGAAGCTGTTATTTTTCCGTTTATATTTTCAGCTTGACAGGTGTATAATCCAGAATCTTCATGTTGAATATCTTCTATAATAATAGAACCATTGTGTCGCATTGAAATTCGTTCGGTTAATAGCATTCTTTCACCGTTATAGTACCATGAGATGTGAGGCGTTGGATTGCCTTTCGCAACACAATCAAAACGTACAAGACGTTGATTTATTTTAACTACTTGCTTACGAGGTAGAATTGTAAATACTGGGTAACCTGTAACAAAATAATATAGTAAATTCTTGTTTCTATTTACATATATGAGTTATTATAAGTAATTTTATAAATATTATCTTTCACTTTTCTTCATAGAACTTACCATTGTTATCAGGCTTTATTTGCACCATCATTTTAGCTGGCTTTGATTTTACTTCACCAGCGGGGTTTTTAGCTGAACATTCGAACACACCTATATCATTTTGATCCGCATTATGAACCATAAGAGTACCATTTTCCATAACTTCATATCTAGAATTGTCAATTGGTAGAACTGCTGAATCTCTATACCATACAATTTCTGGTGTCGGTTCACCTTTTGACACACATCTAAACATAGCGTCGTCTCCGAAGTTGACCACTACATCCTCGGGATCCGATTCGATTTCAGGCCGTTCTGAAAATATTACGATAGTTAATAAAAACAATAACTCTAGCTTTTTCATAAGATTTCTTAAATAATTTATTTCTTTATTTATATATGAGATCATACAAATAAGAAAAGGAATCACAAATGGCGATATTATGGCTTAGTGGTCTGCATTTTCAAATAACCTCTAGGGCGAAATGAAATACTTAATATTAAAAGATGTAGGTCAGAAACAAATAAAAGCTGTTACAAGTTAATATAAACAAATATATGATATCTATACAACAATAAATAAGTTTATCTGAGTATATGTAAATCTTACGGCAATGGAAATCTTTCTCCTTCATTGCAGCTAAAGAGGTTCCCGTGGCTCCGGCAGGCTCGTAACAAGTCGCTGCGATACTCATAGACTTATGTTCGGCAAGCATACGAACGAACCAAAGCATTGCACAATCGCAGACTAGAGCATTGCTGTCCAAGCGCAACTTGTGCAACTTAGGCATGCCTCGGAAGGAACCAGGTGGTATAGTTTTCAAGTTATTGTTGTGTAAGTACCTGAATAAATAATAGTCAATTGATTGACAAATTTATAACAACTTTAATTTAGTATCAGAATGCTAAGAAAAAACTTACAGTCGCTCAAGGCGTGGCAGATTGGAGAAAGTTTCAGGTTCGATTTGATGTATTTCATTGATATGCAAATACCTAGAACAAAAATATGCGATATATATTGTTTCACATATAGTTTTTCACTTCACTTAAATGAATAAATAATAAATATACCGAATGGTACAGATAAAATATTTATTAAGAAACGTCATTTTCAAAACATTTTGACACTTTCCAGTGAAAAAATAAAGATCTTCAGAAATTGAAAGTAAAGTAACATAATATGTAAACAGAACATAACTTTCATTTTAAGCTATGCTTGTCACTGATTTGCATTTCCACTGTATAAATGCACATGTAATGTCCTAGACGAGCGTCAAACGTAGAAATATGGCTAACAAAAGGCTGTTTATGTTACGTGCAGCTTTCCTTTGTACTAAAAAGCAATCTTTACTTTTGGTGAGACCTTTTCCACAATAAGGTAAATAAGCTCACAGAATTGTTTCAGAAAATAAATATTGTTATGCCAAGTGTGTTTTTAACATTAGTCTATATCTATATAAAAATTCTTTGGTTACTCGTTAATAAAAGACAGACAACAGTCAGCTGATATTTCAAAGCGAGGAAACATGAAATTCGACTTAAAGTTTACGAATGCAACAAGAGAAGATTTTCCGAAGTACTAACGGGAACGAGAACGAATGCAGTTTTATATCCAAGCTAATTAAATTGCAATCTTCAGTTTGGAGTGTAATAAAAAAGTTAAATCTAAATCACCTTCCCGGAACTACTCTACAAAAAAATTCCTAAACTTTAAGAATTAAAGAGGTAACTTCTGTTCAAATTCAGCGATCCAAATCACTTGTTTTTTTACTTTTACGCTTTATCCTGTATATGGAAGGATAAGTAGAAGGAACCGCAGGAACCTAGTGTTAATACTTTCCACTATTTTATTAGAGACATTGCTTGTGGCGGAACTCTACACATTTTCCCTAGTTGCCGGAACGAAGAAAGTGGAAATGAAAAAAGATTATTTTCCCTGAGTAGGAATCGAACCCAACCACCGTTGCGTTTACAGGCAGACACTACACTTGTGAATCACGACCGTCCTCATCTGATTATTCCATGGAGGAAAAGTAAAACTTAAACAACAAAATTGCATATAAAATTAAGATAAATTCATTTGCACGGTACTTGTTGTGTCCCATATAAATATACATAGATACTACAAATTTATTTTAAACTATAAACTCAATCTATTCTAAGAACAGTAGCTGCCTGATTTTCCCTATATACATTATGACATTGCTACACACACTTAGTAAATAATGACATCATGACTTGATAATACGTCCAGCAACTGTCTTAAAATACGTACAAATCTTTACTTAAATGGTGTTAAGGTAAATATTATAATTATTAACTAAAAAGTTTTAATTTCCTGTAAGTTAATTGGATGCACTTGCTCAATATTTAAAAAAAAAACATACAAATCTATTGATTTTATCAATATTGTCCCCTTGTCCACTAAGTAAGCTATTTCTATTTTTTATCGATACAAGTGTCAAACGAATACACACTCATTTCACACACGTATTACACACATTTCTTATGACTTGCCAAATATTTATTTCTTGTTATTCTAGGCTTGGATTTGTGACTATACTGGTGACTATATTTTTGTAGCAGTACTTATCCGATTTAAAAAATAATATTATAGAAATAAAACTATAACAAAATACAAACTTATAAGTTCCAACACACTATAACTTTTGGCTTGATAATACAAAATAACATATTTCTAAACATATGACGAAAAATTATATTTACTGTTAAATCTTAACAAGAAAATATTAAATTAATTATTATAATTAAGATTAAATTATGTAAATATTTGCACGTCAATAGCAAATGCGATTACTCCCACGTGTAATGACTTCCGTGGTACCGATAGTCGTTTCAGTTAAAGGCTTAACAGCGAAGAGCCCAGAGCAGCAGCCAGCATCTCAAGAGATTATCGCTTAGCTGTTGGTTCAAGAGGTGGACCTGAAAGCACTGTTACTAGAGACGGCTCTTATCATGAAAAGGTTCCTCACCCTGCAATCCTAGCCATAGTATTGCATTTAAAATCATTATACATTATTTGTTTAAGCATTTTAATTGTGCACACTTAGAAAAGAGAGTTTTGTTGAATTATACTATTTCTACCGTTTTAAAGATCTTGAAAAGGCCTATTATTGCTCTATATCTCTCTTGTATAGGCGATGATCGAACTTCAACACTTAAATTAATAATCACTTAAACAAATTTGAGATTTTAACAATAAAAGATTTTTAACTTTACCCCACTAGTAAAAAACAAGCTATTACCTAAATTTATATTTTAAATATTTAAAAATATAAAATTAAATCAGTTGTCATAGATAATCGGATCAGTATGAAAACTGAACTAAATTGATAAAACACTGTCACAAATATAACATCTTTCCATCCTTTATTATACCACAGTCAGCCAGTCAGTAATATCAAATAACGACCAAGTGCGAGTAATACTTGTGCTTCGAGGGTTCTAAGCCTATTTCACGATTATATGTATTCTGTTAAGGAAAATATTACTTGTGAAAAATTACAAACATCGTAAATTTTACGATGTTTTATATTCATTTTACATAAAAAACTTCAGACTTTATAATTGTTACTTTTCATGTTAAACTTTTTACAAATTTTTGCAACTTTTATATTTTTTAGAAGTGTTTTTGTGATCGTTTCCACTCATTTTGAACTACACATATTATTTTTATTGAGTAACTTTGGTATTTTTGGAGATGGTCTTGACAGATGGATTGACAGACAGATATTTTTTGCTTTTAGTTACGGAAGGCCAAAAAAGAGCCGAGTTACACTATACCTAAAATAACACATAAGTAACTAAATAAACTATTTTTCCTAAAAATTAATTATAAAATTTTAAATATATATTTTTAGGGTAAAATGTAAGACAATATTTCAGTTATACGATCGATACACCAGGAAGTTCCTAACTTTCAAGTCATGAAAGGAGCTTTCTTCGACGTTTAATGGGATAGCTATTTCAATACGAACTAACTTTTCTACTCTTGTTACCGTAGCCGAAACACAAGTGTAAACTTTTACCTTGTATTGACACGGAAAGTTTGAACTGATACTTTTTAACATTCAAGATAATTTTCACCCTGCTTTCTATGTTATTAAGTTACAACTTTACTTACTTTACTACTGGTAAACATAACTAAGCTTTTTTCTGTAAAAAATTGATAATATTATAAGACGATTCATATTGCATAATTATAGGACGATTACTGATTTTTTTGTTATTTTGTTTCATGTATTTATTTCACGTTTTACAATTTCGACTACATTTTGTAAAATTGGAGTTTCAATAGATTGTCATCGAGAGAAACACCAATAACTGCAACGTATAAAATTTAACAGTAGAATTAATATTGAAAAATAAGAACTTTCAGATTGAAAACAGCTATAAGCCAAAGTCCTTTTTCATATAGTTAATTAAAAAAATATATCACTATTACGTAGAGTACAATTTAATTTAAATAAAATACTTACAGCTGTTCCAAATGAGCCATTCCATGGAAAACATCGGAGTCTATGTGTTTTATGCGATTTCGATAGAGATATAGATATTTTAGGCGGCGTAGACCATGGAAGGAGCCAGATCGCAATTCTCTTAGCTGATTGTCGTTAAGCAGTAAGGAGCGTAGCCGGTGTAGATGGCTAAATACCCCTGGTGCTATGTCGAAGATACGATTAAAACGCACGTCCCTGGAACAAAGAAAATACTTGTTAAAAATAGTGTAAAACAGTATACATAATATATGAGCAATAATTTAAGTAATTGATACTTAAAACATGTAAATACTTCTTATTGTATTTTAATAATGTATATGAATTAAAAGTTTTAAGTATTACTTGTATATAAGTTCAATACAAATAATTGAAGTTACTACTAATGTCATTTCATTTTAATTAAATAATATATATACAATTTGTTTCCAATGAAATTCCCGTGAATCCATGTACTCAACCCGGTTGGGATGATAAAACTTTTAAAATGTAATTGCAAATAACTCCAGTGTCGAACGTGCCGGGCTCAAAGCACTTTCAGAAAATAATTCTGGGCATTGGCTGACAGCGTATCTTAATGTAAATATTAAAAAGTTCTTCGACCTTGATACCAGTCGAATAGCTATTTTTCGATTACGAGTCGGCGTGTGCCACTCTTAATGCCACAATACAATGCCACAAAAAAAAAAAAAAAAGTTATACAGCCCCTCAGCACCTCTTATACCACTCATTACTTTATTTTTACTCCTTTCCTAATTTTTTTTTTTTTATTTTTTTTATTAGAAATTCTATTTTTGATTAGTAGTTAATTAATTTTAACTTTATTAATATTATTTTTTTTTGTATTTTATAGTTTGCTATGATTTTATTTACTTTTGTTTTGTATTTTGTTTTTCTTTTGTAAGATATTGATTTTTTTTTCTGTGTCTGAAAAATGTTTGTATTTAAACAGAGTATCTGTTTTGCTTTGTATTTTAAAAATGTAAGAACGTTTATTATTTAGTATTTATATTTACATGTTGTGTTAGCCTTTAAGTGAGACATACTATGTAACAATATTATTATATAAGAACAGTGTACAACAATTATATCTTAGTATATAACGTTGGCTTCCTAATAAATAAATAAATACAATATCTTACTTCCGTCAATTACCAGCTCTATTAAAGTTGCAGGGTATTGTGCGTGACGATGACAAACAGCTTGATGACATGTGTTTGGTTCCATAGAGTAAGAGTAGGTCCTTGGTATAAGACGCCACATGTGTTGAAATCTTGACTTGTTATCATCTCCGTGGAACCAGTAGCCGTAGAAGCAGTAGAGGACGACAAAAATAAAATAAAAATAAGTATCGAAGTATGGGCTCCGATTATTCATTTTTAACTCACGGCATAGAAATTCGTAGCGTCCTATTGTTAAAGTTATTTTTTTACAGCATGAAGAGAAGAATTGAAAGATGAGCTGGAAATTCTCACATAGCGTATTAGTTGTTCATTACCATATGGGCAACACATTTATGACATTATTTAGTATATATTAAGTAAATTTTATTTTTTATTTATTTTATCAATTACAATTATTTTCAATTATTACAATTACAACATTTTCATGCTTTAAATACGTGGTAACTGAAATAAAAGCATTTCGGAAAATCGGATGTTAAAGCATGGAATCACCGTTTGCCAACAAGAAAAGTTAGACAAACAATTTTTTCCAGGTTACATAACGTTTAAATTGGAAAATTTTGGCCGCTTCACTTAGAAAAGCTCAATTCACAATGTCTTATACACATAACTTTGAGCTTGATCACCGAACTCCACCTGACTAGCTATAATTACTACCTTGAGCTATAACAACTTAAGCTATAATTACCAAATATGTTCTAAAATTAAATACAAATGTTAAATAAAAATAAGCTATTAAAATTCAATTATGGATTATAAACTGTATTCGTATGAGCTCAACGTCACCCTCGAGCTGTATTGGACACAATGCAAAATAGAAAATAGCATCCAATACTTTTTATACTAGTCTATGCTTATAAAAAATTTAAACAGAAAGATCCATTTTATATATTGAAAATTTTTTTATTCGACCATAGTTTTAAAATGAAAATTAAACGTGTCGCTCTCTATAATTTTAAAAGCAGGATTTGTAATGAAATCTATGTTTCAAACAAAAATAAGAATATATATATATATATATATATATATATATATATATATATATATATATATATATATATATATATATATATATATATATATATATATATATATATATATATATATATATATATATATATATATATATATATATATATATATATATATATATATATATATATATATATATATATATATATATATATATATATATATATATATATATATATATATATATATATATATTTATATATATATATATATATATATACATATATATATATATATATATATATATATATATATATATATATATATATATATATATATATATAAGCTTTAATTTATATAATTTTCACGAAATTTTAATAGTAAATTGAACAAATATCGTACAGTATAATATCTGTAGAGTCATCTTCAATAATCACTGATCCCAGCAACTGAGACGCTAGAACCGCACTGAGCTTACAATTTAAAATAATCCAGGAGTATATATAATTGACTAACTAACTTACGTATAATATTCCGACAAGAATAATTCAATATAGATTTATTTTAACGTTAAATTCCGTCTGCTACAAAGTGTATTATTGAGTCTTTAAAAAACGACACCTGAAATATTATGAAATATATCAAGCCATAGACTAAAAAATATATATTAATAAAAAAAATATAAATTAAAACAAACATATACGTATATAGCAACATAAGACAACTAAATATTTAATGTATATAGTATTCAAATATTTATATTTTATCTGTTCTCCGTTCGTCCTGTAAAGCCTTTTTCAGGACAAACGGAGATTATATATTTTTGTACGAATTTTATAATTTTAAATATTTTTTAACATTTACTATAGTGTACAGTCAGCGTCAAATAATTAAGTGCACTCAGGGTATTCAAATTATTGTTGTCAACAACATTATCGCTCAAAAAGGTCGAGACGTTTTAAATGCTATATAGATCATTTCATTAAAAGCGCCATGAATGTGGTCATTCATCCTGTCATTGGTAGGTACCCTGAATGAACTTGTACCAACAGCCAATACGTCACTGCCTCACTGCGCCACCATGGCCTCGATATATACAATATATGGGATATTGTCATATAATAAAACGTAATCACTAAATAATAGTACGTAGTAATTTTGTATTGGCACAATGGTAGGGAGCGTCTAATGTGTTTTAGTTCAATAGGTTTACCTTCGTTATCTGAAACGACCTGGACTCACCCAACTGTATTGTAAAGCTTTTTAAAACCGTTACCAATTATATTTAGAAGTGGTCGACGTATTAGAACTATATATTTCTTTCCATTCACATTTCTACCTGCGCTATTTCAGCGTTTTTGTTCTAACAAAGTTTTTTAGTGACAATATGTAAATGATTCCTTTAAATAGATAATTAGGTAGAATTTATTGTACATTTTATTCAGATTTGCCAAGTTTCTATGTCAATTGAGATGAAACAAGTGCTACATTGCCGGGAGTTCATTCAATAAACTCGACTTAATTTCTTCTAAGGTTATTACCAACTATATATTATAAACGTTTTGTTTTTACTGAAAACCTAAAATATTCGATTTAAAATTCTTTGTTTAATCTAAGAAACTATAAACATAGAAAAGATTAAGTTATTTTAAATAAAATAATTCGACCAAATTGCCAATTGCTAATTTATAATTGGTACATAAGAATGTAGTTTGATGAGGTCAAAATCATTGTTGAAGGAAGCATTCCACATCTACGTCGCTAAACATCTGTCAGTTCCCAGCCTTGGTAGAAGACCGGCCAGAAGACCATATGTGAATTGATGTTCAGACCTGTTTTCCGGCAACATCCTAAGAAAAGTTTCTACTTAAACTATTTCTAAGCTTATATTAATAAGTAATATTACTTTGCAGTGTGCAGATGTATACAAATTTGATTGTGACGTTGGTGGAACAAAGAAAAGTTTCGATTAAATGTAAATGAATGTTGTTTTTGAAAAAAAAAAACAAGATTTACAATAACTTTATTTAAAAATATCCTCTATTTCATGAAAACACTTGTAAAATTTTTAAAAGTAAAATATAACTTTAAATACATAGCTTTGTACAGCGGCTAATGGAAGCTAACGTAAGTGAAGCGGAATGATCGCTATCGATACCAAAAATACAGTGATATTTTAAAATAGCTGGAAAAAAAAATAAAAAGACACACCAATTTTATTTGAATTAGCTTGAAACTTCGTGTTTTTATCGCTTACATTTAAGTCGATCAATATATTTAATAGGAGGTCTGATCCCATTAAATCATGTTTCAAGTTGTTTTTCTGAGATATATAATTAAACTTGATATATGAAAGAAAGCAACCAAACACCTCACATTTTTATACAAACCACGTAAAAAAATATATTATTATATATTTTTTTACTAAAAATAAAGATAACAAGCGAGAAGCGATATGCAACGGATGTGTTTCGACTATCGTAGAAAACTGATAAGTATGTAGTAATGTCATTTTAAGCAGACTCAACTTGCTTAGTTCTAAAAGGGTACAACGAAACCCTTGTATAAGTAAAAAATGCAATTTGCAATTTGTATGAAAAACGCCACGTAATCAAAAATTTTGGTTTGAAATTTATAATCTTTTAAATTAAAAGGCAAAGGCTTAAGTCAAAGGCACCTTGTAGTACAAGTAGATAAATAAGATATATAGATTTTTAATTTCATACAAAATAAGTGCACATACACATTTATTTTTGTCTACTGTTGTCTTTCTCTTTGTCTTTCTCTTTGACCTACAATCGTAGGAGCGTACAGAGCAGTCGTTGTACCATTTTTTGTCTTCACGCTTTATCCCGCACGTGGCAGAGTAGGCAGAGAGTTACTATCCAATAATATATATTTAATTTTTACGCAGTGTAATTTGAACTTGCAACTGTTCATAGTACAACTAGTGATTATAGCGCTTGGATAGTTTACAGGAGGTGCGGCTTCATATTTTGCTCTTTTAACTTTATTATCTGAGAAAATTGAAAATGGCGTTGTAGTTATTAGTACAGAGGGCTAAATATTAAATATACAATTTATGGCTGGCTTGTTTCGTTATAATAACGTACACTAAGTCGATTTTACACTCAAACGTTATTAAAGCTCCGCAAAACTTCTAACTCAGATCACTATTGAACAGTTAGTCTTAACTTTGAAAGTTCTTCGATTCAATGTTAAACATATTATTAGTAACATAGCACAGCTTATTAGTAACATATGTATACTATTTTAAAAATATTGTTTAGAATTTAGTTAACATACACACATATTAAATGTCATTAGTATTACGCTCTACAATGTTTAATGAAGGTGACCGATAAAAATGTAAATTGCGATTTAAAATTTATTTTACGTATTAATATTTTATTGCAATCTACAAATTTATATATGTAAAAATCAGATATATATATATATATATATATATATATATATATATATATATATATATATATATATATATATATATATATATATATATATATATATATATATATATATATATATATATATATATATATATATATATATATATATATATATATATATATATATATATATATATATATATATATATAATGTACATTGTTTAGAAGCTCTAGACAACATCGGAATGTCGTGTTTTGGTGATTGCATATGTTACTGTCTACATTTATCTCAATTTGTAAAGTGCAGCAAAGCTCATGTTGTTCCTAGCGAAGTGAACTTCTTGTATATAGAGGTACATTTTCGAGTTGTTTTTTTACGTGACATTACGTATCAATTGGTTTGTTATATATATGTCCTTATTTAAAATAAGACTTAATGTAACATGAAATCTTAAACATAGTTATGTCCTTATTAATATGAGAAATACATGCGGAAAGTGCAATATGTTATAGATTTTTAGACATTTATAGAGGAAATTGAGTACGAAGATTGTACACTCATCAATAACTATCACGAAGCGGTCCAGTGACGGGTAGAAGTGCAGTCGATGCTGTAAGGCTTGATTTGTGGATGCTGATATTTGGCTATTCTACGATATAGTGAGAAACCATCTCTGCAAGTCTTAGTTGGTCGAGTGTGTATATATAATTATAGACGAAAGGAGCAGAAGCGTAGTACACGAAAAAAATTTTTTAGTTTAAGTAGTATAATATTAACCATTGACAAGCATAGCATTACATTGTATTGCAGTTGCGGTATCAGCAACTAACTGCATCTGTGGTATACATTTTTTATTTTTTATCTAATGCATCTAGAAAAATAATATCTTTTAACTTGTACAATATAAAGATAAAAACTGTTTCTTTTAAAATAACTACAATAACCCTAGAAGCATGTTATTGCGAATACAGCTTCATCATTAATTTACTTAATTTGTTAAAAACATTCGATATACAATAAGCGCAAAAGTGTTTTACGTAATATTTGTATTGTTAATAAAATATTGACAGAAGTTATTTCTGTATAAGATACGATATTTTGTACGAAAATTTCACATTATTAGAGGTATTTTTGTCTTTATTTCATTGTTGTTAGAGGAATCCGGGTACAGTTTTATTGTATCTGCAACCCATTTGTATGTGACTTAATACCTACTTGCTTGTACTAGAAATAACTATAAGAATTTTTGTTTGTTTTAACTTTCAGGCATACAGGATTACTTTTTAAAATAAATCAAATCTTGAATATAATTAAATGTGCAGCCAAACTTTTGTAGTATTTCCATGCCATGTAATGAAATTTGGTAACATATTAGAACCTTGCAAATCAAACAAACAATATTTTCTTTCTCCGATTTAAATCACATTGAATAAAATTAAATTATTTCCAACAATTTTTTAAGCCGCATCGAAATATTTCCATCATCCCTCTTCCCTTTTATTTTAGTATATATGTAGTTTTGGAAAGATCACGTATCACTGTATTTACGTTATATAAACACGTCCCAACGACGTATGAATTGCCCGTTTGGAATTTTATATGTATCTGCAACAATTTTTGTTGCTGATTGTACGTGAGACGTGACAACAATTTTGAGACAATTCTTAGTTTATTTACTTCTTTATCACGTAAATAAAATAGAAGTAGTAGCAATTTGAAATTGAACTTTTGATTACACTTGTTGTTTTATTTCCTATTTTTATTTTTTAATAACAACAATGTAGAGTTTTAGTTGTCTATGACTTATTAGATTAGGCACTTGTGTGTGATAAGAATCTTTTATGGCTAGTTTTCCTCTATTCTCCATCCTACAAATCACATTAAACGAAAATAGCACGCAACCGATATTATATAGGCAAGCCTCGGGCGGAATGTGTTCATCCAGCTAATTATGTCACTAAATCGTTTATTGTGTTCCGTCCATGTTACTGTGTTAGCTGGACTATAATTAGTCAATTCTAATGTAAATTACGTATTACGTAATTTGCTTTGTAAAGTTCAATTGGATTAACGTGTCATTTTTAACCGAATTAAATAAAGTATTGTTGAAGTTTAACCTCTTGTATGTATTTTAATATTGTTACGTATTATAATGTTTTTCAATAATAGTTGAAACACTCCGTTTTCCACTTTTTGCATTTCAAAACACCAAAACTCAATGCTGTTAAATACACAGCATTGAGTTTTGGTGTTTTGAAAATCTTGTTAATAAAGAATAGAAAATGAAAATAATGAATTCTTTTGGAGTTCGAATTGAAGTCACACTTGTATCGTTTATAGTAAAACACTGTGCCACTGCGCCATGAAGGTTCAATTGAATAATATTTGAGTATAATTTTCTAGTAAGTCTCACAGTTCAAGTTACCAATATCGTTCTAGTATCGTATTGACCATGAATTTCTCAGAAACTGTAAGTTTTATCTATATGATCCTTGTTAATATAAATCGGGGTATTAGGTTATAGCTAGTAAATAGCATATATATATATATATATATATATATATATATATGTATATATATATATATATATATATATATATATATATATATATATATATATATATATATATATATATATATATATATATATATATATATATAAAATTGTGGTTAATAAAGTGGAAACTCAAATTAAAACTATTAATCAGTATCTGAAAACTGTGACATTTTCAAATTCTTATTTTAAATAAGGACATATATATAACAAACCAATTGATACGTAATGTCACGTAATAAAACAACTCGAAAATGTACCTTTATATACAAGAAGTTCACTTCGCTAGGAACAACATGAGCTTTGCTGCACTTTACAATTGAGATAAATGTAGACAGTAACATATGCAATCACCAAAACACGACATTCCGATGTTGTCTAGAGCTTCTAAACAATGTACATTATATATATATATATATATATATATATATATATATATATATATATATATATATATATATATATATATATATATATATATATATATATATATATATATATATATATATATATATATATATATATATATATATATATATATATATATATATATATATATATATATATATATATATATATGTATATATATATATATATATATATATATATATATATATATATATATATATATATATATATATATATATATATATATATATATATATATATATATATATATATATATATAATGTACATTGTTTAGAAGCTCTAGACAACATCGGAATGTCGTGTTTTGGTGATTGCATATGTTACTGTCTACATTTATCTCAATTTGTAAAGTGCAGCAAAGCTCATGTTGTTCCTAGCGAAGTGAACTTCTTGTATATAAAGGTACATTTTCGAGTTGTTTTATTACGTGACATTACGTATCAATTGGTTTGTTATATATATGTCCTTATTTAAAATAAGAATTTGAAAATGTCACAGTTTTCAGATACTGATTAATAGTTTTAATTTGAGTTTCCACTTTATTAACCACAATTTATATATATATATATATATATATATATATATATATATATATATATATATATATATATATATATATATATATATATATATATATATATATATATATATATATATATATATATATATATATATATATATATATATATATATATATATACATATATATATATATATATATATATATATATATATATATATGCTATTTACTAGCTATAACCTAATACCCCGATTTATATTAACAAGGATCATATAGATAAAACTTACAGTTTCTGAGAAATCCATGGTCAATACGATACTAGAACGATATTGGTAACTTGAACTGTGAGACTTACTAGAAAATTATACTCAAATATTATTCAATTGAACCTTCATGGCGCAGTGGCACAGTGTTTTACTATAAACGATACAAGTGTGACTTCAATTCGAACTCCAAAAGAATTCATTATTTTCATTTTCTATTCTTTATTAACAAGATTTTCAAAACACCAAAACTCAATGCTGTGTATTTAACAGCATTGAGTTTTGGTGTTTTGAAATGCAAAAAGTGGAAAACGGAGTGTTTCAACTATTATTGAAAACATTATAATACGTAACAATATTAAAATACATACAAGAGGTTAAACTTCAACAATACTTTATTTAATTCGGTTAAAAATGACACGTTAATCCAATTGAACTTTACAAAGCAAATTACGTAATACGTAATTTACATTAGAATTGACTAATTATAGTCCAGCTAACACAGTAACATGGACGGAACACAATAAACGATTTAGTGACATAATTAGCTGGATGAACACATTCCGCCCGAGGCTTGCCTATATAATATCGGTTGCGTGCTATTTTCGTTTAATGTGATTTGTAGGATGGAGAATAGAGGAAAACTAGCCATAAAAGATTCTTATCACACACAAGTGCCTAATCTAATAAGTCATAGACAACTAAAACTCTACATTGTTGTTATTAAAAAATAAAAATAGGAAATAAAACAACAAGTGTAATCAAAAGTTCAATTTCAAATTGCTACTACTTCTATTTTATTTACGTGATAAAGAAGTAAATAAACTAAGAATTGTCTCAAAATTGTTGTCACGTCTCACGTACAATCAGCAACAAAAATTGTTGCAGATACATATAAAATTCCAAACGGGCAATTCATACGTCGTTGGGACGTGTTTATATAACGTAAATACAGTGATACGTGATCTTTCCGAAACTACATATATACTAAAATAAAAGGGAAGAGGGATGATGGAAATATTTCGATGCGGCTTAAAAAATTGTTGGAAATAATTTAATTTTATTCAATGTGATTTAAATCGGAGAAAGAAAATATTGTTTGTTTGATTTGCAAGGTTCTAATATGTTACCAAATTTCATTACATGGCATGGAAATACTACAAAAGTTTGGCTGCACATTTAATTATATTCAAGATTTGATTTATTTTAAAAAGTAATCCTGTATGCCTGAAAGTTAAAACAAACAAAAATTCTTATAGTTATTTCTAGTACAAGCAAGTAGGTATTAAGTCACATACAAATGGGTTGCAGATACAATAAAACTGTACCCGGATTCCTCTAACAACAATGAAATAAAGACAAAAATACCTCTAATAATGTGAAATTTTCATACAAAATATCGTATCTTATACAGAAATAACTTCTGTCAATATTTTATTAACAATACAAATATTACGTAAAACACTTTTGCGCTTATTGTATATCGAATGTTTTTAACAAATTAAGTAAATTAATGATGAAGCTGTATTCGCAATAACATGCTTCTAGGGTTATTGTAGTTATTTTAAAAGAAACAGTTTTTTATCTTTATATTGTACAAGTTAAAAGATATTATTTTTCTAGATGCATTAGATAAAAAATAAAAAATGTATACCACAGATGCAGTTAGTTGCTGATACCGCAACTACAATACAATGTAATGCTATGCTTGTCAATGGTTAATATTATACTACTTAAACTAAAAAATTTTTTTCGTGTACTACGCTTCTGCTCCTTTCGTCTATAATTATATATACACACTCGACCAACTAAGACTTGCAGAGATGGTTTCTCACTATATCGTAGAATAGCCAAATATCAGCATCCACAAATCAAGCCTTACAGCATCGACTGCACTTCTACCCGTCACTGGACCGCTTCGTGATAGTTATTGATGAGTGTACAATCTTCGTACTCAATTTCCTCTATAAATGTCTAAAAATCTATAACATATTGCACTTTCCGCATGTATTTCTCATATTAATAAGGACATAACTATGTTTAAGATTTCATGTTACATTAAGTCATATTTTAACTTGTCAGTGAGCGAATCATTAAAAAAATACAAGTTGCATAATATTCGATGTCAATCTGTAATATAAAGTTTACAAATAGTCCACAAATTAGAATCTTTAATTAAAAAAATTGAACTACAAATGAGTAATACAAGTACATATACTAAGTTTTCAGAGGAATACTAGAATATTTTAAAATCAAACTCAGGTTTATTGGGAGCCATATTTCAGGCTTAAACAAAAAATGAACGAAAACTTTAACGCAGCTGAATTTGAACGCGCGCCTTTTGCAAACCGTTGGTGCAAGCGATCTGACCACTAAACCATAGGTTCTTCATCACGAAGTGTCAAAATTCTTAATTTATATAAGTCAAATTTCTTACCGCCCTGGTAGTTTAAATAAACTGACCGATGCCGTTAATGCATTAAATTTAGATTTAACTGCTATTAAAACATGGGCTAACTCATTCAGTCTACTAATTAACTCCCAAAAACCCAAAGCTATCATAATACGCAGCAATAGACTAAGACATAAAATAAATTTGGACGCAATCCCTACCCTACAATACTCGGGAGTAACAATTCCCTATTTCGATAAGGTTAAGAACTTAGGGCTTAGTAACATGTCTTGGGCGCCGCATATTGACGATATCGATTTCGATTAACGTCGCATTTCTCTTTTTATTCTCTTTAGCAACTCGAATACTTCCTCCCTCACAACACCAAAATTATATTATTTTAGCGCAATGTCATATGCTTCCGATACTTGACTATGCCCATGTTTGCTATCTAGATGTGACCAAGGAGCTGCTAAACAAGTTAGAGCGATTACAAAACCTAGCGATTCGTTTCATTTTTGGTCTACGTAAGTATGATCATGTTTCTGAATTTCGTGCTCAACTCAATTGGCTCCCAATCCGTCTTCGCCGTGATATGCACATCCTTACGCTCCTATTTAGGATTCTTAATTTCCATAACTTTCCTTCTTATCTAGGCTCTCGATTCACTGCCCTTCCTCCTCCCTCACGCTCTAGGCGGTCTTGTGTCATACCGACACTCGACATACCGAGGAGCAATACCAAATTCCTGCATAAATCTTTTTCTGTATAAGCCGCATCTCTTTAGTATCAACTTCCCATTCGCATCCAGATATGTCCTTCACTAAAATCCTTTAAATCTCATTTGAAAAAGCATTTCCTCACCATTGAAAATAGTTGACCTAGACTCAATTCATCATTCTTCTTTAATTTGTGTATTTATTTTATATTTATTTTTATATTATTATTATTTATATTCTTAATTATCATGTTTAATATAAATATGTATATGTTTTATATATGTTGGAAGTATGTACTATGTATATATTATGTAAGTATATATTTATGAGTATAGTGTATGTATATATTAGAGTATATGTATGTATGTATTATTTTATAATTTTTTAAACATGTTCTGTTCATGTTATTTATTGCATTGTGTTTAGTCCCGATGTTTGGCGGAACTCGGCGCGGGTTCGGGTTCCGTTGCGTTCAAATTTTTATGTTTTCTTTAAGTATTTTTTCTATCCTCAGTGTCGATTAACACTTTAAAAATTACAAAAGTATACCATTCATAGACAATTTCAAGTTGTCCACTCTTCACTCTAATAATATTTAATAAAATTTGTTATGAAAACAAAGTTTAAACACATACAAACATAGTGTGTGGGTGTCGTTAAAAGGGAACGTTGTGTAATTACTTAATTTTCATAAACGCCTACATATTCTTCAAACATATTTGAAATAACAATGGCTTAATATATATTGCATACATACATATATAAAGTATTTATTTAATTAAATTGTTGTCATTGGAAATATAATTTAGTTTAGTAATTACTATTGGAGTCGATACTTGGGATTAAGTCTTTGCTTGTAATTTCTTCGTCCCCGCTTTCCGCCTTCTTCGAGACATTGCGTGTTGAGTGGCAGCATTCAACGCTTTCCTGAGTGAAGAAAATGGAAATAGAAAAATCATCATCCTCGAGTGGGAATCGAGCCTAGAAACCGTCGCGTTACAGGCAGGCGTTGCGCCTCTGCGCCACGACTGAGATTTGAAAATTCATTTGTTGAATTGCTATGCTTTCAATATATTTACTATATCTTTTTAAGCAAAATTTATAAAGTAAATTGAAATGTATTACTTATTAAAGGTTTTTTTTTGGTAAAACTGACTGACTATAAGAGAACGTGTGTCTGTACACTTGATGTTGTGTATGGGTTCAATAAGCTAATTTAATTATGAAAAAACACAAAGTGGGTCATCAAAAGTGTATACGTATATGTGTAAGAGTATAAAAAAGTAAATAACATATAATATACACTTTATGAAAATATATAAAAAATCCTTTAATAACTTATTTCACTCAATTAGTAATTCAACTTAATATTAAATCCTGATATATAGATGTATACATAATATATCATCATGATGTCAGATAGTATACACGAGGAAATATAACCAAATAAAAAAATCCATGATTTGAAACATTTCGTATCGAACTGGTAAACTGCACTATAACTGTGGAACGAAAAAATATATGTTACCACGTATTGTGTTTGCCTTGAAAATACATTTCATTGTAGTCTGTTTGTTCGCCACAAGAGTAATGTAAAATAAAAAAACAAGCTTTGTTATTGCGCTTAAATCTACAAAGGAGTGACAAAAAAGCCAGTTAACTGAAAGCCTGAAAGGTAACGGAAATTTGTAAAAATCTACCTACAGAGATGATAACAACGTGTATAAGTTAATATATATATATATATATATATATATATATATATATATATATATATATATATATATATATATATATATATATATATATATATATATATATATATATATATATATATATATATATATATATATATATATATATATATATATCTATTTTGTCCCCTTCAAAGTAATCCCCATGAGATATTATACACTTGTGCCAACGGTTTTTCCAATCTTCGAAGCACTTCAAAAAATCATTTTTTTTTATCTTGTTCAGCTCCTCCTTCGATGCCGTCTTTATCTCGTCAAGTGTAGCATAACGTCGTCCTTTCATGGGCCTCTTCAGTTTAGGGAACAAGAAAAAGTCACAGGGGGCCAGATCTGGGGAATACGGTGGCTGCGGCATCATTAGTGTGTTGTTTTTGGCCAAAAAGTCGCGCACAAGCAACGATGTGTGAGCAGGGGCGTTATCGTGGTGCAAAAGCCAATTTTTGTTCTTCCACAAAACCGGGCGTTTCTGGCGGATTGCTTCGCGCAAATTGCGCATAACTTGCAGGTAATAAACCTTATTGACCGTTCTACCCTGTGGCAAGAACTCATGATGCACCACGCCCCTGCAATCGAAGAAAACTGTCAGCAAAACTTTCACATTCGACCGAACTTGGCGCGCTTTTTTCGGTCTTGGTTCGTGCGGCAGCTTCCATTGAGATGATTGAGCTTTGGTTTCCACGTCATAACCATAAACCCACTATTCGTCACCAGTTATGACCCTCTGGAGCAAATTTGGGTCGTCGCGGACAGAGTCCAACATCTCATTAGCAATGTTCATGCGATGCTGTTTTTGGTCGCAATTGAGCAATTTTGGTACGAATTTCGCGGCGACCCGTCTCATGCCCAAATCATTGATAAAAATCGAATGGCACGAGCCAATCGATATGTCTAGGTCCTCAACAACTTCTCTAATGGTGATTCGACGATTGGCCAATACCATTTTCTCCACTTCATTATTTTTTCGGCTGTTGTTGAAGTGCTCGGGCGTCCGGCACGCTCTTCGTCGTTCACATCTTCTCGGCCTTCTGAGAACATTTTGTACCACCGATAAACGTTGCTTCGGTCCAAGGTAGCTTCTCCGTATGCCACAGTCAACATTCGGAATGCATCCGCGCACTTAATTTCGTTTTTCACACAAAATTTGATACACGTTCTTTGATCCATTTTTTTGAATGGGTAAAAATCGAATACGATCCAAAACACGTGCAAGCAAAGCAGCTGTCAACAATTAAGTGAACATTCAAAATGGCCGAGGTTGTCGGCATAAGTGAGAGACATGAGTACCAACATAACGCCACAAAAAAATTGAAATTCGAATATACGTAACCCGCGAAAATTCAAAATTCGCGATACTTTTTGAACACACCTCGTATATATGTATATACATATATAATAGTATATTTTTGTGATTTTTAAAGTGTTCGACATTGAGGATAGATAAAATAATTAAAAAAAACATATAAAAATTTGAACGCGGCGGTACTCGAACCCGCGCCGAGCTCCGCTGCGTTTAAATTTTTAAATGTTTTCTTTGAATATTTTTTTTATAAATATAGTATCTCCAATTTTCTCAGCCTCATATAAAGTGTATGTTCAATATACTTATAAAATGGTAACATACATAAAATTCTTAATGACAATTAAATAATAATTCTTTTTTTATTAAATTATTTAGATGTTATACGAATTATATTCTTATCGCAATATAATGGCATAGATAATTTACATTTTTTTAAATCTTTATTTTTTAATATTTCCAAGCTGTCTTAGAAGAGCTCAAAACTTTGTCAGTTATTTCTGAAACCCATGCTGCACACGTACACAACGTGTTATGACAGCGTTTCTAATAAAAATGTAAGTAACGTGTTATACTATGCTACTACGAATATTACTACTTGGTACTAGTATTATAACTTCTCTTATACTTGCGGTAAAATGGAAACTGAAATTTACATTTATTGCTTGTTCGTTGTTCGTTATACTCTCTCCGGGTAAATAATGAACATTCAGAGGATATTGCTGTTTTTAATATGCTTGTCTTTGTCTGTATTCTTAAGTGACTTGTTTTCTTTTTTTAAATGAATGAAATAAGGCCTTTATTTTTGGCCAGTATTAAGTTTTAGTCGAGTAAGTTGTGGTTTTTTTTTTATTTTTTATAGCTTCACGCTTTATCCCGCACATGGCAGGATAGGCAGAGGGAACTGCAGGGACCGTGGGTACCTAGTGTTAAAACACTTCGTTGCTTAGTTCCTGCTTTCTCCGTCCCCGCTACGTTCAAACGTTCGAAAATAATTGATTTTTGAAAAAAAATTAAATATTTGAGTTTTGTAATTAAAAATAATTGATTTTGTTATCTGGATTTTAAAAACAAAAACAAGAAATAAAGTAAATTTGTAAAATGATAAAAATATAAAGAAGAAGAAGCACTGAGTACATGACAATACAAAAGAAACTTTATTATTTTAAACAATATTTGATTTAATGAAAAAATAATATTACGTCTAAACAAGAATATTATACTCAAACTTTATATTCATAAAATATTTAAATTTTATAAAATAAATCTTTTTGCTCAAGACTCCACAAACGCAATATGGTTTACTTAGCAAACCTAATATAAAAAGTGAATTATAATGCCAGTTCATTCCGCTCGCTTTGTCATATAACCTTGCCTTATTTTAATATAAAAACTAAAACGCCTTATTTTAATGAAGCTACTAAATAATTCAAACCATTCATCTTGGCCAGCTCATAATCGTGTTATAAAGTTGTGTTTAGCTTCGCCATACAAACTCATATCACAAAACTGTTCCGTAATACGATCTAAACTTTGTCTCGTATGTGAAAGATGAAATTTCTGTTTACATTTCACTTCAGGCCCAACATATCAATTATTCAAGAAACGTGTCGCACTTTTTTTAAATAATTACGTTAATTACTTAAATAATGAAAAAATAGCCCATATTTACACAAAAAGATAGGCTTTTATTTTCTTTTATAGCTTTTATTAGATATACCACTTCATGTTATATCTGATCGAAAACATTTTAAATATTTTAACGCTCAATCAGTGTGCACTGATTGTTCGTCGAATAATAGATAAATTGGTCCATTTTGTATATAGGCCGACCTAAGATAGGGCAATTTTAAAATAACATTTTTATCGAAATAAAAAGAAATTAAAGCTCCTTCATTACATTTTCCCTTTAGAAAATAAACTCTAAAATAAAAGTTAATTAGCATAAATAAAACATAACTTTCAAAATGTGTACTAATGTGTACTAAATATATACTTTCAATAAAGATACAATTTTATATGCTGGTTCGAGTGTCTTGTCACATGACCAACTTAGCTACTTCAAGCGTCTAGTCTGTGTAAAAGCTCAGAGATATCAACTTTGAATTATTTTAAGTTTTATTTTATAATTATTTATGTTATTTTTGTAATCTGCTTATTTATAGTGCTAAGTTTTTTTCGAGTTCTGTGCATTAATTGAGAGTTAAATTTTAATTTTAATTTTAATTTACACTTTTTTAGTATAAAGACAGTACTTACTTAGTTAAGAGAAGTGAATTTTGTAAATTTTAGGCTTTTTCTCGTTTTTTTAGCTTCACGTAAGCAGAGGAACTTATTATTAAGACACTTCGTTTTGATGAATCTAATCTAACAGTTCAATAAATAACCATTTGTTTTATAAACTTGTATTGAGATTGTTCTAAACATTGACCACGCGTAACTTAAAGATACTTATATCTCATAAAATTTCAAAAGTGCATAGACGTGCAATAACCGGCCGTGACTTCGCCTGCGTGTTCAAATGGAAATAACGACGAGTTGAAATATAATATATACTATGTAGAAGAGGATTAGCAAACAGTAAAAATGAGAATTCTTGATTCTACACCTAAACAGTGTATACCGCATAAAGCAAAGCTTAATTTTAAAGAAGCTTAGTGTTAAAACTCTCTCTCCCCCACTGTCTGTCCCACATTTTTAGAGATCTATTTATTGTGAGATGAAAGAAACCATACCAGACCAACTTAAAATCAGCCAAAAGCTATAATTAAAGGAGATGAGAGTTTGTTTGCATTTAGTGATAGGCATATCTCTTACATCGATTTCAAGAATAGAAGCTAGTCTTGTATTTTAAATTCGAAATATGTTGTGTTATTAATGATAATTATAAATCATTAGTGACCTACCACGGGATTTTACTTTGCTGGGAAATGAAAATAATAATATATAAAGTAATATAATATAAATTAAATAAGCTAGATATATTTAGTTATTTGAGAGATTTCATACAAGCCCTGAGGGTTTCAATCTGGATAATGTTGATCTGTTAAGCCCACTGTCATTTAAATAATATTCAATATAATTTCCTTATATTTGGTAAATTTATTATTTAGGTTTTAAAGGTAGAAATATTATTTTTATTCAGCCTATACCTTTTTTGTTGCATTTTTTAAGCTTTCACACTTTAGTCCGTTCATCTTATGGTGTTAAGACACTCAGTTCCCCGCTTTCCACATGTCGAGGCGAAACTCAACACCGCGCTTGCCTTATAGCCAGAGCGAAGAAATTTGAATTGAAAAAAATTGGAAATTTGAAAATATCCACCTTCCCCAAGTTGGAATAGAACCTACAAACCGTCGCATTTACAGACAGACACTGCGATCTTTTATTTTATATCTAAGTTTTCTCTTCTATCTAGCTTTTGTATCTTTTCAACCTCTTCAAAAAATATTATGAGAACACATATGTAAAGACTTATTTTTTAGTCTGAGTTCAACGTTCCAATGGTTGTTTCAATAATTACTTTTGGTAACAGATTGCTAATGTTTTTTTCTTAACTCACAAGGGAAATAACTTGCAGCACACTGTATTAACTTAATAATATAGTAATATTTAAATGTAAGATTGAATGTAATTTTAGACCCCTTATTATGAGAACTTGATTAGTAGATAAATTCTAGTGTGTAAACACTCCTTTCTCCGCTCCATGCAAATTTGAGATATTTTAAAAAAAATCTGAAATCAACGCTCTACGTTGTCTTCCATAGCGAAAAAAAACTATAATGAACAATTTTAATAAAAAAAATACCAAACGAATACACATATGGAAAGCTGTAAAAGCTAATATAATATGAAATAACTATAACAATATTTAAACTTAAAACATCGCTAATGGCGCCGCTATCAAAAACACAATGGCGTTTCGTAAAACGAACGAACTCCTAGATAAAGGACCCTTTCATCCTGTTACACTCACATGATATCTTGTTAGTAAACTAATAAGAGTGAAACGATAATGTGATGCATTTATATACATATATATATATATATATATATATATATATATATATATATATATATATATATATATATATATATATATATATATATATATATATATATATATATATATGTATATATATATATATATATACATATATATGTATATATATATATATATATATATATATATATATATATATATATATATATATATATATATATATATATATATACATATATATATATGATATAGTTATTTTGTCCAAACATAGAGTCTTGACAGATATATTATTTATAAGCTCCTAAGCTGATGTTGTAATTTTATTAAAGACTTTTTTCTTTTTTTTTACTAACATAGGAACCTAGTGTTAGGAACTCCGTTGCTTAGACCTTGCTTTCTCCGTCCTCCGTTTTCGCCTTTTTTTCGAGGCATTGCGTGTTGAGTGGCAGAAATTAACGCCGCGCTTTGCCTAATTGCCAGAGCGAAGAAAATGAAAATAGAAAAATCCGTCTTCAACGAGTGGGAATCGAACCCAGAAATTGTCGCGTTACAGGCAGATGTTGCGCCTTTGCGCCACAACGGTCCTCAATTAATGAAAATATAACTTATAACTATAACTTAAAAAGGCCAAAAAATATATTACATAATGTATTAAAAATAAACAATATTATTTTTCTGTCGTTATTAATAAATAATTTAACTGAAATACTAAATATAAATCGGACATATGTTATTTTGGTACAGTGTCATAAGGGAAATGATACAACTCGTATATGGTTCGCAGAATTGACGTTTGACAGTTAGCACGTCGGTAACTGGCAAACGTCACTTGCACTTGCACTTTGTTAAACTGATATTCACCTCCCAAACTTCAAAGAGTGAATGCTAGATTGACTCAAAGGCTATATTCCAGATTCATAGCTAATTTCTAATATGCTCAGTTGCTAATCGACCTTAAAATAAACAAATATATTAAAGAGGGCCGTCGTGAAGCAGAGGCGTAACGTCTGCCTGTAAACGCGACGGATTGTGGGTTCGATGGATTTTTTTATTTCCATTTTCTACGCTCTGCCAACTAAGCAAAGCGCGGCGTTGAGTTCCGCCACTCAACACGCAATGCCTCAAAAATGGTGGAAAGCGGGGACGGAAAAAGCAGGGACCAAGCAACAGAGTGTCTTAACACTAGGTTCATGGGGTCCCTGGAGTTCCCTCTGCCTACCCTGCCATGTGCGTGATAAAGCGTGAAGCTAATAAAAAAAATATATAAATTAAATCGAAACAAAATGTATTTTAGATATTTTTGATGGTTTTTAAAGTGTTAATCCACACTGAGGATAGAAAAAATACTTAAAGAAAACATATAAATTCTATCCTCAGTGTGGATTAACACTTTAAAAACCATCAAAAAAAATATTTAATAAAAATAGCATTCTCTCTCGCCAAACGATTATTCTTTGTAATGGTCTTTGGGTAGCGGAAATTTGTAAAAATCTCCCTACAGAGATGCTAACAACGATATAAGTTGTATAAAAGCATATAAGAATTTCAACGCGGCGTGATGTAGAACACATGGCTCAGTGGTGAGAGCGCCTGCACGGTTCGAGTCCCGCTGCGTTCAAATTTTTATATGTTTTCTTTAAGTATTTTTTTTGTATTTTAGATATCAAGTTTTCTTCTTAAATATTAATGAAATTAAACACTGATGATAAGCATAACGTTCATTTCTTATTATGATAATTTGTTCTAAGCCTACTGACAGGATTTTTAATTTATGACAAAATTATTAGAAAACGCCGCAAAATTGACGGATATAGAACTTTTTACCAGTACTATAAAATGCTATAATATGATATACTATAAACTATACTATATGTTTTGTTTTGAAAATGTTCGTCTTTATTATTTATATAATATATCTACTGCACTCTACAATTTAGCTAAGTTTGTAGTTATTATTAAAGTTGTTTACTTGTATCTAAGTGAAATAAAGCAATCTTGAGGAGCTCTGTTTAGTTAAGCAATTTAGTCTTTTATACGTTGTAGCGCTTATATTTATTAAAGATAATTATATAAGATTACTTTAGAAATATTTTTAATATATAATACATAAAATATAATAATTTTTAATAAATTCTTGATTATTTATTGGGCTTCTATATTTATCAATATAGAAGCCCAAAAAACTCTGCAGAACGAGCTATAAGAATAGTTACACGTCAGCATATGGTTTAGAAGATTTAAAAAATATAAGATTTAAAAAACATAATAGACACATTATATGATAATAGCATCAGTACAGTAAGTAGGTGAATATTGAAAAAGCTATTAAATTTTCTAACTATTTCTGCGTCTTCGGCAAATGTGATGGAGTTGTCGTCTATAACATAATATTATGTAGTTAAATGAGGGTAGTATTAGATGAAATGACTGTAAAAGCGATGAATTTATGTCACGTAGGCAACTGACCATACCCGAAGGGAACTACCTTGAAGTAATAGTTATTGAGTGATTATGAATCTATGTCCGAATATACTCGAAGCATGAGATATTGTTTCGATGTTTTTCTTTAAAAAATTTAATTTCACTACTTCGGTTTTCTAAATACAATATATGGTTAATTAGATGGATATACAATAAATAGATGTAAACTAAATTTAAATATACTTAAAAAACTAAAAATACTTAAAAAAATAAATAAACAAATTCATATAAGTCTATAGCACACAAGACTAAGCAAGTGTAATTAATTGCAACATTATATATGAATCTTTAACATTGCTCCCAACAATCGATATCCAATTTAAAGTTCACAGCACTGTTTTAGTAAGGAATGTACGAGAAAATTAAATTTGAAGTACGAATATAACGTGTAGGTACGTAAAGTGATAAAGTCCAAAAAGCAATTTTCAAGTTACAATACATTGACTCTTGAATCAAGCGAGGCTCGATATTTGTCGTTGTTGATGCCCGTCGGTAGTTGCGAACATAATAACCAAATAAAAGTCTATAGACTCTAAAATAAACTGAAGTAAAATCCAACCCTATCTAAAGCTGATTTGGTAATAGAAAAATAGATGTTTCTAAGTAATTTTATTAAATATATTATATTTCAGCGAATTCGGAATTTTGAATAGGAGGAAAATTTTCTTTTGTATATCAAATATTTTACTTCTAGTCTCATAGTTTTAATGCTATTTAGTTTGGAGTTTGCTTAATAGAGTATTAGCACTTAAGGGATTTTGTTAGCTTCACGCTTTATGCCGCACATGACAGGTTAGGCAGAGGGAACTGCAGGATCTATATGAACCTAGTGTTAAGACACTCCGTTGCTTAATCCTTGCTTTATCCATCTCCGCTTTCCGCCTTTTTCTAGGCATTGCGTGTTGAGTGGCGGAACTCAACGCCATACTTTGCGTACTTACCAGAGCGAAGAAAATAGAAATAGAAGGATGGATTTCACGCGTTTACAGGCCGACGCTTACGCCTCTGCGCCACGACGGTAATTAAGGAAATTAAGAACAATATTCGTTTTTAAATTTAAAAATCACAAACATAATTCACAACTATTTAATACCTTACTAAGTTAGTAGGATCGTGTTATAAAACGAAAGTGTTAACAAGGATAACGCGTCTGATAAAATTCTAACATTGAGCTTAAAGCTTTGTTTATTTATAATTAATATTTTAAAGCTCAGCAGAACGATCTAAATGAGGTCAATCACTTTTTTATTATTTTCTATGTAAAAAGATAACTTAGAAAACAGAATATATAAAAAAAATATATTATTTAAGACCTCTGATCCCGATTATGTGAAAAAGAAAAAGCAAGCTCACTAGTTAAAAATGTTCTGTAGAGTAATACTAAAGTACTATTGGGACTTTTTTCTTTTTCAGTTTTTGTGCAGTTGGTGTTTAATTTAATTCTATTTAATTACAATTTATTTGTTCGCTTTGTTATTATAATTATTAGACGGTAAATTTTCCATTAATTTCCGTTGAGGAGATTTAAACCTGATCCTTGTTTTCACTGCTGTTTCCACACCTGACTTTTGTTGCACTCCGTAATCATACAGGTGAGTACGGAAAAGTGCCCCTCATTCTTCTTGTAATCAGTATTTAAAGCTTAAAATTTACAAGCTAAGTAGAATCGGTTAGCGTAAAAATCATTAAAATAGCTCAACAACTTTACATGCATATATAAAAAATAACTTGTTTAAATATTTTTTGTATAAATATTTGACAAATTTTATATATTATAACGGATAGACAGACAATGCTTATTGGGAATATAACTGAGCACAACAATAAACTTTTGAACCTTTGAACGCAACATGGAAAGGACGTAGGCTATTGTTAGTGCATTTATATATATATATATATATATATATATATATATATATATATATATATATATATATATATATATATATATATATATATATATATATATATATATATATATATATATATATATATATATATGTTTGTTGTATAATAGTTCAAACATTTAATTGTATAATTAGTTGTTAGTTGTAATAGAAAAATTTTGTGAGCGTTAAATTTAATTTCGCCCTCGTTTCCTTCATTGGACTAGTGAAAAAAAACTTATTGAAAAAAAGTTGTGTATCTTAATAATTTTTATTATATATGTATGCATTATATTTAAGATCTATATTTTTTCTTAAATAAATTCATACAGAAATAACAAGGTAAAGCACGGCTTTGAGTTACGCCACCGAACATGTAATATTATAAAGGGTGGAAAGCGGGGAACGGACTGTCTAAACACTAGGTCTTACTTTAAAAAAAATAATACAATTTAACCAAAAAAGTATAACCTATAATTACAAATATTATCAAATATTACAGCCTATAATCATAAATATATCTTAAAAGCATAAAATCAACAATATGTTATTTTGAAATAGTAAACCTGGTAACATAATTGTACTACTACTAGACTTTGTCAGTTGTTATGCTACGTCTGATGTAAACAACTATTTTAATAGTTTTCTATTAGAGAAAATAACAAACTGCACTGAAGTATATTATTTTCTTAATGAAGTATTGGGATAAATGAAAAGTTATTTATTTTTGATATTTAACATTAATTTAAATTTAAAATAAAATATAAAGACGTATGATATATGTACGAGAAGAAGATTTTAGAATAGGATAAATATAAATGAGATTTAAAATTAGTTATATATATATATATATATATATATATATATATATATATATATATATATATATATATATATATATATATATATATATATATATATATATATATATATATATATATATATATATATATATATATATATATATATATATATATATATATATATATATATATATATATATATATATAGAAGGAAACGAGGGCGAAATTAAATTTAACGCTCACAAAATTTTTCTATTACAACTAACAACTAATTATACAATTAAATGTTTGAACTATTATACAACAAACAACGAGACTCTAAGTAGGTAACGTCTATGTCGCCGTTTAGTATTTTAGACTGTCGTGAAACTGGCAAGTCTTTACCTAACACTGTTCTTGGAAAAACTTTTTCGAAAGGAGTAATCGTTTTACATGGATACAGATTGCGTGGATTACTGTCTGGTGGAAGTCATGCACACCAATCGTCGAGTTTATAGGCATTTTTTGAAACGTTAATTTACAATTTATGTATGTGTCATAAAAACGTTTAAATAAGTTTTATGTGTTTGCACGTTGGATTTTAAATAGATTCCTTTACTCCCTTTATAAAATGTGTAAAGATCGCAAAAATTATAGATCTTATTATTTAAACAATAGTTTTTGTGTAATGACACTATTTTTACATATGACAAATAATATTAAAATATTTAACATCACAATAAAATAATAATGAAGATTAAGTAATTTCACATCGGGCTTGAAATTTAAAACTTCTAGTACTTAAGTCATCAGATTACTAGACATAAAATAAATTAGCCTTTAAATAAAACAATCTCGGCTTCCTTGTACAACTTTTCTAAGAACAGAGTACTAAAATATAAAAATTCTGAGTAGCTCGTAAGCTTTGATTAAAACGCTTGCTTGGATTCCAACGTTATCATTATCTACAACAAGTATAATAAAAATGACATTACATAATATTTGTAATATTATTACATAATATTTGTCTTTTTTAGCTTCACGCTTTATCTCGCACATGGCAGGGTAGGCAGAGGGAACTGCAGGGACCTAGTGTTAAGACACTCCGTGGAACCTAGTGTTAAGACACTCCGTTGCTTAGTCCCTGCTTTGTCCGTCCCCGCTTTCCGCCTTTTTTCGAGGCATTGCGTGTTGAGTGGCGGAACTCAACGCCGCGCTTTGCCTAGTTTGCCAGAGCGAATAAATGGAAATAGAAATATGTATATATATATATATATATATATATATATATATATATATATATATATATATATATATATATATATATATATATATATATATATATATATATATATATATATATATATATATATATATATATATATATATATATATATATATATATATATATATATATATATATATATATATATATATATATATATATATAAATTTGTTTCTTCTTCTTCTTAAGGTGCCATCTTCTTGCGAAGTTCGGCGATCATTACGGCGACTTGGACTTTTGATACCGCAACTCTGAAAAGGGAACGGGTACTCTTGCCAAACCATTGGCGTAGATTTTTTAGCCAGGATATCCTTCTCCGCCCAACACTTCGCTTTCCCTGGATTTTGCCTTGTATTATTAACTGCAGCAATTCATATTTAGAATTTCTTAAGATGTGACCGAAATACTCAAGCTTTCTTTTCTTAATCAAGTATATAACCTCAGTTTCTTTGTTTATGCGACTTAACACGGTATGCGGCAATTTATTTCAACGCTGTGATCACCCTTTTCATCAACCCAGCATCCCAAATATTTGTATTTGTTTACTTTTTGAAGGGCCTGACCACTACAAAGTAGAGGTGAGTGAGTAGGTGATGTTTTACAAATGACCATATATTTGGTTTTCCTGATGTTGATGTTGAGACCATACATGGCGCTAACAGACTGAACCTTGTTTATAAGGATTTGAAGTTCTTCTATGGTCGGTGCTAGTAAAACAGTGTCATCGGCATAGCGGATATTGTTAATAATCTGGCCATTCACTGTAATGCCCACATCCAAATTGTCGAGCGCTTCTCTAAATATCATCTCTGAGTATAGATTAAAAAGGATTGGGGATAGAATGCATCCTTGCCGTACTCCTCGTAAGATTTCTACTTCATCTGTTAGTTTGCCTTCTACTCGAACATTTGCCGTTTGATTCCAATAAAGGTGTTTTATGAACCTTACGTCTTTAGAGTCCAAGCCGATGCATGCTGTACTCTATCAAATGCTTTTTCATAATCGATGAAACATACAAACACATCTTGATTCATGTCCCAGCATCTCTGTATTAAGACTTGATACGCAAAAAGAGCATCTCTTGTTCCCAGGCCATTCATGAACCCAAACTGCGTTCTCGAAATTAGGTTTTCACATTTAGCATAAATTCTTTTATGAATTATTTTAAGGAATAATTTCAGGATATGACTCATCAAAGATATTGTTCTGTATTCGACACATCTCTTAGCAGATGCACTCTTGGGCAAGGTGACAAAAGTGGATTTGAGCCAATCTGATGGAATGATGCCCGAATCATATATAGAATTAAATAGCTTTACGATTATTCCTAAATTTGTATAGTCAAGCAGTTTAAAAAGTTCAACGGGTATTGCATCTTCTCCCAGAGATTTTCCTGATTTGGACATTTTAATGGCATAAGCAATTTCACTTTTGTAATTGATGGGCCGGTTAGTTCTGGTTCAGGTGAACTTGATTCCAGATTAGGTCTAATATCATGGAATAGTGTTGTTATATATTTTTGCCAAATTTTAAGCTTGTCCTCAATGGTTTTGGCAAAATTTCCCTGTTCATCCAACAATGTACAATTGGAATTGTGTGATTTAGTATGTCCTGTAAGTTCTTTGACTTTCTTATGCACATTAAAAGAATCATGCCGGGCCTCGAACTCTTCTATCGCAACACATTGGTCTTCTATCCATTTCTCTTCCGCCTCAACTACTTTTATTTGGATAATTTTGTTTAAAGCTTTATATTGTTGTTCATTAATTCCTTTGTAAGCTCTGCGCTGATCAATTAGCGGCTTTTAGGAACATATTGTTGTGGTTGAAGAATTCTTTTGCCAATGTCAACAATATTATCCTTCAATTTACACCAAGTTTCTTCGACGTCTATATTTTGACTTAGGTCTATGTTCAGTAGATGCAGTGCATAGTTTATTTCTGACGATGCTTTAATATGTATTGCTGCTTCTTTAAGTCTGGTAACATCGATTTGTTGTCTTCTTCACTTAGGTGTTAAAATCTTCATACTGCAGCAAAGAGACGCAAGAACTGGATTGTGATCGGATCCGATATCGGCGCCAGGATAGGTTTTGACGCTTTTTAAGCTGTTGCGATATCTTTTGTTTATAAGTATATAATCTATCTGATTACGGACGGTTTTATTAGGCGAATGTGATGGAGATGTCCACGTGTACAGTCTTCTTGGGTGTTGCTTAAAGTGGGTGTTCGTAATAATAAGTTGGTACTCTTCACAAAATTGTAACAAACGATTACCCCGGTCGTTTCTCTTTCCCAGTCCAAACCGTCCAACGATGTCCGAAACTTTGCCCTCTCCAATTTTCGCATTAAAGTCACCTTGGACGAGAATAATGTTATGGGAATTCAGTTGTTTCATTGCAAATTCTAATTGTTCGTAAAAAAGCTCAATATCCTCGTCAGGTGCTTCGGCAGTAGGTGCATATATCTGAACAATCTGGACATTTCTGGGTTTCGCTTTTAATTCTAAGACCAAAACTCTGTCCGAAATCGGTAAAAAGCAATTGACCTGCTGTTGGAATCGCTTGTTCAGTACTACCGCCACTCCGTTATAGTGATAATTGTCATTGTTGCCGCTATAATAAATCGCTGTGTCTTCTCGTAACAAGACGCCCGTTCCCTGGTGTCTAGACTCACTCACTCCGAGGATATCTATTCCGAGTCTTAGCATTTCCCGTTCCACATTTACCATTTTGTAAGTGCGGTACATACTCCTAACATTCCACGTAGCAATCCTTATGGCTGACCCGGAGATTCTTCGCACCCTCTGACTATTAAAAGTCTGCCGGGGACTGAGGGCCATTTGTATATTGTTTTCAGCCATAATGATCATCCTGGGGAAGTATATGTGGTGGTTTCCCGTTGCCTTCCACACGCTGTACTATTGCCGTACCGATGTACATCATCTCCGCCAATAGCTCTATTGATCAGGACAGTTCCAGCCAACTAGGCTTCCTCTTCTGACAAATACCGCTACGCAGCTGCCCGTAGCAGAGGAGTGCTTATTTACTGGCGGCACGACTCGCCAGGATACAAGGCCATCATCGGATATTGCAGCATTTTATAAGCTATTCTTTCCTAAGGAATAACCACTGCATCCTAGTACCTTGTCGCTGAATGGTCGGGGACTGCAAAGCAGCTAGCAAGGATATCTCCAAGCCGTTCCATGATCCGCCACCTATGGACCCCGGTAGTGGCTTACAGCTCAGCCTTACCTAGCCTAAATTTGTTTATAAATCAGATATTCCGAGCACCTATAATTCACTCTTCTTTTTCACTTTATTTGGCTTTAGCTTTCAGTGAAACAGCGAAACTTTGGCTTTGGTGTGAATAAAAAAGTACAATTAATTTATAAGAAGGATATCGTAAGAAACAGTTTTTAAATATTTCGTGATTAAAGCGTACTTTTGCACCACTTTTAAAAAAGTTTCAATTTAAATTATTTTAGTCTCACAACTCATCTAAAATTATTTAATTCTTTCTTCTGGTTTTAAATCTGTTTTTTTTTATATATATTTATATATATATATATATATATATATATATATATATATATATATATATATATATATATATATATATATATATATATATATATATATATATATATATATATATATATATATATATATATATATATATATATATATATATATATATATATATATATATATATATATATATATATATATATATATATATATATATCTCAAGTAGTTTAGCTATCGACTAAAGAGGTAATGTATATAAGTCACGTCAAATCGGTCGATTTATATGCGTCGGACCGAGCGGGTCTCAGTGTGTGTACCATGAGGATTAGTTGAGGACTTATTTGAAGTTGAGTGACGTTAGCCGTCAATCATCAGGCGATAGCAGATTTGTATTGGATAGAAGAGATGAAGAGATTATGAATAAAGTGTTTGGAATTATTAAACGTATTTTCTGAAGTAGTTTACAGTTAAAATATAGATTTTGTCATATATTCTTTTAAACTGTGAAATTCAGAAGTGCTCGTATAATGTTTCACATATATGACATAATAGCCATAAATTTATAAGTGAATTTTGCGAAAGATGAATATTGCCTTAAACTGAAGAGATTTGCGCAAAATCTTTTTAAATGAAATTTACTTATATGTCTTCTTATGATATGATAAGCTCACGTTAAGTTGACAGTCACTTGTGGTAAGATCAATATATATATATATATATATATATATATATATATATATATATATATATATATATATATATATATATATATATATATATATATATATATATATATATATATATATATATATATATATATATATATATATATATATATATATATATATAGCCACATACCTCAATCACTCAACAATAATTATATATCAGCTTACCTTAAGGCTCATCTTAATTAGAACGTGCTAATAATCTCAATATTTATCCGTGTCTCTGATGCAATGCACCCAGCACTTACATCCACATCGAATAAATCAATGCAATCTGAGTGTTCCATGAGATGCGTTTCACCTACTAGTACTACAATATATATATATATATATATATATATATATATATATATATATATATATATATATATATATATATATATATATATATATATATATATATATAGTGGTTCTCTCTCTATATATATATATATATATATATATATATATATATATATATATATATATATATATATATATATATATATATATATATATATATAGTGTCTAGTAAGCCTCATACACTTAGCTTTACATTTGAAGCTTAGATATCTTGTATATAAAATAATAATTTTGATACTATGTCTTTTACTTTTTTTATTAGATGTAAAATTTGGATGAAAAAAATGACCAGATATGCAGGAACGGTAGCGTTTGACGCTCCATTCTCTCAGACTTACCTAAGGATTAAATGTAATTACAAAAAACCGGTCAGTGCGAGTTGAACTCGCGTGGAAAGGGTTCCGTACACAATATAGTGAAATATTTCCCTTGAAAACGTTTTCCCTAAAAACATTTTTTATCAAATTTACCATTTTATTTTCAATTTATGAAATCCTTATAGGTTTTCCTGTAATCTACAAGCCACAAACTATATTCAGTAAATTTTTCAAATTTTTCGGCCCAGTTGTTTCGGAGATTAGAGGGGAGGGGGGGATTGTCAATTTTCGGCTTATTTCATGAATATCACCGAAACTATTTGTTTTAAAAAATTAAAAAAAATATATTTGAGACCCTGATAATAAGCCCTTTCATTTGATATGTTACTCAGTTTTTTTTAATTACCTAATTTATCCCCCGAAAATTACCCTTATTTCAAAAAAATATTTTTTACGTTACACATCTGTGTTCGGGTCAGGGCATTACACCATCCTGCCAAATTTCACCTGATTCGGTCTAGTAGGTTCAGAGAAAATTGGCTGTGACAGACGGACGGACAGGAACACGAGTGATTCTATATGGGTTACGTTTTTTTATTTTTGTACGGAACCCTAAAAACAAACAAAATCTAATCAATATTATGTATAATAAATTTAATAAGTAGTAAAATTTAATTAAAATTTGACTAATGCTACTAAAACAAAATATACATTATGTATGTAGACTTAAAAATCTAAACCAATATTCTCAATCAATTCTTATTCAATTATTAATAAAATTTAAATTTGTATATCTATTTCAATATAACAATGTAGATTTTTCTACACTTTTGGCCAAACCTACACCCACTACCATGACCTTTACAAGGAGTAAATTAAATTATTCCGTACGCCGCTTACAACTTGGTCAACCAAAAGGAACATATCTTATTGAAAAATTTCAAAAATAATTGAACGAATTTGAAACCCAATAGGAAATTCAATTAAAACTTTAAACTTCAAGTTATAAAAGCCACGCAAAAGAATATTAGTTTACTAAAAGAAAATATATACATTTTCTAACTTCAATGTCTATAAGCTTTAGATCCTCCTTTAAAACAAGATAGTTGGATTACATTTTCCCTTTCATCTTAATAACAAACTTCGAGTACATTGTTCTCTACATATTTTTATTATTTTTAGAGCTTACACAAACCACATTATTTTTTACCATATTATAAATAATATTTAATCATTGAATTATAACATTTTAAAGTTAATATTAACTGTGTAATTAATATTTAAAATTAGTTACTTAAGTTACTTGATAATCAAAAAAACGTTGGCATTAGGTGAAATATTAGCATTAGGTAAAAACACCTTAAATAATTCACCCTGCAAATTCAAGTTTTGAACTTATTGCCAAAATTTTATTTTCCTATAAAATCAACAGAAAATCATCTAGGTGTTACTTACGTGGTGATTTTAATACAAACTGCAATAAAATCAAGAGAGAACTCTATATATTGATTGCGTTGCGAAGCTGACCATTTTCTTGCTCTAAGTTACCACCGACCTAGGTATTTCTTAATAAACTTGATAATTTCAGTTATATAACACCATGTGACAGACGTACAACAAAGTGAGGTACTCTAATTAGGTAAATATTTAGGTAATATTGTAACGTATCAAGCCCTTTAAACAGCTTAAAACAGTCAGTTTTGACAGTTCTGCTTTCTCCGTCTCCGCTTTCCGCCTTTTTTGAGGCATTACGTGTTGAGCGAGAAAGTGTTAGTGAGTGAGAAAATCACTACAAGCCATTTCAACTTGTAGGAAAGATCTATCTCATTAGTTTACTTTGGCTTCTTCGATTCCTTTATAAATTGGAACTGGTTTTCTTTATTATGGAAAAAATATTACAAAATTAATATTACGTTAGTATAGATTTATTCATTACCATAATATTTTTACTATGTTATGTATTTATATTAAAATTAATTATTTTTAAATATTATTATTGGATTTAATATCTTAATTGTTATTAAAGAATTGGTTTTAACAATATCGTTGTAAGTACAGATTTTCTTTCAAGAACCATGCCTCAGGTCATAAAAGTAAATGTCAACAAATGTTTAATATTTCCATTGTAAAATTTCGTCATCCACCAGCTTAAAATAAAGTTGTTATCAAAGAGCTAAGTAACATACTTAACGTCCACCTCTATAGTATAATCCTGATAAGATTGTCCAAGTAACAGTTAGTTTGTGTCTAATCAGACAAGAATCTTGCAGAAGTGAGTTCTCTTATATATATATATATATATATATATATATATATATATATATATATATATATATATATATATATATATATATATATATATATATATATATATATATATATATATATATATATATATATATATATATATATATATATATATATATATATATATATATATATATATATATATATATATATATATATATATATATATATATATATATATATATATATATATATATATATATATATATATATATATATATATATATATATATATATATATATATATATATATATATATATATATATATATATAAAGTAGCTTTTTCGAGGTGACCACGAAAAAACCACTAGTTACTCCATAACATACACAGATGACAAGGATATTACTTTGGTTTATGGAAATTTATTTGATATTTCAAGCTATTTATGATAATAAAGCTTAGAATAGCTTCATGCAGAGAAATTAGAATGAAATTGTTTCTTCACGGAAAACAGGTCAGCAGTGAATGTTTAGTACAAAGGTATAAATAATATCTTCTTCTTTAAGACATTTCTCATTAGATCTTTAAAATATTACAATATTACTCACTAAAAATAATATATGTATAACAACAGCTGTCGGAATATTGAAGTCGATAATTTAATTAAACTTTGAATTGACCTACACTGCGACTGAGTTATACGCACTTAAATTCAACATTCCATTACTCTTTGGTAAAAGTGGGTTAATAGATAAATATGTTAAACACTTAATAAACACTTAAATTAACTTTCAAGAATTTGCGATATAAAACAAAAATTACTTAATTATTAAGATATAAAACGATTTTTACTACGGTATAATATAGAAAAAGCAAAAATATCGGTCACATGCGAGCAGTACTCGCCGACCGAAGGTTCTGTATCAATTTTCTGGTTATAAATCTGCGGAATATACTAGGCAAGGCAAGTTTAAATTTGCGGTCGTATCTACTCATTTTGTGTGAAATAAACTCGAAATATATATATTTTTCCTCGTTAAACTTTTAGTAATCAACTTTGAAAATTTCTCTTTCATATATATCTCACTTTATAGGTTACAAAAAAATACCCTTTAAAATAAGATAAAATTAAGCTCATATCTTTTGTTTGATTTTGATAGACAAAATAATAAATTTACTAGGCTTCATGAGGTCATCCATCTGGATATTAAAATATCGAGTATATTTATTTTACTTTGATTCTTCTACGTGATTTGGAGAAAATGGCCTTGATAAACAAGCAGATAAGCAGACGGACAACAAAATCATCATAAGTGAACACTTAGGGTTCCGTACCTATAAAGACAAAAATAGAACTTTTTTATTTTAGAGGTACGGAACCCTAAAAAGACAGTTAAATTATTTTTCAAATAACAAAATAACGAATATTTTCAATCTTAAAACAAGAACATTTGCAAAAGCTACTATATATACATACATATAGGTATTTTTTAATTCGATATTGCAATAAGATCAAACGACTTAAATAGGAGTTTTAATTGTCCACGAATGTTGTGGACTTGAAACTCATTCGGGGTAAAATAGATTTAGATCCGATTCCGATTTCTATTTGATATACAAAAGTCGTTATAAAAATGTGCAAAAAAATGAATTTTATCGTGAAATCAAAGCCATACTCGGAAAACTGTAAGTCGGGATTTTGCAGTGAAGTACTATTAGAGTTCTAGTTTTTTAAGCTATTTTTATCTTCTATGCATATAGAACTTTTTATAAAGCGAATATTTATTTATTTTTCATATATATTTATGAAAAATAAATAAATTTACATATATACATATATGTATGTAAATTTGTTTTTGAAATTTCATATTGGCTTAATAAAACATTTTGAAGTAAGATGCCAAAATATTCGTCTTTAAATAGAATGCCATTTTTGATAATTGTAGTAGAGGAAGTTCTAACCATTGTGCGATAAATGGCCATTTTGAAAATATTAAATTATGAGGAAACTAAATATAAATTTATAAGTGATGTTTTGTCCAGATCTTTAATATAATAAGATCCAGTTAAAATAATGTATAAATCCATATGAAAATAAAAATTTCAAGCTAGGTCGACTAGAAACATAAAAAAGAAATGTTAGGATATCCTAAGAATTTTATTTCTTATTGAATTATAAGAAATAAAATTATTTTTCAAATTTGAATTACGTTTTGATATGCGTTAATTGTAATTTGACGCTAAATAATCGTGTGGTTCGTGCCACCAATTAGTCACGAGTGTTGAAATATATTGTATTAAGGAAAACATAAAAATGATAGAAGTTAAGGGGTTTTCCATTAAGGGCGCTTGATCTTTGAAATGCAAAAAAAATACATGTAGGAGAGATATTTGCGATTTTTTTTTATTTGGGAGGTCTATCGACCCCATTATGTATAGAATATGACATCATTCAAATGACCGCCACGGCTTCGGTTGGTGGCGCGCACACGAAAGGTCCAATTTTCGATGACTCTGGCGCGCAAATCGGGCTGTATATGATCGATGGCGTGGCGTATGTTGACTTTGAGGGCATCGGTGGTTTACGGCTTATTGGCATAGACCTGCGACTTAAAAAAACCCCACAAGAAAAAGTCCAGCGGGGTCAAATCGCACGATCTCGCTGGTCGTCTCCGCGCGAGATGATCATATCTAGAAATTGCTCGTGCAGAACTTCCATCGTAGCGTGTGTTGTGTGGCACGCAGCGCCGTCCTGTTGAAACCACATGTTGTCCAGATCCATATTCTCGATTTCAGGCCAAAAGAAGTTAGTTATCATCGACCGGTATCGCTCACCATTGACGTTGACGGCCACATGATTATCGTTTTCGAATAAATACGAACCAATCACGCCTCCGGCCCAAAATCCGCACCAAACAGTCACTTTCTGCGGGTGCATTGCCACTTGGTGAACCTCGTGTGGATTGGTCTCGTAGCAAATGCGGCAATTTTGCTTGTTGACGTAGCCATTCATCCAAAAATGCGCCTCGTCGCTGAAGATGATTATTTTGCCAAAATCGGCGTCATCTTCCAACTGCTTTAATGCCAGCGAACACACGGCGATGTCTATGGTCATTAATCTTGAGCTCTTGGGTCAGCTGGATCTTGTACGGGTGCAGGCTCAAGTCACAACGCAAAATTCGCCAAGCTGTCGTCTGCGAAAGGCCGAGTTCCTGTGCGCGACGCGGAATTGACTGCCGCGGGTTTTCGAGGACACTGTCGCGCACATCGACGATATTCTCGGCAGATCTCGCGTTACATTGATGCACGGGAACCGGCTGATTGTTAACTGATCCGGTTGACTCGAAATTGTCCACCAATCGACGGATAGTCGACTCGGCAGGACGGAATGAATATAACACACTGCATTTGACAGCTGTCACCCAAACAACATGGCCGCAATCAGCTGTCAAAGTTCAAGCGTCCCTATTGGAAAACCCTATAGTACCTGCGCCTCATATGGACCGTACAAGCACTCTGACCACTAAGACTTTTTGTGAAGCTACGTCGAAATTCTCATATACTTTTTACATTTCATAGCATCCCTTTAAGTATATTTTAACAAATTTCCGCTAACTATAGATAATAAAGAACTATCTATCATTTGGCAAAAAATATTATAGCATTAAATAAAAAAAAATAATTTTATGTACATAGTAATTATTTCAGCAACTTCTCAAAATAACCAAATATATCATAATTTTCCGACTCATCTGGATTATGTTATATTGCTTCTTTATATCATATTCCTGAATATTTACACGTGGTTTTCATCAGTGCGGCGGCGCAGACATTACAAAACATTTTTCTAATTGTTTACCTTAGAAAATAGAGTAAGCTTGGTCTGGTAATTTTCAATATTTATGATGGTTCTATTTTCACACACTGGCCACGTCCGTTGTATTGCTAATATGTAATTTGAGAAGTGTTGTAGTTTTTTTTTATCATTAAAACCTTGTTCTTATTTCATTCTTCAAGCTCTTGTCAGTTGTAATTACTAAATAATATGCTATGATATGATTATATATTAGACAACCGGAAAACAAATTTTGAAGTAATATGTTAAATCGATCAAAAGAATAAAAAGAAGATTATTTCGAAAAAATATTGTTTTTTTTTTTTTAGCTTCACGCGTTATCCCGCACATGGCAGGGTAGGCAGAGGGAACTGCTTTCTCCGTCCCCGTTTTCCGCCGCTTTCGAGGCATTGCGTGTTGAGTGGCGGAACTCAACGCCGCGCTTTGCCTAGTTTACCAGAGCGAAGAAAATGGAAATAGAAAAGTCCATCTTCCCCGACTGGGGATCGAACCCAGTAACCGTCGCGTTACAGGCAGACGTTACACCTCTGCGCCACCACGGTATATTGTTTTGCAACTTCTAATTAGCTTTTACGATGTAAACTACTTAAAAAATTAAATTTTTGGGCAAAGCAATATCTGTTTCAAGCAATTTTTAACGTATATAAATTATAATTTAAATATAAATAAAATGTGACGGGTGTGGGTTCGGTTCCCGCTTGAGGCGGTATGATGCGTCATAGGGCGTGAAGATAAAAAATTAAAACGTACAAATTAAATTGAAAACAGTTGCTAAGACAATAAGAGCATTATGCACCGAACGAGCGTGAAGCGTAAAGTTTTTAAACTAGAATTCAGTTTGCATGTTTTACTAACTCTATTAACAGCTCTTGAATTCATTAACAAATACTTTAAATTTCTCAAAATATGTCACTTACTATTGTAATAATTAATAATTGTATAATATTATTTTTAAAAGATTATAGAATTATGTATTTTAGAACTGAAGAATCATATGAGGTTAGTTATTGGTATTCTAAAAATTATATAAACGAGTTTTTTCTTTTGCTTTTTCAACTTTTTTTAATTTAATAAATTTAATTGTATATGAAATAAGTAGTTCTCGTAAGTAACTTCGTGACAGTTTTCTAAACATTAGTTATGTACACAACGTACTGCGTCCCAACTAAAATCAGGATCCGAAGTCCGGAAATCTGAGCTTCTTTATACCTCTACATCTGCATTCATGCTAGTCAAACTTTACTCCTTCAATTTGGTACCCAGCAAGTTCGAAATTAATTTTGCCGTTCATAATATAAACTTTATTGAGGAAATATTCAAACAGATATAGATAGCTCTATATCCGATATAACAAGGCATTTGAATAAGCTAAGCTTTAAGTTTAAACTTACGTACATATTCTACTTTTATATGATATATGCAAAGATTTTAGTAACGTGACGTATTTCCGTAAAGATATAGATGAAGCCTTTGCAAAGGCATACATTCAAGGTATACCAAAGATTGCACCCAGTATTTAAACCTAGAGTATAATAAGACCTGATCTTGAGATATTTCATTTTCATTTTTTTTAAGTAACGGCCCATTTTGTATATAAAAAATAATTTTATTAAAATATAGAACAAAACGTTTAAATTAGATGTTTAAATTTCACATATGTTGATGTATACTGTTGGAAATAGGTTTTACATATTATGTATGTCGGCGTTAGGCCAGGGTTTCGTTGTTCAGAGTCTATTTTCACAATAAAATAAAATAGTAACATTAATTGGTCTATTCTCGTACGATAGTTAGTACAGAAGAGCTGAACTATACATAATTAGGTTCTTTTTATTTATTTAACAGGTAACATTTCTGTTCAACATTCGAAAACGATATCATAAAGAACTTTACATTACAAATAGGTTTACCTGATTTGTATAACATTATTTTGAATATATATATATATATATATATATATATATATATATATATATATATATATATATATATATATATATATATATATATATATATATATTATATATATATATATATATATATATATATATATATATATATATATATATATATATATATATATATATATATATATATATATATATATAAATATATATATATATATATATATATATATATATATATATATATATATATATATATATATATATATATATATATATATATATATATATATATATATATATATATATATATATATATATATATATATATATATATATATATATATATATATATATATATATATATATATATATTCTTTCCTTCCCGACAAAAGGACATTGCATTATTTTTGAACATAAAATTAAACCTAGATAATGACAAAATAATTTTTACATTTAACTGGATTAATTAATCATTAAAACCTTTTAAAAATATATACTTATTTAAAAACTGAGTTACAATAAACTGGTGAATCCCAACTGTCTTAGATATGCACGTGTGTCAGTTGATTTTTCATAGGGCTGTGATTTCCTCGCAGTTTCAATTTATGAAATTATAATCAAGAATCCCTTTAATGTTTGTGCAATTTTTCCCATAGTAACTGTGACATAAATAAACTTATGCTATTAATATTTAAAAGACATCAATTTGTCATATTTTTAATATAATAACTGCTTAATTCATGAAATACTTTTTATTGCATCGTTTGAGATTTTATTGAAAATTGTTATTTTTTTTTTATTTGAAACCAAAATTTAAGACTTATATTATTCAAAATGACAAATTGAATTGAATTTAGAGTTAAACACTCTTCCATAACATTGTGCACAAACTCATTATGTTTGAGTAAGGGCAATAAAAATAATATAATATAATGAAAAGTTATACACATGTTTCTTTTCTCTTTACATAATATGAAACGATGGGTAAAACTATATACATATAATAAAGAAGTTTCACTTCAAAAATATGTATATTGTTATATATTTAAATCTAATTTATTTTTCACAAAAATATTCAAGCCTGGCCATGGAACGAATAGATAATTTTCTAATATGAAATATTCAGTCATGTAAAGGAATTTGTTGGCCAACTAATTTTATTTTGTAAGTCATATAAGAAGTCATTCACATTAGATATAATTATTTCAGTAAACGTTTACAATCATGTTTCTAGGGGTGCTAATTGTTTCTCTACACACGACAACCATTATTTGTCATGAATATTGACTTAAATTTGTATATTTCTATGGAAAATTTTAAGAAAATATATATACCTTTTTATTTTTATAAAGCACAACACCCCCCCCCCCCTTTATTTTTAACATTCATCTGGAATGTAGTTTATAGATGACACTGACTCAACTTTCCACCCTTAAAATATCCGTGGGGAAATGAAAACTCCTTTCACGGCATTGCAGTCAGGCACAATGGCGTCAATTATATAAAAATATATTTTAAAAAAGTTATTTATAACATACTCGTATCATAATTGATAAAACATTGTTATTAATAAATGTTATTAGGTATACAAATATTGTATCGGGGAAAATAAGAAACGTGTTCCTCACCTACTTCGCGGTATTAGTGGCTAATGCATTTATGATGTTTTGTTCGTTCAATAATTTGTGAAGTAAATAAATTAACTCAACTGAACTTGTTCTAATAGATTTATCGTTTAAAAATACAAAGCTTTAGAAATTTTTATATTTTATACTTTTAATATTTCTTAATGTTTCAATTAATAATTCTCTACAAAGTATATAGATTTATATGATTACAAATTTATCTTGAATTTATCAATATTATTGATATTTTTATTTATTCTTAAAGCTCTTTATTGATAATTACTTATTAAAAACGAACATACATAATAAATATATATAAAATAGTATGCAATACGTAGGTACAGAATTTTTAAAATTGTATGCGAACGTTGCTAAATAAAGTTTATCTTTTGTCTTCAACGCTTGCACAGCCGACCTAAAATGCACTTGTTTATAGAACGATAACCCTTTCTGATATCAACTCTTTGAGAACACGTCCTTATGCATAAATGAAAGTTTATTTTTTGACATGTTTCTTTTCAGATGTATACCTGGTATCGTGCTGTACAGTAAAACATATTTACATATATAGGAACAACTCAAAATATAATCGGTTACACAATCGTATACATATATAAATTAAAATTAACATATTTATATAAATTGTTTTAAATGAAATAATATATAATAATAATATATTTAAGTATAAAAACAGGTATATATCTATATTTTTTTCATATAGATATATTTGTTAATTGCTTAAGTATCCAATGACCGGTTATAGACTAATAATTGGAAAGCAATCGTATACCAAAGACAATTTATATACATGTTTGATAACTAATAATTATTACCTTCTCGGTAAAGTTGATTTAAGTGCCTCCACAGTCATTTTTATGTGAGAACGTATTGCTTGATGATATTTCAGTAATTTTTAAAATCTAAGACTATGTATTTGACGATGTAAAGAATGCCCTTTTCAAATTAGTACATTTGTTTAGTGCTACCTATTACTAAATAGTAAAAAAAAAAAAAATATTTTAGAACGCCTTGAAAATTGTAAAAATTTTCTTTTAAATAGCAAAGGCGTAGATCCTGTTGATGATTTTTCTTGGTGTCACCATGGACTTCAAATTACAGTAGTTGTTTTGCAAAAGCGAGCTATTCGCGCTATCATCAATAATCCCTAAGGACTCGTAGATTTTTAAAGCAAAAATTTAAAAAAAATAATAAATACATTTGCATCCTAATATATTTTTTTAAATATTTGTCAAGAAGAACAAACAATTAATGATTTTGCTAAAATCATAATAATTCACATAATATTTGTACTCGAAATAAGCTTAAATTTACAGCGCCAATGACCACATTGCAACAAGTCTGTAGAATTACACACTGCTCCCGGAAGGAATTTTCATAGAGAAGTGTGTACTCTTTACAATAATTTCTGAGAAAAAGTAAAACAATGTTCTATATTTTTTTTTATAGCTTCACGCTGTGTCCCGCACATAGGCAGGGTAGGCAGAGGGAACTGCAGGAACCATACGAACCTAGTGTTAAGACACTCCGTTGCTTAGTCCCTGCTTTTATCCGTCTCCGTATGTTCTATATCACAATTTAAAAACAAATGACAATAAATGCAAAAAATGACACGACCACGACCACGACCTTGCGAATGCTCCAGATTATTTCCAGAATCCAGTTTATTTCAAACGTATCATTGTTAAAATTGAATAATTTTAAAATTTTAATGATCATATCAAAAATTACATCTTGCTGAGAGTCTCATGTGAACCGAACGTATTATTTTTGACGTCCAAAAAATGATTTCTTGAATGAAATTATTTGAATTTCAATTTACTTAAAGTATTATTTATATAAGTTACTATGAACAATTTCGCACAATATCTTACTGTAAGCATGACAGTTATAGGTTCAATTTTCGTTTTTAATGAAAGAAATATTAGTACAATGTTCATTTTACTATGTTACAACTAACTCAACATGCAATGCCTTGAAATTTGAACCTATAACGATATATTCTGTAGCATAGAGCTTTCAACATAAAAAATACGAGTGAAAAAGATGCTAATATTTCAAAAGTAATCTAAGCCAATGTGTTGTACTATCGCGTTAACGAGTAATTTGAAATAATTATTTGAAAAAAATTACATACAGCATAAATTTCTCAATATATTTTATAGATTAAATATATCACAATACACCTAGTTCGTTTTATATGAGAAAAATCAATAATGTTTTACTTTCCTCACTTATTTATATTCTTTGACATCAGCAGATATTTGACGCCAACTCGTGGAGTGCACGGTATTGTCTACAAAATATATATTTTTATATAACATTACACGCATACCTAAAATATATTTCACAAAGTAGTACGAACCTGTAATAAATCTCGGTATATATGATATATTTTGATTTATACATCTGTTCGTCTGGGGTATTTTGAACAGTTTAGCATATTCTAAGGATCATTTAAAGAACGGTTCAATTTTAGAAATGAACTAGATTTCCACACATAAACTAGGCAACGTTAGTAGGCTAACACCTTTGTGAAGCATGAATTTTATATGAAAGAATCGCATCTACATACTGCATCTGGTCTAAAATAGCCTCAATTTCATTAAATCCTGATGAACGAGACTTACGATGTTGTGGTTCTGTTCTAAATAACGAATATGGAATGGCTATAGTCTAAGGATCGTTCTATGAATACGCTCTGTGCTTGGATAACGAAAGCAGTGAATTCTTATATTTTTAAAGGTTTTTATTTCAAATTTTTCTCTAGCTTTATTGTATGTATAAGCATTAGTAAGTAAACAACAACTGAGGCAAAGGGAACAACATTTGAAATTTTAATTTTTTAATAAGTAATTCAATATTGCTTTTTATCTATATGTATATATATGTATATATATATATATATATATATATATATATATATATATATATATATATATATATATATATATATATATATATATATATATATATATATATATATATATATATATATATATATATATATATATATATATATATATATATATATATATATAATATTCTATAAAAAAGCTATCTTATCTATTTCGACAAAATAAGAACAAAGATATACAAATTGTAAATAGGCACAAAACTTTTTGGCAAACTCATCCTGAACCGACAAATATATACCAGCTGGAATTATTTATGGACTTTAAAGCCTTCGCTAAATTTCGGCTATACTCTTTTACCAATTAAAATATTACCTTTGTGGAGATTTTTTTAGAAACAAATTTAAATATTAGACCGCCTATATTTAACTTTAACCTTTTCCTTGTTATATTCATATAGTACAACAGGTTATCCACTTTTATTTGTTATATTTATATACTTATACATTGCCTTTAATTTAGTCTTTAATAAATACAGTTCTAAAATGTAACATTCATAATTAAGATGACTAAAAGAACTGAAACAGGTTTATTACATGCTAAATTTTTAATTAAATTTAACTATAAGACAGAAGTTTAAAATGTGCGTGACTTTAAGCTTGCCTGTTACAGTCGCATGAAAACCAGTTACATTCTTTACAAAAATTAAAGAACGTACTGTAAAATTATATATATATATATATATATATATATATATATATATATATATATATATATATATATATATATATATATATATATATATATATATATATATATATATATATATATATATATATATATATATATATATATATATATATATATATATATATATATATATATATATATATATATATATATATATATATATATATATATATATATATATATATATATATATATATATATATATATATATATATATATATATATACATATATATATATATATATATATATATATATATATATGTATAAACGTCTACAATTTCAGAATTAAAATGGATATGATTCGAGAATATTTTACAAATAACTCAATAAGATTTTCTGCTTTTACATTTTAAAACGAACGAACATTTAGTTATCTTTTAGTTATCTTCAGTTCTAACTATAAGAAAATATATATATTGTTTATGCATACATGAAGCGTTATTTAAAATCCAAAAAAAGGTTTCTTTAAGTATTTTTCCTGTTCTTAATGTAGATCAAACTAATATATTGCAAAATTATAAAAATATATTAAGTTTTTGTAACCTAAATGTATATTATATATATCTAATATTATAAGGCAAAAATTCTGCAGTATTCAAACTTTTATACATAATACTGCAATATTTCAATAAATTTCTTAAAACGTTAGTAATGAACATATTCTTTAAGCTTTATTGATTTTGATCAAATATTACAATAAGAAACAAACAAAAGGGCATAAATAGCAAGAACAATAAAATTTCGTGGAACGTTCAAATAATAAAAAAAGTATCGTGAGACTGAAGACTGGCTGGGTTAGGTTAACGCGCGTTAATATCAGGAAATGCTGCTTAAAATAAAAAAATAAAAAAAAACAAAAATAAAAAGTATTTAATGTAAGATTGTCCATTTATTATGAAAAGCTGTATTACGTCAGCTAATCGTTTCACTGTAAACCACTGTACACTGTACAGCTGTGGCTGCAGTCAACGTTATCTCGGACACTAGAAGCTGTCATGTATCAAACGTAGCTCTTTGTTGCTCACATTTGATTACAGAGATGACTCTGTAGGTGTAAATTAAGTTACAGATTTTTAATTTAGATTGTAAAGCATTTAATATTATTTTTAGCAAAGCGCAGTGTTGAGTTCCGCCACTCAAAACGGAATGCCTCGAAAAAGGTTGTAAGCGTTGACTAAGCAACGGAGTGTCTTAACACTAAGTTCCTATGGTTCCTGTAGTTCCCTTTGCCTACCCTACCACGTGAGGGATACAGTGTGAAGTTTGATTTATTTTAATAATAATATTATAATGCATGTGTTACTAAAGCAGCGCAGCGGTACAGAGTCTGACTAGAAGTTGGCAAATGAAGTGTCTTAACACTAGGTTAAATCGTAACACTAGGTTTATCGAGTACTTGTTAGTTAACAACATTAACATAAAAGATCAATAAAAAATGGAGTGAAGTTTGTGATTTTGTATATAGAATTAAAATTTCAAAGTTCTTAAAAATTATTTCATCAACGAATTTACCGCGGTCGGTCGGTATTATATAATTGATCAAATTCAATTATCATAAGAGTTACTTGGACAATACTTATATAATAATGTATAATTAATTGTTACTAATTAAAAATGGCCTTTGATTTAGTAAAATTATAATCATATGGTACTATTTTTTATTGAATTAAAAATTTAGACAAAGTTATCATGAGGCGTACTTACTTAACTTGTATTTTAGATTATAACAAATACTATGAATTATGACATTGATCTTTTATTTAATCTCTTCTAAATCATTTGATAAGCACTTTAAAACTATAAAGTATAATTTAAAATCTATTTAATAATCATATAGGAAAAATATCGAAAATTGCAATTCACTCTTTGTGTATCATAAAATCGAGCTAGTTTCTTCTTAAGAGTGTAGACTGTAAAAGTGCAAGCAAGTGTAAACTTAATAGTTTAAAGTGTAAGTGCAATTTTATGTTAATTATAACATCTTTAAATAACATTTTGGTCATCTGAAGGGTCAATTTACAAATGGTAACAACGCAAATCACGAAGCGCCAGAGTAAATTGAAATGTATTTTTTTTATCATATTGTTCAAGATTGTCTTGTTTTAGATTTTTTACGAAATCTAAATATATATATAACTATTGCATTATATATTATATAAATATATATTACTCTAATATAATAATCGATACGTACAGACCCAACCGATTTAAAAGACTTCGAAAGATAATTTCAGTTTTCTAGATAATTTAAAAAATTTTTGATCTATAATATACTACTGAATAGGAGTTGAGAAACTCTTAACACCTGCTACGTATTTTTAAGATGAGAGCGTAAATATTTTAAAAATTTCTTGACCTTTAAGGAATGTTCGAGAAAATTTATTGCAAAATGCAATTGGTGTAAAAACTAAGCAAGAAGCAATTTTTACTGATTGGTTAAAATATATTGAAAATATAATATGTTTGTACAAACATACTTTATCTACATATATCTTTGGAAATATTGAAGTTAATATATACTATATATCCATTAAATTATGAATATTTGTTATTCTTTTTGGTATAAGCAGCGAGACTTAAATTTCTTAAAGAATTAAGCTCCGCATCGTCTCATAACATTAAATTTTATTACTTTTCGTTTAAATAGTATTTAAAACTTAAATAATTGTTAATGTTTAATAATAATGTATAACGATAATTAGTCCCTAAAATATCTATAACAAAAAATTGGGATTTAAATAATTAAAAAAAACTTGTTCGCGCTCCATGCGGTTTTACATATTTATTAAATTTAAATTAAATTATTACTATTAGATCCGCAAGTAAATTATTAATAAATAATAATTGTAGTAAATAGTAAAATGTAATTAATAAATAGTAACTGTCGCGTCTATTACATTTAAAAAAATCACACCTGACCTAACAAAAATTGCTTAACTCTTTTCTAAACCAATATTTTAAACAATATAAATCACAAGAAGTTGTTAATTAACAAAAAAAGTTAAAATTCTAATGTAAATTCCGTAATCTTACAAAATATTTCAATCCGCCGGGCAGCAAAGCTCACAATGACTTTCGCACGCATTTTGTAACGTATTATAAATAGACTTTTAAACAAAGTTTTATACTTACAACGTGTGCGCGTCGTCGGGCGTCTTAGGTATAGCTAGCAGGTCTTGGTGGAGACAGCGTACCGAGTTGTGGATGCACTGGCATTTTTGAGGACACTTTTCGGCGGAGGCTAAAAGGAAGTTTAGGATAAGGAAGTTCAATAAGTTAAAGAGGATCATCGTGGACCGCGTCGCAGTCCAACGCCTGCGAAGGCCGCGTTGCGAATGAGAATTACTCTAGCCGCGACTCGACGGCAGCGGTACAGTGACGCCATACATCCCATAGCTGGTGCTATATATACTATTGTATATAATATGTAGGTGTATTATTCGTTTTGATATCGCACTACATATATACATTTGTACATATATAAGTATTGTGCTCTTGTTACATTTTTACGTTGAAAATTCTATTTTATTTTATTTTGTTTTATTTCTTTTTTTATTTTGCGATGCGTCGTAGGTTCGACTTGACTGATACATATATATACATATATATATATATATATATATATATATATATATATATATATATATATATATATATATATATATATATATATATATATATATATATATATATATATATATATATATATATATATATATATATATATATATATATATATATATATATATATATATATATATATATATATATACTTAGTCTGGCCATAAATACTGTTACTATTCAAAAAAAGAAAATATTACGTTTGAATTTGGAACCTGTCATTTTATATGATTGCTTGATGTGTTTTCTTATTTTCGCGCCATTATATTGTTAAATATTTTGTTATAATAAAATGGAGTGGGGTGATAAAGAGAACCGAATCGCTGTGATTGCCTTACATAAAGTAGGTATGGAGAAAAGTGCAATTTTTAAAACCCTCCACCCGCTTGGTATTAGTCAAATGTTTGTTTACTGGGCTATTGATAGGTACAATGATACCTCCTCTGTTTGTGACAGAAAAAGATCTGGCCGTCCACGTACCGTTCGTGTGAAAAAGGTGATTAAAGCAGTTAGGGAAAGAATTCGAAGAAATCCTGTCCGTAAGCAAAAGATTTTATCTCGGGAGATGAAGATAGCTCCTAGAACCATGTCGCGTATATTAAAAGATGACTTAGGACTTGCAGCCTATAAGAGACGTACTGGTCACTTCTTAACTGATAATTTAAAGAAGAATAGGGTGGTAAAATCCAAACAACTACTTAAGCGGTACGCAAAGGGAGGTCACAAAAAAATTTTGTTTACGGATGAGAAAATTTTTACAATTGAGCAATATTTTAATAAACAAAATGACCGTATTTATGCTGGAAGCTCTAAAGAAGCTTCGCAATTAGTAAACAGAGTACAACGTGGGCATTATCCCACTTCAGTGATGGTTTGGTGGGGTGTTAGCTATGAAGGGGTGACTGAGCCATATTTTTGTGAAAAAGGTATTAAAACGTCGGCACAAGTTTATCAAAATACCATTCTTGAGACGGTAGTTAAGTCTTTAACTAACACCATGTTCAATAACAAAGAATGGTGCTTTCAACAAGACTCGGCACCGGGTCATAGAGCTCGATCCACCCAATCTTGGTTGAAAACTAACGTTCCGGACTTTATCAGCACTGAAAACTGGCCGTCGTCAAGTCCTGACCTAAATCCATTGGATTATGATTTATGGTCAGTTTTAGAGAGTAAGGCTTGCTCTAAACGCCATGATAATTTGGAGTCCCTAAAACGATCCATTCGGTTGGCAGTGAAGAATTTTCCTCTAGAAAGAGTTCGTGCTGCTATTGATAACTGGCCTCAACGTTTAAAAGACTGTATTGCAGCCAATGGGGACCACTTCGAATAAACATTGTATATTTTTAATAGTTATATATTGATGTATTAAACTAACTCACTATGAAAGGAATAAATGTTACGTATAAAAAAAAATCGTGCTTTTCTTTATAACAATATTTATGGCAAGACTAAGTATATATATATATATATATATATATATATATATATATATATATATATATATATATATATATATATATATATATATATATATATATATATATACCACGGTTGTGGGTTCAATTCTAACTTGAAGACAATAGAATTTTTCATTTCCATTTTCTTCACTCTATCGCATCTACGTAAGCGCGGCATTGAGTTCAAAAAAAGGCGGAAAGCAAAGAACGGAGTGCCTTAACACTAGATTCTCACAATTCCTGTGGTTGTCTCTGCCTACTCTGCTATATGCGGAATATAGCACGTAGCTAGTAAAATATATTTTTAAATACGCAAGTAATTACACATAGTACATTTTAATTACTGGCTTATTTCTTGCTCTACTCAGATAGAGCTCATTTAGTTCTTAAATATATTTTACTTATACACATTATTTAAAACTTAACAGAATAAAACAAACTTTGGAAAAGCTTGAAAACAATGATGATACATCATTACCACATCTTTTTCCATCTGCGTAATAATTTTACAACTTTCATAACAGGTCCTTCGCGAACTGTACCGCTTATTTATGCTTCAATGAATTATAGCAAGCTTTTTATCAATGATTTAATCATAATACTCAGTTCTTATAGCCTATTTTACATAATAACAGTTACTATATAACTGAGGACCGTCGTGGCGCAGAGGCGCAACGTCTGCCTGTAACGCGACTAACGCGACGGTTTCTGGGTTCAATCCCCAGTCGAGGAAGATGGATTTTTCTATTTCCATTTTCTTCGCTCTAGCAACTAAGGCAAAGCACAGCGTTGAGTTACGCCACTTAACCCGCAATGCCTCGAAAAACGGCGGAAAACGGGGACGGAGTAAGCAGGGACTAATTAACGGAGTGTCTTAACACTAGGTTCGTATAGTTTCTGCAGTTCCCTTTGCCTACCCTCCCATGTGCGGGAAAAAGCGTGAAGCTACAAAAAAAAACTATATAACTGTTATTATTTCAAATATTCAACATATGTCATTTACAAAATATTATTACATGAATTTTGATTTTTTTTTGTTATGATTATAAAATATTATATTTTCAGCCAAACAAACATATTTTGGAATAGCATAATTGTATACAATAATTAACTATTTACTATTTATGTTGTGTGAATAAACTAAAAACAATAAACGATAAACATATATAGAAATGCTTTCTGATTTTCTCTTCTTTCTTTCTCTCTCTCATCTAATTTTTGACGTGACAACGTCTTAAATTAGGTTGCGGCTCGGAGTCACTCATGAAAAAGTGTAACGCCCGGTAACGTTACGTTGAGTCACCGAACTGTGATCGGTGGGATTCGGTTCGGATCGGAAAATGTGGAGTGCTTAGATTCGTTATTTACAAGGGTGACATGTGCATGACTGACGTTACTTGCTACACCGCTAATACTAGCTTCAAGTTTATACTCGGTGCTGTATATATTCATCCAGGAGCTAGTCTGCAGGATATTGGAATGTTACTATGGCAAGGACTCGGTCCGTACGTTCACAACAGCCAGTACGTGCCACCGTTCGTGCAAGTTGATTCTAGTATACCGATTCTTCTGTGTGGTGATTTTAACAAAAACGTAAAGTCTGACAACTCGTTTCTTAATTTCATGAAATATGTGTATAATCTTGATTGCGTATCAAACGTTTCTAAGTCAACTACGTTAAAAGGAACAACCATCGACTTGACCTTCGCAAGACACATTACAGCAGAAACACTTCCTTTCATTTCATATTTCTCCTATCATCGTCCTATCCACAACAAAATCACTCAAATAAGAATTAGTTAAGTTTAAGTTTACATGTACAATGTTTTAGTAAACAAAATATATTTTCTATAGTTAAAATTTGTGCAATTCTTATTTTCATTCAATTCCTTGTTCCTATTGTGCAATTTAATAATATTCATATCAATAAATATTCTACCGAGAAAAAGACGTTGTCACGTAAAATCTTCGCCCGTAAAACCGACTTTACAGGCAACCATTGTTTTTTTTTTTATATTCTTTGACACAATTATAGCGTAAATAAAAATAAAAAGTCCTACATTTCTATAAACTTAATCACTTTTAAATAGATAAAGTACTATAGAAGTGTTACGATCTATTTCCAAAGCACAAAGTTATATACAAATAAATGATTTTAAACCAAACTGTGAAAAATAAAAAAATAATATTATACGTTATATATATATATATATATATATATATATATATATATATATATATATATATATATATATATATATATATATATATATATATATATATATATATATATATATATATATATATATATATATATATATATATATATATATATATATATATATATATATATATATATATATATATATATATATATATATATATATATATATATATATATATATATATATATATATATATATATATATATATATATATATATAAAACGATAAAGGTTAATTTCACAAAATATATTTCTAAAGATATTAAAATATAAATATCTCTATTAGTTTTTAATACTTTAAATTTCATTTACACAATTTTAGAAAATCGAATAAATTTGAAAATCTGCCTGTCTGTAAACGCGACGGTTTCTGGGTTCGATTCAAACTCGAGGAACATAGATTTTTCTATTTCTATTTTCTTCGCTCTGGCAACTAGGCAAGGTGCGGCGTTGAGTTCCGCCACTCAACACGCAATGCCTCGAAAAATGCAGAAAGCGGGGACGGAAAGAAAAAACCAGGGACTAAGCAACGGAGTGTTTTAACACTAGGTTCGTATGGTTCCTGCAATTCCCTCTGCCTACCCTGCTATGTGCGGGATAAAGCGTGAAGCTATAAAATAAAAAAAAAAGAATATAATGACTAGTCTATATAATTATAGTAGTCAATATAGTCAATTATATTACTTTATATAATTATAGTAATAAAAGACTAAAATTAATTTATCACTTCGATTAAAAACAGTATTTGCTAAGCTTATGAATTTACGCTAAAAATTTTTTCGTTATTTTCTCGTTACTTGCGTTATTGCGGTGGTTATTTTCTTAGGCAGCGCAGTATTTGTTATTAATATGTTTTTTTGCTGTACCAATTTCTTTCGGAATATCTTCTCCACTAGAGCATTATAACAGCGGCATTTAAGCAATTATGTGTATATTAATTACTTCTAGTTAGACTAGGCTAGTTGGACCATGGTGCATTGCAACTTGAAATTCTGATCAATACAGATATATCTCAAATGTGATCTTTATCAAGTTCAAATGTGTACTTTTAATTAAATAAAATTAAAAAAATGCTGATGCATAGTACCTTTTATAGAGCACTATAGAAAAATAGTGGCACTGTAAGGTTGTACTACCTATGTTTATGATTTTAAAGTGTTAATGCACGCTGAGCAACTACTACTACAAAGCCTGCTTGAACACATTGCTTAGTGGTCTCAGCGCTCGAATAGAGGCTTGGAATACTTCTAAGAGGCGTAGGTTCAAATCTCGCTGCATTCATTTTTTTATATGTTTAGTGTTTTTGTATTGTTTTCACACTGACTGAAATTTAGTTTAAAGAGTTACATGGTCTCACAATTTACTTGATTAAGCAATAGTTCTTGCCCGATAGAACTTCCGTTTGGTAGCCGCAGTAGGACCAAATCTGCTCACAAGAACCTCATTTATATACACTTCACGAATATGCATCGGACTACCAATAACCCCGTATATAATTAAGATATAATATAATTAAGATGACAATCACATATTCAATATGTCATGACATTAAAGGCTTGAAGCAAGCTGTAAAAGGACTTCTGTAATGCTATTTAATACGTATATGTGTTTGAGATTTCAATAAAATTATATGAAATATAACAATTGTAAAAAATCCTTTAATAATATCACTCAAAACCAAAGCTATTATACTTAGCACCAAATTAGTTTCGTACTAATATTCGTTTTGCGTGACATCAAAGCGACGATATTTCGAATTATATCTTTTTCCTTATTATGCAATATGTTTTACTAAATTCTTATATTTTTTTAAATGTAATATATATATATATATATATATATATATATATATATATATATATATATATATATATATATATATATATATATATATATATATATATATATATATATATATATATATATATATATATATATATATATATATATATATATATATATATAGTACTTTAATGCATAGGAAGTTTAATTGAATAGTTAGTTACGTAGTCAGATAAATTACACGTCCAGAATCAATAAGGAGAGGTTGCATAGACTATATTGTACTACCGAACCAGAAATACTTTTGATACTATTTACTAGCCTGTTTCGTTGTTGTATAGTTGGTAGGAATGACATTAACATTGTGCCGTTTATAATACTTCCTGCCTTACTTTCTAGATTATAACAGTACTGACAGTCACACGAAATTCCAAAGCACAAGGATATTGATCCCAGATGCGACTTTTGGAGAACTAATCACAAAAAATTACCGTACATTAAATGGGTATCCTCGGGGTTTTAAATTGAAATACTTGATCACTTCCCGCTTAATAACCCTCCTGCTGCCTTATTGTGAAGGCAAAAATTTTCTCGAATGTTAATATGAAATGTACCACACCATTATTTAATTTATGTATTTTATATATAGTTTTGATTACTAATTAAGGTCTTACATAATTAATTTTTGTGTCTGTTCGAACCTTTAGAGGGTTTCATGAAAATTACTTCTTAACACATTATATTAGCTAAGAACATAAATGATTAAATTTCAGTAAAGTAAACTTAATGTTACAAACAACATAATATTAAAACAGTTGTTAAAAGTACAAATATATATAAGTATATGTAATATCTATAGACATGGTAGCACAAAGGCTATGGAACAAACAGAGTTCCCTTTTTTGAAGAACTTTTCATCTTTATAATATAGATGATGTCACTGTCTGCTTTGATAAAGCGCGTCTTTGGATTTGTGAACCTACAATATTATTAAAAGAAAGAAAATTTATTAAGTGTGCAGTCTCGGCTTGATGTTTGATTTTCGTAATTTTTAGGTACACGTGAAATGGAACTTAGATAAATTCATCTAAGTTTGAAGGCATACGACTTTAACCTTTGTACTCATTTTGGCACTCATTTTGATTGAAATAAACTATTATTGTATACTTTTTTTTTTTCTAGTAGATACCATCGTGGCTTAGAGGAGCAGCGTTTACCTGTAAACGCGACGGTTTGGGAGTTCGATTCCCGTGAGGGGAAGATGAGTTTTTCTATTTCCATTTTCTTCGCTCTAAGCAAAGTGCGGCGTTGAATTCCGCCACTCAACACACAATGCCTCGAAAAAAGCGGAAAGCAGGAACTAAGCAACGGAGTACCTCAACACTAGGTCCCTATGGTTCCTGCAGTTTCCTGCCTGTGCTGGATAAAACGTGAAGACATAAAAAACTTTGATATACCTATTAATATTTTTCCTGTACTGAAAATTTCTGTTTTGCCTAACTCTATGATTTTCATTGGACGAAATATACTAGCTAAGATTTCGCACCTTTCACAACAATATACTTTTGCAAAAATATGGTCTCATAAATCCAGTAATTTTACTGATTGATGATTGATGATCTCACACGCAGCTTACAATAACTCGAATACGAAATATTAAGCTTTACAGCTTATCTTAACGAAAATGATCTAGCAACATATAGCGAAATTATTCCGTTCAAATTGCTTAAGCGGCTTATTTGTTGATTTGAATATATAGTTTGCCCGTACTTTCATGCGATAAATATATATATATATATATATATATATATATATATATATATATATATATATATATATATATATATATATATATATATATATATATATATATATATATATATATATATATATAAACCATTATAAACTGAATTGAAGCAGCTAAAAAATACTAGCATTGATTTGTTAACTTTTTTTACTACACAATAAAATTAGAACGACAGTGTTATAATGTTTTGTTATAGTGTTTCACGCCGTCTTATATATTTACGATATTCGTTTATGTAGCTATTTTTTTTCTTTCAATAATTATTTACCTATAAGTTCATTTGAAAAATTGAAAACCAAACTCAGTTCTCACTAAAATTCTTGTACAATATAAGTTATATATTTTTATATTATATATTTAAAAGTTAAAATACTGATTTTCAACACATTTTATGGAGCTACTTACCACAACTGATCTAAGGAGATTATTCACTTGCAAGCGTCTGTCATTATAAGCCTGTTATAAGCTTAAGCAAAATCACTTTTACAAAATGGACACGATGAAACGTTTTGGATACTAATAATTTTTTTACTCAAATGATAATATTTAATTATTAAATACAACATACATTGTTTTGAGGTGATTACAATACTGATACATTAACAAACAAATTCAATATTGAAATGAATTAAAATTATATTTTGTTAGGTGTTCATAGAATCATATTTACCTATGTGTTAATAAAATAATTAATAAACAATATTCCATAGCAGGTGTACATTGTTAACGGATTTAGGTTAGGTTAGGTTTAGTTAAATAAATACTTATAATACATACTTATTGATGAGCATTTTTGACTGACTTTTAGTAAATGGATAATATTTAATATAGATAAGTATAATAGTAAGTTGTTGCTTTTTTAATCAAGTTCGGCTTGCCTTCATGTGACGCACAATATAATTACCTTTTTGTATATATCAACTCAATTTTTATACTAAGTCCCATTGTATGATACATTGGCTTGCCTAAAAATAATCAAAGTCAATTATCAAATATAATATCCATGAAAAGAGAAACGAAGGAGATTCTAAACTAAACTTGCATCAACGATGAACTATTGTTATCAAAATTTCAGGTAAAGAGATATTTTAGTTTTTAATGGCAAAACTTTTTGCCGTTAAAAATATATTTTAGATATCTCTTTCTTAAACACTTCTTCTTCCTTTACTCGATTACGCTGACTCGTGCTACTTAGATTTATCTCAAGAACTGCTAAATAAACTTGAACGGATGCAAAATATCATAATTATGTTCATCTTTGGTCTGAAGAAGAACGATCACGTATCATAATACTGTACCTAACTAAATTGGCTAACTTTTAAAGACCGGCGGAATTTACATTCTCTTTCTCTCCTCTACACTATCCTGTACCATCCTGTCACTACATTGTACCTCAAAGAACGATTTAAGTTCTTGGGGTCGAGCTCCTTTCACTCCCAGAATCTTCGTTCCCACAATAACAATTTCCTAGAAATCCCTCTTTCCCGCACCAAATGCTACGGAGATTGTTTCACTATTAAAACAGTGAAACTCTGGAATGCGCTGCTAGAAAAAATCAGAAAATCTCAGACAGTTGGTATATTTAAGCGTAAGCTTAAAAGTACTACCTAAGTCAGTATTCCCTATAATTATAATGATGTTATCACGTATATATGAATACATTTATGTATTTATGTGTGTATATATATGTATGTATGTATGTATGTATGTACGTATGTATATATGTATGTGTATGTCTATGCATGTAATAGTAAAGTTGTAATAACGTTTTTTTTTTTTGCACCGTCCCTTTTCTTGCTTTTTTATTATGTATTGTATTGAATGGTTGCCTGTAAGAGATCACTTGTAGTGATAAGAACGCCATTGCACATAATATGTATTATTTTAATTATTTGTATTTCTTCTTGTCATTTTGTAGTGTGCAATATAGTGTTATTATATAAAATAACTGCAAAGGCACGAAAGCCAAAAAAAATATATATATATATATATATATATATATATATATATATATATATATATATATATATATATATATATATATATATATATATATATAAATTTGAGTATAGTATATGTATTAAAAACCTACAACTTGGCCCACTTAATGCCGTCATATTTTTATATTAGTTCAGATGAAATGACACAATTTTTTGTTACGCTAGTACTCAACTCTAAATAAAGAAAATAAAAATTAATGTACCATATCCAGTAAACGCATGAGCATATAACGCTTTGTGTGCTCTAAAATACGACATCATATAAATGAATCATTGTATACATTTAACACACTTAAACACTTTAAAATGGAAATAAAGTGAAGTCTGTTCGATAAAAACTAATTTATGGCTTAAGTCATTGATTCAATTGATTGTGATTTATAGTCATAGCAGCCAATTTAAGAGTAATATAAAATGCTTATAACAATTTTATGTTTGCATTTGTAGTTAAAAACTGCACGAAACGCGTACTTGTACATAAAAGCTTTGCAATTTACAAAGGTATTAAAATGCACACTTTTACAATACTCACTCGGTTAAATAGGTAATGTAGGTTATATATAAACGATCTTTTTTTGTGTTATTTGTAATAAAATTATTATAAAAATAGTAATATTATAAAACATATTATTGGTGGAAGCATTTTAATTGCGTACACTTAAAGAGACGAGTTTTCGAACTAGAATTTTACTTTTGGTACCGTTTTAAAGATCTCTAAAAGGCGGATTCTGTAGAAATAAAATTCTGTAGAATTACACGTTAGCCAACTAAATTCTTTTGACATTGGATACTTGACATTTGCGCGCAATCTTTATTAATCTCAAAATTCTGTCTTTTAACAAAAAAGATTTCTAAATCCTTAAAAATAATATTAGTAATGTTAGCTTACTCTATATTATTATATGACATTATAAGATGCAACACGCCGACAGTCAAAGTAAAAATAGTTTTGATACGTGGCGAACACAGTAATACACAAGCTTCTTTCGACTTGTTATTGCAAACAACAATGTTATTGCAAGTAAATTCGTTAACTGTTGTGAAATCTTCAACTTTTCTCATAAATCATGAAGTCAACAAATATTTATGAAACTTCCTTCCTTCATCTATCACATTAAATATGTTTGATGTTTCTATAAGAAAATTATATTTCTATTGTTATACAAATTTATTATAATATTTAAATTTTTCTCAAAATTATTAGTAAGAGCTTTTGAGTATAAACTAAATATGCTTATTTGAAAAGATAGCTTTAATGCATTACAGTACAGTGCTAGTGGGTACAGTGCTAGTGCCTGCGGTTGGTTACAAGCTAAGCTACAAGTTCATTATTCATTTAAATGGACCTATATTTTTAAAAAATAATATGGAAACGAATTTGCGACTGAAATAAATTTTGTATGTGGCATAAAAATTACTAAAAATTCGAGTTACTTAAAGGAAAACGTGTTAACATTTAGTTTGTACTGCATATAAGTACTAGACTAGGTAATTTTCTTATGTGGTCATTAAACAATATAAATAGAGTAAAGATATAGACCATTTTAAAAAAAGTGTTTAACATATTAAAACTGGATATAAAGCGAATGAAAAATTAATAAGAAGTGTATGTCGGCGCTAGGCCAGGGTTTCGTTGTTCAGAGTCCATTTTTCAGAATAAAATAACAGAGTGGTAGCAATTGGTTTATTCTCGTACAATAGTTAATACAGAAGCGATCGACATTACATAATTCAGTCCTTTTATTTATTTAACAGCTGACATTTTTGTTCAATATTCAAAATTAATATCATAAAAAACTTAACATACAAATAGGTTTTACTGATTTGAATAATTAAACATTAATTTCAATACTAAATACTTTCTAATAATAAAATCATAAAATGTATATTGATTTGCACCCATATGTACAACGCTATGAAACCTTGTTCATGTCTTAAAATGCATTGTTGTGTGCTAGTGCTAGTTTAGATTGTTAAAGCCTTAGGCGAGTACGTAACTTATATATAGAGTTTCAGTTCCAAATTTCAAAGCATGCTTCAAAAATAACAAGTACTTACTAGCAAATTTTAGTACAAATATAAGTTATTGCAAAGTTATTACTAAAAATGATATTTTCCAGACAACCAATGCTTTCAGTATGAAGCATTTAACAAGAAAGCTAATATACACATCAAAGCGCACGGCAGTGCACAGGCCAAGTTGTAAGCACGGGCCGCGGCTCACTATTTACCCGTACCACTTCAAGGCACTTTTGACCCCACTGTATCTTTCTATCTAATTAACGAATCTGAATAAAACTATACATACATAATGATACCTCCCACCTACTTGAAGTAAAGTACCAAGTTTCATTATTGTAATTGTTATAACAGTGGGGACGGAGAAAGCAGGGACTAAGCAACGGAGTGTTGCTACACTAGGTTCCCATGGTCCCTGCAGTTCCCTCTGCCTACCCTGTCATGCGCGGGATACAGCGTGAAGCTAAAAAAAAGTTATAGATTTTGAGAAAATTGAAACTTACTGACTCACTGATTTATTGACTGACAGACAGTTGAAATCTTTGTCTACTTGTGGAAGCTCAAGAAATTTGAAATTTGACATCAAGTTGGCTTTTGATGGTTTGGTTTAAGTATTAAAATAAAGGAAACCTTCATAAAACGCGATTCTGGTTAAAACATTTATGTATAAAAATATTGATGGGATATCTATATGGCTTAGAAACCCGAAGTTTGGAAACAAGCTATACTTTACCACCAAAGTAAAGAAGAAAATCAGAAAATTGGACGACAACGAACCAGAAAATTTAGACAAATAGGTAACGTAAAATCTATGGAAAATGATAGACTTACATAATACGTAAAAAATCTTTATTATGTACAAAAATTCTTCAAAACTTTTAGAAATAGAAACCTCAAATTTTAAAATGCAGTGCTTTGAGCAAATACGCACAAATACTAATTGTTGCTCTACACGATATTGTTGAAAGCAAATCTTTACTTTTTTGACGTTTAAATACAATAAACAAATCACATCTAAGATGCTAACTAAATTAAGCTCAAAAAACTAACTACGAATATTTTCTCTTTCATTATACATATCATATTTGTACCTATATAACAATTTGTATCGCCCAGATACTATTACTGAAGAAATATTCTTGATCTATATTAAAGATGGTCTTATGGGAAATAAAAGCTAAGAAATCGTATCCATGTTATTTTACTTTTTCTGATTTCTATATACATACTTAATTTAAATCACAACCCTATCGAATCCATCATGTACTTACAAGGTACATATTGTAATAAAATATTTTTTTAATGTTTTTTATTTTCATAGTTAGCAAGAAGAACATAGCATACAATCACTCTATTCTCTTTTTTCTTGGCAGAATTCAATGACGCGTTGGTTAAAACAAATGAAGAACATATCAAATAAAAATACATATTTCAATATATTTTTTAATAATCAATTCTTGAACTAGACAAATAAATATTTACTATATAATTAGGCGCATATGCAAAAATATAATAATAATATTACTATATTTTTAATTTCATATAAAAAAATACCAATCCAATTCAATTAGTGACAATAAAACACAATAGAACACAAGTATTGTACGATTAGTGTTTATTTATTTAATGCACTAGCGAAAGGCAGGAAAGCAGTCTACAGAATTAGCTAGTAACAGCGCGATGCCACGCTGTAAACTGTTCTGTATAATCCATGGCAATGTTAATGTTAGCCTGGTTTAGATTTATAAATATTTACTTATGTAGTTCTGGTATTATAAAACAGGCATTTTCAAAATTATATTTTCAACATTATATTAATTTTACCGAGGACCGTCGTGGCGCAGAAGCGTAACGTCTGCCTGTAAACGCGACGGTTTGTGGGTTCGATTCCCATGAGAGGAAGATGGATTTTTCTATTTCCATTTTCTTCGCTCTGGAAACTAGGCAAAGTGCGGCGTTGAGTTCCACCATTCATCACGCAATGTCTCGAAAAACGGCGGAAAGTGGGGATGGATAAAGCAGGGACTAAAGCAACGGCGTGTCTTAATACTAGGTTCGTATGATTCCTGCAGTTCCCTCTGCCTACCCTGCCATGTGCGGGATAAAGCGTCAAGCTTTAAAAAAAAAGAAATTAAATGAAATGAAGATTGTATTTCTATCTACAAACATAACGTGACTGTGTTTTTAAATTATATAATTCAAAAATTTAAAATTTACCTTTTAATGCACAATATTGGTACTCAATTTACAATTTCAAATATTAACAATCCTATCGTGTTAGGAACTACGGCTTCATAAATGCACTTCTAAAACACGTTTTTCTTATGATTTCAATGTTTTGTGTATTGTCTAAAGCTTTTAATTGTCTGTAATAGATTTTCAAGGCCTGTACCTTGACTGATGGAAAAGTTATATCGCTACGATATAATCAACACTAATCGTAATGTTAAAGTTTCTCTGAAGATTCTCCGAATACAGAAAGTTATTATAAATGGCGGAAAATCGCCTAGATCTTCCTTAAGGATTTATTCTTGGTCCCTATTTATTTATGCACTTTAGTTCACGACTTACCAGCTAGTTTTAAAACATAAGAGATACTTTACAGTTCGTAGATAGTTGCCTCTTTTATATTTAAGAATAATAGAAACAACGCTGAGAACGACGATGTGAATACAGATTATAAGGAATCCTTACTTGGTTTGACGTAAATAATGTTTTTGTTGAATGCTAACAGAGATAAATATACAGAATTTACATTAATTTTGGCTATATTTTGTTAAGTTAATAAGTAAAGTGAAATTGTTAGCCTCAGAATCAAGAATAATCATAGATACTATAGATTCCTGATTCCATGTTTTTGGATCTACAATATAGAAAATAGACAAGCAGATAACTTATGGATCTTAACATACCTGTCTGTAATAACATTCAGCAATCTATTCTAAGCTTGCCACTAAATAAATTTAAACAAGGATAGGTTTTACACTACTCAGATACATTTAAATAACATAAAACAGTCGAACTAATGTCATTTCAACTTCGTGCAAGGCGACTATCATAGTATATATTAACATGAATGTAAAAAAAATCATCCGTGGAGTTCTCAGCATCTCTTCGTAAAATTACCTTATAGTAGCTTTAAAATAATTATTAAAACAAGTGTTTCAAAATAAGTATTTGAATTTCTGCCTAACCAATGTATAGATTATATAACTATACTATATATTAGGGTATATACGATAGTTGCTCCTAGTAACAAAATAAGAACTTCTTTTGTATTCACATCACGTAAATATTGTTTGATTGTCGCTTGTTGAAGCCACGTGTCGTGGATGTTTAAATGATATTTTTAGACCCACCTTAGAGGTGATTTAGCGGTTAAGGTATCGTCACACTATATGTATTAATAACAATACAAATTCAATTTTGTATATAAAAGATCAGAAAAAATATGAAATAGAAATATGAAATTCAATTCTACATGAATATTGGAACAGGGAAAGCAAGGATTAAACAACGGAGTGTCTTAACACTAGGTTCCAATGTTTCATGCAGTTCCCTCTGCCTACCCTGCCATGTGCGGGATAAAGCACGTAGCTAAAAAATATCTGTATATAAAAGATTTGAATCAATATGAAATAGACCTTTTAATACAATTTTTAACTATGTAGCTGTCGTTTTATTTGACCGTCAATCACGCAAAAGCCACTATGAATAAATGATTAAATTTTGTTATACAGTTCTGGTATTTGAAAGAGACGAGGAAAGGACAGAATGCAAGATTTTTGTAATTGGAAAATTATTAGAACAAGTGAACGAAGTAGTATACTTGGGAAGTATGTTGAGTAGAGATGGTAGATACGAAATGGATGTGGAAAGACGTGCTACTGCCGGTAACAGAATGAACGGTGCCTTAGCTGCGTTGTTGAGACGGCAGAACGTCAGCGTCGCTGCACGTTTGGCCGTACACAACGCAGTTCTGGTTCCGACGCTGTTATATGGCAGTGAAACGTGGGTATTACAGAAGAAGAATGAAAGAAAGATGAATGCTGTGGAGATGCGATCTCTTCGATGGATATGCGGAGTCAGCTTAGCTGACCGAATCCGCAACGAAGAGGTACACAGGATGGTAAGTACCAGTGAGGATGTCACAGTAAGAATGAAGAAGAACGTGCTCAGGTGGTTTGGGTCGAAAGAATGAGTGACGGAAGAATGGTAAAAAAGATATACGATGGAAAAGTGAGTGGTAAGAGAGGTAAAGGGAGACCTTGGTTGACTTTCGAAAACACAGTATCGAAGATACTGGAGGAAGGTCACGGAAAAAGCATGAGGACTCGCCGGAGAGCATGCATGAAGAGGATAATGGCGAAAGAGGTATGCCCTACCGCAGCGTTTGGCGCTCCATTCTCTCTGACTACCCCGCTAGGGATAGAGCGTGAAGTTAAGTAAGAAAGTAAGTAAGATTAAATTTTGGTATTGTAATAACAATAACAAGTAAAGTCTGTGCTGATATTACAAATGGTTTTTTTGGCATAATAAAGCTTTCTTCTTCTAAATTCTAAAATAACATATAGGTATACAAAAATATTTTATATAATATAAAACATTTTATATATTTATATATTCTTCATACAAGACCTATGTACATTTTGTATGTGATTTTCAATAATCGTCTTCTTACTGGCATGAATGTGATGTTGTAGATATAGCTTAAATACGAATGAGTTTAATTAAGTGGGCAAAGCCCCGTACGAGTCACTAGTATTGCACACATCTCTCCCTAGACGAGAATCGTATCAGGTGCCATCAAATAAACAAATTTGGCTACAGTGGAATTAATTTCCTATTTTTAAATTCTATTTTAAACATTTCTGTTTATATAAAACTTAAGTAATGGTAGTATTAAAGTATATTATGCTATACTGTGACGCTTTATGTGTTTGACATACAGATAAAGGGAAATATTTGTATTGTTTCGATTATAGAATTCAGAGAATGAAGTTGTTAGTCATCAGCAAGATAGAATTTAACTAAGCGCTACTTCGAGTTACTGGAACTACAATCTAAAATAAATGAAATTGTACGACATCATTTTACAAGGCTTTGATATTCTCTAATTTGATTTAATATAGTATGCAAATAAGAGTATATATATATATATATATATATATATATATATATATATATATATATATATATATATATATATATATATATATATATATATATATATATATATATATATATATATATATATATATATATATATATATATATATATATATATATATATATATATATATATATATATATATATATATATATATATATATATATATATATATAAATATATATATATATATATATATATATATATATATATATATATATATATATATATATATATATATATATATATATACGATGTGGATATATACGTTATTTCTGAGAGCGGGAAAGAGATATACCCCTTTTTCATTAGGTTATTTTTTGAATGAAAGGTGACAGATTGACAACCTTTGATAGTATTTTTGTAGTACGAAGTCATACATCATTCGTATTTAATTTTGACTACCTCACGCGTTACACAGTACGTTTAAATATCGAGAAATAGGAAAAATGATCCTGTGCCTAAAGTATTGATAATAGTGAATTAGTATTTTGTATCTAGTCTTGAAATATTACCCCTGTAAGTAGTTTTGATAACGGCCACCGTGTCAGATACACTCTGTATATAGGATAGACTGACAGACAAATCAGAAACAAAGTTATCAATATAGTTACTACTTATTGGAAAAAGGAAACCGTTTTTAATGAAATATAAAAAGAAAAATTAATATTCGATAGCCATAGTTGTACTTTGTAAATTCTAATATACATAGTATAGTTCTTACACTGTTCTTTTGTGCACGCTTAATTAAGTTAAAGACACTACGCTCGTACATTATGGTAGAGCCAATAAAAAATATTACTTGTTCATTTTGTGCTTTCATTACTAAAAATGTATGAACTTTTTTACTAATTTTATAGCTACATATAGACAAAAGCTCAGCATTAAATTTCCAGAGGAAGAAGTCTCTTAACACTAGTTTCTTTGAGCCTACGATTTCCTCTGCCTATCCCGGTATGTGTGTGATCCAGCTTAATACAATAAAATCATAACTTTAATTACACACTACAAAATATTAAAATAAATTAATGATTCACTCTTACATACAGACAGAGGAGCAGATAATTGACTAATACATATCTAAGAGTTAGCAGTTCGAAGTTGTTATAAAAGTAAGTGTTTTTAATATAAAAGTCTCGTTAAGTATCTTCGTTTGGTTTCTAATTTAACTTAGAAATATATCACGTAATTAACATCGACGTTTTCGCAATTTAAACCGGTTACACTAATAAATGTTACTTCGTTAACTGAAACTTAAATAATACTTAACTTTACTCGTATTATTTAATAGTTATCAGTGCAATACACGTCGTGAAGGATTAACTTTTGATCTTCCCTCTGCTTGTGGCTTGCAATTTTTTTTATTTGGTAGGTGAAGAGAATTTAACGTTAGTGTAATTACATTAAGAATCAAAATAGCTTATACCAACACAGGATGGTAGGTTTACTGCAAGCTCTTCAAAATTGTGCTTAATCCGTCTTTGTGAGATCTATTGCTCTCGGTCAAAGGTACAAACGTCCTGTGTTGCTAATTAAATATATATATATATATATATATATATATATATATATATATATATATATATATATATATATATATATATATATATATATATATATATATATATATATATATATATATATATATATATATATATATATATATATATATATATATATATATATATATATATATATATATATATATATATAGAACCTTGAGCAGTGGAATTCAATAAAAGGAAGCCACGGTTGTCTTGCTACGAAGAAAAATAACAAAACGAAGAAAATAATTTATTCATATGAGTGGAAATCGAACCTACAAGTCGTGTACGAAGAAAAATAAACAAATATAGAAAAAGTATAAGAAATTACACGAGACAATACTTGTACGTGGCTTTTGCTACTGAGCTACAATTCAGATACAAAAAATTCAATTTTATATATATATATATATATATATATATATATATATATATATATATATATATATATATATATATATATATATATATATATATATATATATATATAATAACAAACATACATACTACAATCCTAAATAAAATAGTCTATATATTGCTAAAATAATTGCTAAAATCGTAATGCGAATGGTTAATTGTTTTGACAATCCAGTAAATATTTTTTTAATCGGGTTTTACAGGACAAAAGCGATGGGCTTCTTTGGATAGGATTGGGAAGTTTGTTTCAGAGGGATGCAGCGTACATCGAAAAGGGCCTTTGTAAAAATTTCGTGTTGCTCATAGGTGTTCACAATCAAAATTTCACATGACATTTAAACGTAGTGTAATTTAGACATCTTGCCAGTTAAGTTCACGTCGGGCAACTTTTTATGTTGAGCTTTTGTTTTTAGAATAATTTTATTGGATATACATTTATTATTATAGTAATTTAAATATTATATATAGTATTTAAAATTTCTATCATAATATGTATGTAAGTAACGATGAAACTAATAAAAAAGGTTTCATACATTTTTTATTTGCTCTACCATAATGTACGAGCGTAGCGTCTTCAACTTAAATTAGCGTGCACAAAAGAACCTAGTAAGCCATGTATATTAGAATTTACACAGTACAATTATAGCTATCCCACATTAATTTCTTTTTATATTTAAGTAAAAACGGACACCTTATTCCAATAAGTAGTAACTATAGTTAGTACTGTTGTTTGTTATTTGTATATCAGTTTATTCGTATATCAAGACCCTTTTTTCAAAATCTCATGAGTATCAAGCTGAAATTAATTAAATGTTATGGCTTATGCTAATGGTTAATGTTAAAAGACCAAACCTACAGTCCCTTGTATCACTGAAAAATATCACCTTTTCATTGACGAAATCAAAATCTGTTTCGTTTTTCAGCATTTTGCATGAAACATACTTAGTAATTACAACATATTAATACTTATCGTATCATAACACCTTATTATTATTTATTAAGAAGTTAAAACTTAGGTTAAATTAAATAAAAATGTTACGTAAAATCTACATTATAAACTTAAATATCACTAGTTAATTCCATATAAAATTAGTGCATTCGCCCGCAATTTTAAGATTGTCAACTTTTATGTGCAGTTTTAGTGCACTTCTCTTTGACATACAAATGTGAATTTGATATCCTCCGAGGATAAGTACAATTTGCACTTGACAGAATTTTGACTATAATAATGCCAACCTCTTTCGGCTATACCTTTCCATAATTTTACACCACAATGTTACACATACAGTAGACTCCTGTATAACGCGAGTAATATGTTACGCGTTGTATGAAATCGCGTTATAGGAAATCGCGCTGAACGAGAAAAAAATTGTATAACGCGAATGAGATATTTGAAAAAAATAATACTAATTGAAAAAATTATAATAAATTGTAGGAATTCGCGTTGTCTAAACTCGCGTTATACGGGAGTCTACTGTATTACATTACTGCATGAATTTTCTTCTTTTTAATAATGTACACGACACAATCTACCTACTGAGTTGGTCATTCTTTTTTGTCACACTTCATACTCAATCTCTATAAATATGCATAATATAGTTTCAGTTGCTTAATATACGAAAAATATGGCACAAAGCTCCCCACGCTTTTTCACAATAATATTAGTATTTTTCGAACCTTACTGTTTTTAACTTATTTTAAGAATTATTGTTTTTTTTTTTTTGTATGATATACTTAAAAAAGCGTGTTTTTTAGTTTTTTTAAACTATATTTATTTCATTTAGGCTAGGACTACGTCAAATGTTACAAATTTGAGTGATACGAATTAAAATTTCAAATTAAAACTGCCCAAAACTTACTGAACTAAAAGCAAACGTATATCAAAGTAAAGATAAACAAAAACATAAAAATTAAACCGATATGCAAACAAAACCGATATTTTGATATGCACCGCCACCGCCAATATCGAAATGATGTAGTCAAAAGAATTATAGTGTGCTCTGGAAAAGGTAATTATTACACTTGCACTTTATAGGTATCACTTGTACAGGAAGCAACCAACGACTTGGAAAAGAGCTTCTGCTGAGAAGTGCCGGCAGGAAACTCAACCTTAGAAAGGTAAAATATATTTCAAAGGTTATTAATAATACAAACCTTATTGAGACAGCATCAACAACTTTTAATTTAACGATGGAATATCATTATAAAATTCCAGGATATAATAATACGCTCGTGTTTGTTTAAGTTGAATTTCTGTCTTATTGGATTTTATATATATAGGATTATTGTAAGTAAACAAAATAAAATATATCCTCAAGGGATATATAGAAGTCCTATGATGAAATTATCATTAAGTGTTTAAAACATTTTTCACATCTTTTCATCTAAGATGGCGGTCTGCTATTGGAACGAAATAAGTACCCCGGAAGGAGCAGAGTAGTTTCTAACTATGGTTACGTTATTCTACATCAGGTCCTGCTTTTTATATATGGATAGCACATTTTGATCATGTTCATTGTTTTATATGGCAGCATTGCATTGTTATGTGTAATTTACCTGAAGTACCAGCCCTCCACATAAACCAAATTCCTTCATAAATGGCTAGTCCTTGTCTAAATATGACATCACAATTTGATAATAAAGGAAAGCTTTTATTAATTTAATTCATAATATTCATGTTCATAATATTTAAGAAATGTTACTACTAAATTAATTGTTTCACAGTTTTACACTTTATCCTAAATAGGTTAGCTGAAGTGAAATTTGAGACAGTCTCATTTGGGGGACGGAGATCAACGCCAAACTATTATATTTAAACATGAAATTTAAATGATTCCATAATATTACTAAGCCATGCGCTTAATTGTCTAAAACACATTGTTATTTAGTTAAAAAACTATTTAGAAATAGTTATTCACTTAAGCTGAGGTAGAATGTAAAGTCCACGAACCGTATAGAGGAGGATTCACACTAACTAATGAACTAGATTAAAACTTAACCTCTTTAGACATTAAGCGGGCGCTTGTATATGTTAACCCTTGATGGTGAATTGTTTTGTTGAGAAGTCTTTACATTATAAATCTTATGTACTTAGTAAGTATATATAGATTAAAAATTTAAAAATATTTGATTGGTGAACGCGTTGGTACAGATTAAATTCTCATTAAACTATCTAAATAGTTCTTTAAAAATATATTTGCTTTTTCCTAGAACGATGAATTTTATAACTCAAATTGTATAATGTCAGTACAATGTATAAGAATAGAAAATGTTATAAATATTTCAAAAGCTACAAAATTGATCTCGTTTCCCAAACCGCTTCAATGGACTCTCATGCAAGGAAGGTAGCATGATTGTTGTATTGTTAAGTTTACAACTATTTCAGATATGCCTGGGGATACAAATATTTAAATAGGTTTTACTCCAAATAAACTACGATAGATCTCGGCATTTCTGAAAAAATTAGGAAACAGGTTTCATTTATTTCAGTACAAATTCATATAATTCTTAAAGTCACAATATATATATATATATATATATATATATATATATATATATATATATATATATATATATATATATATATATATATATATATATATATATATATATATATATATATATATATATATATATATATATATATATATATATATATATATATATATATATTTCTTCTTTTGTACTATACGTTCTAATTCCTAATAATTATAATTAATATATAAAATGCGACAAACAAAGCATTAACACTTCTTATACAGCAAAGGAGGACCGGCAAAAATGTATGGTAGCAGGTAAGAACCAATAACGACGTGACATATATAATTAAAAAGGTATTTTAATATACTACTATAGTTACTACGGGAGCACATTTCAAATCACTGTGTGAAAAAAGTTATGCTGATATAGAAAACTTTCAGTTAGTAGTTTTCATATACGATTCTAAGCAATAAAATACAAACACAAATCACTTATTTGCATTAAACAATGAATTATTTCATATTCTATGACGTTGTACAAAAAATTGTACTTCTGTGAATTGACTCACAGAAGTACAAGTGAGTATTTCTGGGGGGGGGTGGGTATTTAGTATTTTCTTCATTGCCAAACAATCTCTTCGGTATCGTGAGGTTTCTTTCTATGACTTCATTTCGAGTAATATGGTCGAAACCAAGGTGTTGAGGAACAAATTTGGAGGCAGACCCTTACTTTTTTCATTATTCTTCTGACACTTTGCTCAGACATGTTAAATTGACTTGCTAGTCTTAAATTGCTTTCACCCGTTTCATAATTTTATCAAACAAATGCAAGTGCTTATGTGCGTTTACATGCATCATTTAAACTAGGCGTTTCTTGGAGTATCATCTCGTTGTTTAGTACAGCCGGTCTAATAATGCATTGTTTCATCGCGTATAGCACCCGCTATTTCAAAGTTTACTATTATCAACAGCTCTTAGCAACATGTCACTAATGTCTATGCTTTCTTCACATTAGTGAAATCATGTAACACATTACAAAAATCAGGTAAATCGACCCAAGGTAGGGACTCATAACTGGAAGCCTGGTACACTGCTAAATAATATGAGACGACGTTTTGTACAGTAATGCGTATACTCTCTCGCCGCACACAGCTCATAGTAAGTCCCGCACAGAACTCCAATCTAGAAATAGGATAGAAACAGAAAGAAAGGATGTCACTTAAGGATGTAATTATGCAGTTAAGTAATACATATTTCTTTATAACTTTCATATTCACATTAATATCTTCGATGCCCAATGAATGAAATTAAAAACATTGTGTAAACTTAAACACTTCCTTACTCTACGACAGTATAAATATGAAATATATAACGAATTCTATTCTAACGTACTGTTCACATGACGTAATAAAAAAAGCTCACATACTAGAATAATAGATTTGCATTTGCATTTTGATTAGCAAATAGATTGCATTACGGAAAAATATTATAAAATATAAATTTCCAACAACCATGATGTTACTATATTTCTACTGCTTAAATAGCAGAGAAATGTCATTTTCTTCATTTGACACTTTCACTCTGCCTACAATAGCGGAACAAAGCGTGAAGCAATAGTTTCACACTTCCATGTTAAATATAACAAGTCATTATTTTTATAAGTCAGATAGAAGTGGTCAACGTGAATAATGTACTCTATTTTTTTTATGTCTTCATCCTGAATTGCATGAAACATAGGAACCTAGTGTTAAGACACTCCGTTGCTTAGTCCCTGCTTTCTCCGTTAGTTCTTTTCGAGGCATTGCGTGTTGAGTGGCGGAACTCAAGGCCCCGCATTGCCTAGTTTCCAAAGCGAAGAAAAGTTCTCTGAGTGGGAATCGAACCCACAAACCGTCGCGTTTACAGGTAGACGTTTACGCCTCCGCGCCACGACGATCCTCAGAATTTAATGTGCTAATAATAAATAATTTTATCAGAATATATTTATGTTATATAATATTATATAATTTTTACTAGCCTATTGTTATTTTGGTTTTTTGTCATTTTACTCTTAGTTAAGGAAGTGTATATTGTGGTGGCTCACCCTCAGTGTGTCAAATATTAATTAATTCTTTCTATACATACTTTAAGTGCAACACTATACTCGTAAAATACTCTTTTATGTTCTTATTATAGCTTGTAACTTGATCAAAGAACCGAATACATTATCAACTCTAAAATTCACTGACGTTATAACGTAAGCTGTGTGAAAACTGGAATAACCGAGATACAACATTTATTTGAGCAAGCAATGCGCGAATAGACCTCAAAAATAATTTTAATAATTAGTCTTTATTTTTACGTGCTGATCTAACTTTTATCTCGAGACTACTTTATTACAATACTTTCTTAAGGAATGAACATAATTATGCATCTATCATTTAACTAATTATCATCTATAGCTAGCTAGCCAATTTTTGAAGGAAAACTTCTTTGCACGTCATAACCCTAAAATATTTGCGGTTAAAATGTAATACAGTGACAACAACTATGTATGTGTATGTATTAACTATGTATTAAATGTTAAAAAAATAAAAATATTTAAAGACACATTTTGTATTAATTGTCAACACTTTTATCACTCCCATTATATCTATTTTTTGGTATAAATATAAATTAGTTCACCATCATAGCTTTACTTCTGACATGTGTACTTTGTACGCACACAATCCACATTTTAGCTTTACTTAATAATTATGCTATCCAACACACAAATCATTTTACAATTCAAAACATTCAGAAAAATATTTAAAATATATAATAATATACAAGTATATTAACATATATTGAAATAATAAAATCCCAAAATAAAAAAATCCCCAATTACTAAGTAGAAACTAGACTCCGTCCACCATTTGTATATCAGTATATTTTGTAATTGCCTACCGAATTATGCTACAATTAATCTATATCGATACTCGAGTATGTATTGACCGCATCATATTATCTCCCGTCAACTGCATAGGTTTGCGTGAAATATCGTGTCACGTTGCGGTGACTAATTATTTTGATACAGACATTATTACTATTATAAATTTTCTATTATATATCCGCTTAAAATGGTTTGTCCCTCCATAACCTGTCAAAATGTTAAATAGACTATATTTTCAATATGTCATATAAATCTTATTTTAAATAATATCTACAATATAATGCCTAAATAATATTATACAAGTATAACCTAACCTAATCTAACCATAGTTAAAAAATTAAATATAAAGACTTCATTTGACTTTTTTATCTGTGGAAGATCAAAACAAAGTAAAGTGACATTTAGAAAATTACTTCATCTGTGACTATACCTCAAAGCTAGCCCAGAGTTAAGTAGTGTAAATGAACTTTAAGAAAACTTTCTCCGTTACTTAATGGCAGTTTGTCTTACGTCGTTTTGTACCAACGGCTCCAAGAGCTTGAAAAGCTAAGAATCCTTGGGATAAATTGCAAAGACCATAGGCTAAGTTGCAAAGACCTTCAATTCAAAGTGGTAAAATATACAGCCAGCCTTAATATATTTAAAACATTTTTCCAATTTCTCAGTACGGAGCATTCAACATATTTTTACAAATTAAAATACAAAACTGTATATTTATTAAGTGTCAAGTCAAACAGAACAATCGCTTTGCAGGACGTTTCAGAGAAGTTTAGCGAACAAATGCATTTTACCGTCCTCATATTTCTATGTAACAAGTAAAACTTTTATTTCCCTCAACACTACGTGCCTGAATATAAAAAAAATCATCCATGCATCCATTCAACAAACATTTGTTAATAAAGAGCTTCCAACTTGCTTACCTGTGAAACGTTTCACGGTTCCAGTTAGTTATGGTTCCAGGTAATTTCCAGTTTTAAAGTAATTAATATTTTCAGTAGAAATAAAACGTACTGTATATTATAACAAACTGAAACGGAATACCATCGTAGCGTAGAGGCGCAGTGTATGCATGTAAACGTGACGATTTGTAAGTTCGATTCCCACTCGAGAAGAAAGGATTACTTTATTTCTATATTTTCGCTCTGGCAACTAGGCAGGCGCGACGTTGAGATCCGCCACTCAACGCACAAAGCCTTGAAGTGGACGAAATGTCATAGCATCAGGTTCCCCCGTTTCCTATGGCTTCCTCTACCTACACTGCTATGCGCGTGATAAAAAATGAAGCTGAATATAATTAAAAAATTGTGGGAAATCATTAAACACAAGCTAAATAGATGGTTACAGTCAGTTACCATTTTTCAAAACCATAAGTTCTTTAGTAGCAATTTTGAGCATCACTTCCATATGAGGATGCGATCTGAGTTATTATTATATTTAAACAGTATTTTTGTTATATGTATATAAACTTTTAAGGACCGTCGTGGCGCAGATGCGCAACGTCTGCCTGTAACGCGACGGTTTCTAAGTTCGATTCCCACTCGGGAAAGATGGATTTTTCTATTTCCATTTTCTTCGCTCTGACAAGTAGGCAAAGCACGGCATTGAGTTCCGTCACTCAACACTCAATGCCTCGAAAAAGGCGGAAAGTGGGGACGGAGAAAGTAGGGACTAAGCAACAGAGTGTCTTAACACTAGGTTCCTATGGTGCCTGCAAGTCCCTCTGCCTATACTGCCGTGTGCGAACTAAGCGTAGTTCTAAAAAAAAATTAACTAATAATAAAATATTTTATATATTTAATAGTATGTGTGTTATTTCTGTTCTTCCACGGGAAAAGAGAAATGTATAAACGTTAAAAGTATTATAAATTTTAATAAGTATATTTTCTCAAGAAACTTCAGTTCAGGCAAATGCACAAATATAATGATGTCACAAAGTTTCTGTGAGTTTAATAAATGCAGTATATAATAAACATACTTTATACATATGTATGGGAATAAACAGGCTATTATATAATTTATTTTGAAGCTTTTACCTGTAAATAACAATAAAGTGAGTTATCACTCACACACACAAATTAAAGAATATTTATATAATATTTTTGTGAATCTCATAATAAATGTACATCATGTAACTTTAATATGGCTCGATACAATAGCTGGTCATATCCTAAAATACTGAAACATGAAATTCGAATTCGTATAGTTAGTAACGTTAGCTTCGCGTGATTTATATACAAAAATATGAGATTGCGGTTGAGGTGTCGAAGTCACATAGATAAGCATGATCTGGTTTTCACCACGTCGCAAAGTATGTAGGTAGGGCTATACACTTTCGCAGACGCACACGATACTCACACCGTCCCCGCCGGTGGAGACGAAGTCCTTACTTTTCAGGGACCTGACCGCGCCTCGGCGCAGGCGGAGTCCAAAAATAAACTCCAAAAGGGCGTCAAGTGCCCTACCCAGTAGGGAATAACCTCCACTAAAACAGTGTACGCAAACATGGTCCGAGTCTCGCAGGAGACGCCCTTGCGACACTGTGCTCTTATTTGTTGGTGCCACTCCGTGGTAGCCAAGCCAAGGTCGAAGCTCTTTTAGCTCGGCCTCCCCACGCCAAGGTGACGCTGTAGAGGCCGCAGGGCCAACAGCATACTATCCATCCGAACGAAGAAGTTCACCACGTCATTAATGCAAGAGCCACCGGTGAGAGTACACGTGTGGTGGTCTACCTCCATCTATTGTCAGTCATTAATGAGAAAATTTTATTTAACATATAAAATGCTTTTAATTGGAGCCTGAAGTCAAAGATGGCATGATGACGTGGCAGGTAAATTAAAAACTATCTATGAAAATCGTTGATATTACAAACTTTATAACAACTAACAAGGCAGTCTTACTATCTAAAGTTATTCTTTTGTGAAATTTAATCGTAGCATAGTAATGTTTTTACTCTTATTCTAGAAGAAAAATGGGAACGGCCAATTTTTTTAATGTCTTTTCCTAGGGTATTTTTTGATTTTACCCAAATGCCTAGGCTTAGGTAATAAAGCGATAAAACAGCTGGGCCTGCCTCAGGCCTATGTACGTGAAAAAAAGGAACGAAGTAGTCACGTCCTTACATACAACATACCATTAGTTTGTTTAAAATAGTTACCTCATCAGGTTTATTGTTAAAATCCAGACACCACATAGCCTTAGTATAGTTATATAGGTATAATGAACGTCATTTAATAGCTGTATATTTTTTAAAATAAAACTTTATATATTTGTAAAATTATAATGAATTTAGTGATCAAAACATTATTGAGCTTCGTCTTTCCAGACCATCTGTTGGAAATATTTATGCATATCACGAAATGCCAAGTAAGAGTAAGAATATGGGACGTCAATACGTTTACGTTAACGTTTAAAGTTACCCTTAAGTATTTAACTTCAATAAGGTTCAGTGCGAGCTTTTTTAACTTTCATACTTGTGTCTGTGAGTTTGTTCTCAAAACTTTGTAACAATTGAAGCTTCGATGGAGTTTTAAGCTCTTATACTTATTGAATCGACGTGTGGTGTTCCCGATATCGCTTAAGAGTTTAAGATATTTTCCACACATTGTGATAACAATTACTAGAATGACGTTTGTGTTTATTTGTATTTTAGAATGTTATTAATTTTCACGATTATTGTCTACTTTAATTAACATAAACAAAATGAATGTATAGCAATTAAAATCATATACAAAACAATAATTATTTTAATTTAAGATGAAAACTTTGAGGAAAACTTGATTAAGAACCCCTGTCTGAGAAATAAATGACCCGCAAAAGCCACCGAAGCACAACGACACAGTGTCTGATTGTAAACGCAGTGATGTGTCATGTCTCGAAAAATAATTTAAAAGTCATACACAACAATTTAACTGGACTAATAATAAGTACCTGAATAGTTAAAAACTCAATTGACTTTACGTATTATCTCCACAGAATATAGTACGTTATTCCAATGTGTGTGATTTGAAGCGGCGGAAAGCTTTGCCCGTCGCCTTTTTAATTTTCCTTTTCCTACTAAAAATGCAAGAGATTTTCCACTTGCTCTTGTTTTCATTATTTTATTTCTACCAAGCGCTTTATGATTTCCCTAAATTTTGTTTTAAAATGCAATAGGTACTCGTTGGACGTCATTCATGACAGGAAAATTTGCAATTTTCATTTTGGTATATATTTTGGTTTACCAGACATTATGTCAGTCCAGTAATTTTGTTAAAGAAGCAGTCACTATAGAACCATACGATTCGATTGTTTTACGTAATGTTCTTTTTACATTTCATAATTTCGTAGCTCTGTGCTATGAACATATCGTGGCCATACTTAAAGAAAGCATATATTTGAATGCAGTTTGGAACTCGCACCTCTATGAAACCGTCCAACTGCTCCAGCTCCTATTTTTATGTATTTTCTGTGTTTATTTTTCTAACTTAGTTTATTAACACTTTAAAAATCATAACTATGAGACTATGAGATTTTTGACCTTTTTCCTACATAATATTCCCTTGGGTCTTAACTTAAAACAAAATAAAAACGTATCAAAAGTAACTTTTATTTTAAATTATTCCTTATATATAAGAGGTAAAATTTTAAGAAGATCCCAAAATATATAAGAGATGCAACTTAGATCCCTAATATACGAAGGTGGTATATATATTTAACTTTCTATAATTTGAAACTGCTCTTAATAAAGCATTTATTAACACAATACAACGTATAAACAGCGTATCTAGAATACAAATGTTTGAAGAAGAGTTAATTAAATACGCTACAGTAAACCTGAAATACCAGAAACTACCGATGTTGGTAATAGAACGGTGATTAATGCATAAGCTTTTGTAAGCTTTTGCGAAGTTTCTAAAAGCTGATAGTATTACACAAAGTCGAACAGAAATGAACTGGATAATGAATGTGAACAATTTGACTGCAATTTTCAGAGGAAGGCGAGATATCTCGTTACCTGCTCGTAACTTCTCACTGGTACAGTTACATTCGAATACATCTTTAATTAGCAAAATAAAAAGTTATAATTGAATAGAAATGTTATTTAATGCTGTTGTACACAAACCAGAGGCCTTAGCCAAAAACCAAACGCTCCGTATCTATTCCATAAAGCGCTTCAGCGATAAAAATTATAGATATCGCTAACTTGGTAGTCAACAACACATGTCAACATCAAACGCTTGATCTACAGTGTCAATAGAAGACATCGATCATATTGTCTGTGATTGGCGTTTTTTGAAACGTCAAGTGAAGACTGTAACGTCACATATTTCAATGTTGCATGTGTAAGAATTTACTTTATCTCAAACAAATATTAATAGAAATAAAAAATATAAATTTAAGTATATGTTACAAAACGTAGATAATAGTAAAGTAAGATAATTAAAATTATTAACCGATGTATTCAAAATTATTAATGTTGAAAAATAAAACGAAAATAATAAAATTTCGTAATATAATCGTAAAATTTATTACGTAATTATTAATTAATAATCGATTCACTTAATAACTTCCTAATTAACTTATAAATTTGTAATTATTAAGGTGAAAAATTATTTTTCCATAAATTTTTAGCGTTTTCTGTAGGGTTTCGTACTTCGATAGGTGAGCGTTGACAATTAACACTACGATTGTCAAAATGTGCAACATGGCTGTCAATTATCGATTGACACTGACGAAACGATAAAATTTCTCGTTTTACGCCAACGCTTCGTTGACTTTATATTTTTGGCTACGATCTTTCTATTCGTTGTCTTAGATCACGTGACTTATCGTTAAGTCCATAGACGCCCTTGCGACACTGCGACACTGTGCTCTTATTTGTTGGTGCCACTCCGTGGTAGCCAAGCCAAGGTCGAAGCTCTTTTAGCTCGGCCTCCCCACGCCAAGGTGACGCTGTAGAGGCCGCAGGGCCAACAGCATACTATCCATCCGAACGAAGAAGTTCACCACGTCATTAATGCAAGAGCCACCGGTGAGAGTACACGTGTGGTGGTCTACCTCCATCTATTGTCAGTCATTAATGAGAAAATTTTATTTAACATATAAAATGCTTTTAATTGGAGCCTGAAGTCAAAGATGGCATGATGACGTGGCAGGTAAATTAAAAACTATCTATGAAAATCGTTGATATTACAAACTTTATAACAACTAACAAGGCGGTCTTACTATCTAAAGTTATTCTTTTGTGAAATTTAATCGTAGCATAGTAATGTTTTTACTCTTATTCTAGAAGAAAAATGGGAACGGCCAATTTTTTTAATGTCTTTTCCTAGGGTATTTTTTGATTTTACCCAAATGCCTAGGCTTAGGTAATAAAGCGATAAAACAGCTGGGCCTGCCTCAGGCCTATGTACGTGAAAAAAAGGAACGAAGTAGTCACGTCCTTACATACAACATACCATTAGTTTGTTTAAAATAGTTACCTCATCAGGTTTATTGTTAAAATCCAGACACCACATAGCTGTATATTTTCGACGTTCATTTAATAGCTGTATATTTTTTAAATAAAACTTTATATATTTGTAAAATTATAATGAATTTAGTGATCAAAACATTATTGAGCTTCGTCTTTCCAGACCATCTGTTGGAAATATTTATGCATATCACGAAATGCCAAGTAAGAGTAAGAATATGGGACGTCAATACTTTTACGTTAACGTTTAAAGTTGCCCTTAAGTATTTAACTTCAATAAGGTTCAGTGCGAGCTTTTTTAACTTTCATACTTGTGTCTGTGAGTTTGTTCTCAAAACTTTGTAACAATTGAAGCTTCGATAGAGTTTTAAGCTCTTATACTTATTGAATCGACGTGTGGTGTTCCCGATATCGCTTAAGAGTTTAAGATATTTTCCACACATTGTGATAACAGTTACTAGAATGACGTTTGTGTTTATATTATATATATATATATATATATATATATATATATATATATATATATATATATATATATATATATATATATATATATATATATATATATATATATATATATATATATATATATATATATATATATATATATATATATATATATATATATATATATATATATATATATATATATATATATATATATATATATATATATATATATATATATATATATATATATATATATATATATATATATATATATAGCAATTAAAATCATATACAAAACAATAATAATTTTAATTTAAGATGAAAACTTTGAGGAAAACTTGATTAAGAACCCCTGTCTGAGAAATAAATGACCCGCAAAAGCCACCGAAGCACAACGACACAGTGTCTGATTGTAAACGCAGTGATGTGTCATGTCTCGAAAAATAATTTAAAAGACATACACAACAATTTAACTGGACTAATAATAAGTACCTGAATAGTTAAAAACTCAATTGACTTTACGTATTATCTCCACAGAATATAGTACGTTATTCCAATGTGTGTGATTTGAAGCGGCGGAAAGCTTTGCCCGTCGCCTTTTTAATTTTCCTTTTCCTACTAAAAATGCAAGAGATTTTCCACTTGCTCTTGTTTTCATTATTTTATTTCTACCAAGCGCTTTATGATTTCCCTAAATTTTGTTTTAAAATGCAATAGGTACTCGTTGGACGTCATTCATGACAGGAAAATTTGCAATTTTCATTTTGGTATATATTTGGTTTACCAGACATTATGTCAGTCCAGTAATTTTGTTAAAGAAGCAGTCACTATAGAACCATACGATTCGGTTGTTTTACGTAATGTTCTTTTTACATTTCATAATTTCGTAGCTCTGTGCTATGAACATATCGTGGCCATACTTAAAGAAAGCATAAATTTGAATGCAGATTGGAACTCGCACCTCTATGAAACCGTCCAACTGCTCCGGCTCCTATTTTTATGTATTTTCTGTGTTTATTTTTCTAACTTAGTTTATTAACTACTATGAGATTTTTGACCTTTTCCTACATAATATTCCCTTGGGTCTTAACTTAAAACAAAATAAAAACGTAGCAAAAATAAATTTTATTTTAAATTATTCCTAATATACAAGAGGTACAATTTTAAGAAGATCCCAAAATATATAAGAGATGCAACTTAGATCCCTAATATACAAAGGTGGTATATATATCTAACTTTCTATAATTTGAAACTGCTCTTAATAAAGCATTTATTAACACAATACAACGTATAAACAGCGTATCTAGAATACAAATGTTTGAAGAAGAGTTAATTAAATACGCTACAGTAAAACTGAAATACCAGAAACTACCGATGTTGGTAATAGAACGGTGATTAATGCATAAGCTTTTGTAAGCTTTTGCGAAGTTTCTAAAAGCTGATAGTATTACACAAAGTCGAACAGAAATGAACTGGATAATGAATGTGAACAATTTGACTGCAATTTTCAGAGGAAGGCGAGATATCTCGTTACCTGCTCGTAACTTCTCACTGGTACAGTTACATTCGAATACATCTTTAATTAGTAAAATAAAAAGTTATAATTAAAGTTATAATTGAATAGAAATGGTATTTAATGCAGTTGTGAACAAACCAGTTCGTATTTCGTACGAATAGATCGACTTTTGACACAGCACACACTGTGACTGATCACATCACAGCGACAGGCGTAGATAATTAAGAAAATAAATAAAAGATACAATTAAATGATATATTTTTTTTTTGTATTTATGAGTATAGCACAAAAATATTTTATACAATTGTGTGTCTTGAAATACACATAAATGTGCAACTAAATTTTAAAGGTGAACGCTGCCCTTTGCCTTATTGCCAGAGTGGTGAAAATGGAAATGAGATAATTCATCCTGCCCTAGTGGGAATCGAACCGATATATAATATATATATATATATATATATATATATATATATATATATATATATATATATATATATATATATATATATATATATATATATATATATATATATATATATATATATATATATATATATATATATATATATATATATATATATATATATATATATATATATATATATATATATATATATATATATATATGTGTATATATATATATATATATATATATATATATATATATATATATATATATATATATATATATATATTCAAAAATTAATAACAATGTAGGTAATAGAGGACACTTTAACTCAAACGCTAATATCCTACTTACAGGAGAAACAATAGTGCGAAGTCGGTAGCCATGCGTTATTGCATTTCGCCGCCATTTAAATAGTCTCGCGTTATTGTAGCCTTATAGGTTATAGGTCGTAGGTGCTTACTTTTTACTGTTGAATATTGTGTTATTGTGAAGAAAATAAAAAGGGTCAATAATTTTTCTTTTTGCACTTAGCAGTGACATTTGTGGGATGCTCATATTAATTCTAGATTGAATATAATACTTCTGTATAGATATTATATTTACATATGCCGTAAGTACGAGTCATAAATTTAAAACACATTTACAAATGATTATTTTAAATAATGACTAAAAAAGACAGATGAAGCCCAGAGGTCCTTCTCAGGTCTGAGGCATTAACTTTAGCGAACCGGTGGTAAACTAAATTACTTGTCGTTAAAAAAATGAAGCATGTACTTCTTATTTTGAATAAAATGGTTTGCCTTTGACTTTGACTTTTGTGTAATCCTCTTCGTGTACAAAAATTTAAACTTATCAGGTCTTGAACTTTTGTCTCTTTAAGACGATGCACGAGCTCTAGTAAGTAAATTCTGTAATCAGGGACAGGTAGATAAACAGATGATTTTTTAAGGATTCTTAGGTTTCGGTCAATATTTAAAATATATTTTTCCCAAAAAAGGAGAGAAAAGGGTCTGTAATGATTGTCTGTAGCATTACATCAATTTTTTTTTTCTGAATTTTTTTTAAAGAAATTGCATATTTGCCACAGGATTGAGTTTTGACACACTTTGTTTTTCAGTCTGAGACAGTTGTACAATAATAAATATATAGCTAAGTACATTCACCTGTGTGATACAAACGACTTGCACTGTAAAATAAATCAAAAGAACCCGATTGGGACGTCGTCATTTAATAAACATTTATAGATTTTTTTAAAAATCGTATAAAAAATTTGCACATAGTAGAATTTAAATCCGCTCCTTTAGGACCGTGCAAGCGCTCTAACTACTAAGCTGTATTTTCTAACAATATAGAATAAATAAAGTGTATATACATAATTAAACAAATTTCCCGTAGATCTGTTACATATATAATTCACCACTTCAAACATGTCAATAACTAGATAACTAGAAACTGTACTAGAGTGTTTGAGGTCCTTATACCGAAATAGTTGCATAATGTGCAGCTGCTGTTTCACAAATTGAAATTGTACTTCATAAATTAACTATTTTATTAAAAATAGAAAGCTCTTCTACGTTTCCATTTAGATTTATTGAAATTTGCTTTCAGAGCAATGCTTAAATGTATGCATACCTATAAATTATATATAATTTTATAAACACTATTTTTCGCTTCAGACTTTATCCCGCACATAGGGAACCGTAAGAACCATGGGAACCTATTGTTAAAGCACTCCGTTCTTTCCGATTTCCACCTTTGTCGAGACCTTGCGTGTTGTTTGGCGGAACTCAACGCACTTATGCCTAAATACCAGGGCGAAGGAATTGGAAATGAAAAATTCCATCTTCCTCAAGTGGAAATCGAACCGACAAACCGTCACGTTTACAGGCAAGCTCTCCGCGCTACGACATTTCTTACACACTTTACTATAACTATTGTAACAATGAAGAATAATATCACGTCGAGAGAATAGGTGATCAAAAATGGTAAAAAAGACAGATGTTACAAGATTCAATATTAAAAGAGGAATTAAAAGGAAAAAAAGTTACACAATCCATGTTCTTTTTGTGAGATTTTTTGTCAATTTAATGTTAATTTAACTAGCAAAAGCCAAGTAAGACATTACTGTAATATATAGTGTGGCGGTAACGGCGACCTTAATTTCAAGCATAGTATATAACTAGCCTTTATAAACTTGGTACAATTATAGAAGAAGTAACATTTTCAAAAAAAAAATGGTTGCCTGTAAAGTGGGTTTTACGGGCGAAATTTTTACATGACGTCTTTTTCTCGGTAGAATATTTATTGATATGAATAATAATTATAGTATAAATTGCACAAATTTTAACTATAGAAAATATATTTTGTTTACTAAAACATTGTACATGTGCCAAGTGATACGCGCGGCGGACCGATCATAGTTCGGTGACAGTTGACACATCGTTACGTTACCATTTTCATATGTGACTCCGAGCCGCACAACCTAATTTAAGACGTTGTCACGTCAATAAAAAAGTGTTTTCAAATAAAATAAATAATTAAATTATTGTTCCAAAATAAAACGCCATTTGTGCAGTATTACGCAAGCGTACGCTGTACTGTCAGAGCGGGACAGAGATATATCTCTATCTTTTGGTTATTTTTTTGAATGAAAGGTGACAGATTGATAACGTTTAATAGTATTTTTGTAGTACGTCATTTGTATTTAATGATGTCTATATCAGGCGTAACAAAGCACGTATAAATATCGTGAAATGGAAAAAATAATGCTGCACCCAAAATATTAATAATTATTAAATAGTTTTTAGTATATGGCCTCGAAACAATTTCCTCTATAAGTAGTTTTGATAATGGCCGCCGTGTCAGAGACACACTGTATAATTCAAAACTAGTAATTGAAACAAAATGCATTGTTGGATTCCTACGAATCATAGATAAAAAAATATTCTTTGAAAATTCGTAAAAATACCAGTTAATAAATATTGTTATAGTTTTGGCGCCCATTATTAAGTTTAATCTAGATATAGTACCATCTATAGAGCTCCTCTCCTGCAACTGTCAGATAATTGCGGGGTACTTCAATAGATATCAGCTAAAATAATAACTATAATCTAAATACAATATATAAAAGTATAGACGGTATTAAGACACAAATTATTAAAATTATTGTTTATTTTAATAAAATTATAAAGGAATATATTTAAAAAATATGATATAAAATAATATTATAACATAGAAATATATATTTCTTTGTTTACCAAGTAAGCCAAACTTAAAGAGAGTGGGAATATTAAACAATCTAAATATATTAATCTGGGAATTGAACTCATTAGCTACTGCTATTCTGATATGATAAAATATATTTTTAAGGGGTGTAATAAAACACAATTGTAATTGTTATTTTTTTAATAATTATTATCTACTAGATAAGGCACATAAGAAATTATTATTAATACAAATGTTAGCACAACTTTTTAAAAGAGCATAAATCGTCAAATTCTTCAAAAAACATATATTTACTATTAATAAAAATAGTATTAACTATAGGTTTTAGTTTATTTTTTTATTTTCTTAATAAGCTTAATTTAAAAAAATAATGATAAAATTAATGAAAAATTGATTTAACTAAACAGATTGAATAGAACTATAACCACATATGATTCACTCAGAGACGTCAATTAACATTAAACGGATATTAAAAAAACTAATGGCAGTTAGTATAAAATACTTGTTTCAAGATGAAAAAAAAGTTAAAGCTGAGGCAGAATGAAGTCTTTACACAGTTTAAAACCATACACATTTATATATTATAATAATATTAATTTGTTAATTTCTACATAGAATTTATTACGTTACACAAAATTAATATTTATTAGTATTTATAAAATATGGTAAAATTTTTAGGCCATATTTTTATACTTTGTGAAGAGATTGTAGAGCACTCTAAGAGTTGATTTCAAATCGAGATTCACGATATCTGAAAGAAAAAATAATAAAAACTATAAATATTTTAAGTATTTTATTTTTAACAAAAAAAGTTTGTCAGACGACATATTTAAATTTTGTAAGAGTAATGATTAATTAGAATTATTTAAATAAAAAAACTAAATGTCACTACAACCTACAACTTAAACTATGTCACTCATTTAAGTAAAATGTCTTGCTGTCATTTGGTTTAATGACATATTATATATTATATTACAAACATATTTTATCAATGTATAATTCAGTCAGAGTCAGTCACGTGACTGTTTTAATAACCGTTTCTCACAAGAACTAATATAGCTTTTACTTCACAATGTTTTACTTAGTTACATTTGTTACTTGAAATAAAAGTGAAATTTAAAATTGTTTTATTTTGATTTAAAATTATTGCTTTATTATTAAAAGATTACACACACAATCAGATCTGTCTTGGGAAATATATAGTATATAACTTTGGACCTTTAACAGTCTTAAGGCCAATTTTAGTCATGAAAAAAGTTTCAGATAGCAAGCTGGTACTTAATACTATCTAATAGATAAAGGCCAATATATTAAATACGTCTTTACCAGCTTGTTGCATATCTGCCAGAAAAGGTACATATTTTCTATCTGGGATTTTATCAGCAAGTGGTGAAACCGGCCCTTAGACAAATAAAGATTGATAATATTTAAGTAATAGTAAAAAAATTACACTTACCTTCTGGCCTAGCTTTGGGCTTAGCCAGACCAACATCTTGCATCAATTCAAATGCAAACGTTACATTGTGGACTTTTTGATCAAAGTCCTGAGGGGTCAAATGGAAATCGTAGAGGGGTACAAAGAAACCCTCCAGTAACCCCATCAGAAGGACCAGGTAAACCCCGTCGTGGAACTGACTGTCTAAGTCCAGCACTTCGAGATTCACTTTGCTGAGGTGCTTGTTTACGAAGGTTATGAGGGACTGGATGAAAGAAAATAAACAAGTTGATATATGGATATATATATTTTTGTAAAATATAAGGTAGCTAATATTTATATGTGTAGTCGCGACCTCAAATTAAAGCCTAGTTTTGACTAGTGTTTATAAACACGGGTAAATTATTTAACAAGTAATATTTTCATATATATAAATATATTCTTTTAATTCTTTTAAACAAAGTAAATAATTAAATTATAGTTTCAAAACATAACGCCATTTGTAAAATATGAAATATGACCTATCTTTTCAAATTGACATAGACACATATCTCGTTTTCTTTTAGTTATTTTTTTGAATGAGAGTTGACAGATTGACAACGTTTAATAGTGTTTTTGTAGTACGAGATCTCTACGTCATTCGTAGTTAATGTGAAATGGGAAAAAATATTCCGCGCAAACTATTGATAATTCTGTAATACTTTTTGTATATAGCCTTGAAATATTTTACCCTATAAGTAGTTTTGACTGCGACATCTTATATCAAGTATCATAAAGAAAATGTATTTAAGTTTATACATTATTCACAATATATATATATATATATATATATATATATATATATATATATATATATATATATATATATATATATATATATATATATATATATATATATATATATATATATATATATATATATATATATATATATATATATATATATATATATATATATATATATATATATATATATATATATATATATATATATATATATATATATATATATATATATATATATATATATATATATATTTATTTTACCTTCTTCACAACTTGTAATTTATCCGGTGCGTGGTCAAACAGCGCGTCGAAAGCGTCTCTCTCGCATTTCATACCGAGATCGTCGTATGTGGTCGTTATATCTTCTATATACGTTCTGAAAAAAATATATATTTATATAAAAGTATATAAAACTGTATAAAAAAAATATTTACCCACGTTTATGGATTGATTTTGTAAATCTATTATCATTTGTTATTATATTTTTTATAGCTTCACGCTTTATCCCGCACATGGCGGGTTAGGCAGAGGAAACTGCAGGAACCATAGGAACCTAGTGTTAAGACACTCCATTGCTTCGTCGCGTCTTTCTCCGTCCCGCTTTACGTCTTTTCCAGGCATTGCGTATAGAGTGGCGGAACTCAACGCCGCGCTTTTACCTAGTTTCCAGAGCGAAAAAAATTAAAATAGAAAAATATATCTTCACTTCATGGGAATCGAACCCACAAACCGTCGCGTTTACAGACGCCTTTGCGCCACCACGGTCTTCATTATTATTTATTTTTAATTGTTATATTTATTATTTGTTAAAATTATTCCAAACAATAGTAATTATAAAGAAAATCAATTAAATCAATAGCTTTTATTATACACAATTTTATATTACGAGTATAAAGAATGATGACTGATTGTGAATGGAATGGTGAGGTCATTGAAACTGACGTCATCGTGTTATAAAACGAGGTCTGTGTGTAGATTTCACATGTTGCTATATAAATATTGAATTCACAATAAAGTAAATTATATTTTAATAGCTGCTCGTTTTCTAATAAAATTTCTTTATATAACAATAGTTCTTAGAATGTACACTTATAGTTTTTTTTATCGTTTTATTAGCTTTATGCCTTATCCCGCATATAGCAGAGTAGGCAGAGGGGACCGAAGGACCAAAAGAACCTAGTGTTAAGAGTGGCGGAACCCAACGCAGCGCTTTGCCTAGTTGCCATAGCGTAGAAAATATAATTAAAAAAATCCATCTTCCCCGAGTGGAAATTGAACCCACAAACCATCGCGTTTACAATTATTATTGCGCTATGCTTTTACGTCACGACGGTGTCCGGCACACTTATATAACTAATATATTACATAAATATATCAATTCTATTCATGTCTTATTTACTGTCGGTAAAATGAATTTTGAGTACCAAATTTCAATTTTTAATAAAATTTTAAATTTTGTACATTACATTATGTACGTGTGTATGTATTTTTTACATTACAATTTAAAATAAATAATAAAATAAATCTATTTATTTACCTCAATCCATTGTGACAACGTTTCAAAGAGACCGTTGTGGGTTCAATTCTTACTAAGATCTTTTATTCTCATGGTACCAAAATACAACGAATATGTTAAAATTTTGTGTATCTAATATACTATATGAGGGTAATACCATAAAGCACTTCTTACTTACCTATGAGACAATTGGTTTGAACCATCCTTCTTCACCACTACCACTGTTACACTGACATTTTCGGGCAAGCGAATGGGAGCTCTAAAATGGCGTGCGAGGGCCACTAATAAATGAAGTATGGATACTACATTCTTTGAATGTACTGAATCTACACTCCATTTTTGCACTGGTTTTGGTGATCCATAAAGAACCTGGAAGTAAATATAATATATTATATATAAATAATATGAATAGTTATTTTTTGAATGCAAAATTTATATATAAATGTAGCAAAATTATTACACAATCACATAGCATAAATGCAAAAGAACAACAAAATAATTGGTTTAAAATTAAATTTGCAATAATAAACGGGAAATAAGAAAACACTGCTTCGAAAATAAAGAATCTACCTCAATTGAGATCAACCCAAAAATTCTAAACCATATATTGATCATATATAATTATAATAGCAGCAATGCAATAAAATACAACAAGTCAAAGTAACTAAGTAATTCACAAAATATATATTTGTTTCTTATATTTTGAAAATAGAATGTTACCAATCCAGAAATAGTTCAATATAAGAAAGAATTAAAATAATTAGTCTCTATAACAAAAAAATAATAACAGCCCTGTCTTCAATTTGAAACTTCAAATTTTGTCCCACATATAAAAGGGAATGCACTATGCAAAGAGAACCTAATATTTAGGCAACTCATTTTTAACTACAATAGTGTTACTAAAAGCCAGTTTCTTACTGGAGCAGAGAAATTAAAACAGTGCATTCCCCTGATTGGGTATTGAATGCATAACTATAACATTCAATATGATTCTTCAATTACACAACAAAAGCTTCTTTTAATAATAAATATATACAATCAATTCAATTGGCAAATATATAGATTTCATATTTTGTGCTAAAAGTGTGAAATAATTAAAATAATACTTAAGAGCAACTGGCAAAGTTTAAGAGTGCTTACTCTCTTAAACTTTGCCAGTTGCTCTTAAGTATGTATAAACATTTAAAACATCACAATTGCATAGCAAATATAACAATCATACACATTTATTTTGACAAACTACTATGCAATCACATTTATAAACAACTTATTATGACTAAATTGTAACATGCATTATATTTTCGCATAAGTCGCAACAGCAAGCATAAATAGACAATATTACTTATATATAAAAAGATAAATTTGAAGACATCATAGTAAATATTGTATTCTTAAAATATTTGTAAAGATATAAGTATGATAACATAGAAATATTATTTTTCTTGCATTTGTCATGTTGCCCATACTTATTAAACAAAAAGCAAAAGATATATTACATACCCGATTTACAGCTCTCAGTACAACAGCTAACTTCTGTCTTTGTCCCTCTTCTGACTGTGTTACTTCAGGCACATCCAATTTAGTTTCTGTTAACTTTTCCAATAGTTTCTGTAGCACTTGCCCATCATAAAGATCTTCACTGATGTCTTTGACAATAATTCTTTGTGCAGCTAACTCATCATTTATCCAGTCAATCAAAACTTGGATGAGATCTTTTACTCTTGGATCTTCTAAGCACCTGGGTTCAATAATAGCTCTTTCTTCATTGTCATCTGAAAATATTATACACTTTAATTTCTGTCCAACCTGCTTGTAAAAGGAAGTTGCTTAATGTCAACATGTAAGTTGTTGTGTGTTTAAGGTCAATTCTGATTTGGTGGAATAAACATTTTAATTATATACATTTTCCTAATCTTGGAAGATATAGCACTACTCTGGTTCAAAAATATAAAAAAAAAGGTTTTATAATTTTAAAGAAGTTAGTAGTAGGTAGAGGGATAATATTACTATATTTGGAAAGCAAAAAATGATTAGTATTTTTTATTTATACAATTAGTGATGTAAATTTCTTACGTAAGCTATACTCCTCTGGTGGAATTTCGGGAGCCGTTGGGCTGCCAGGCGAGTCGATAGCGTATTTACCTTCGGCTTGTACTTCCTGCACTGAAATAAAATGTACAACGGTTATTTAGGTCACAAGTCAAACAATTGCTAAACTATAAGTCAATATCAATGGGAACTATAAATGTCACAACCTACACACAGCATATGATTAGCAAACGAGTCATTAATTCTCACCTTCCTTTATACGCTTTTTGCGTCCAATCGTTCCAATTTTATCCCAAAATGATTCTTCTTTGTCTTCTTTCTTAGGTAAAACGGGAGTACGAGGTGATTTTGGGCGTGGTGAAGACATGTTTACCTCTAGGAAGGAAAATAAATTACATGAATCATCATTAACACAAGCTTATTTTGTACTCCGTTTTTTAGGTAATAAACAATTGGTTACAATATACATTTAGATATTATTTAGTTTTCTATTTACCTTGAGTATGTTCTGTTAAATCCTAAAACTAAAAGGCATGGGTGTATTTATATTATTTAGATAATTTAGCACCATACGATAAAAGACAAGTACCTGTCTCAAATGGCTATTTTTGTTTGGCTGACAATAGACTTGACGTATTACGTACAATATATTTAATTATCTATGGAACCATATCACAGACTAAAAATATTTAGATATCTTTACGTGTAACTTTTGCCGAACAACTTGCTTCTCATTATATCCTCTCTATTCCTTTTCGTTTGAATCTTTAGTCTATCCCCCTCCCGTAATTACTACTCTTGGTCTTAACTCCCCGGATACTAACTCCCAATTTCTGGTTTACATTGATAGAAACTTCTCAAATCATGTTCTTATTTACACAGATGCATATAAACTATCCAATGGACAACTATCCGATGGCTGTGTTGGTGCAGCGTGTTGGATCCCTAAATTTAAAATTATCTTGCAGTTTAAATGTCTCTTCCCCTTCTACATCGGTATTTACAAGTGAGGCTGTTTGTCCGTTCTCATGAATTGTGTCAGCCTGCTATCTTTTCTGACTCCCTCAGTTGCCCAATGGCTATTAAAGAGAATCCTTTTCGTAGCAAGAAAAGATATTCCATTATCTTAGGTATTCGTGAAGCTTTGTTATCATGTCTTCGAAGTGGTCCGTCAGTCTCATTAGTCTGGATTCCTAGCCACTCTGGTATCACGGGAAATGAATCCGCAGACTCGTTGACAATTCTATATTATATTATATTGCTATTATATTATATTCTATATTATAGTATATTGCTAATTATATATTATATTATATTGCTAAGTCACGATTACACATGGCATGGAACAACTATTGAAAGTCATCTAATGCTAGTAAAATTAAATTTATTATATAGTGTAACCTGAGACCCCAAGGCGTTCCTGGTTTTCTACTCCAAAACTTATTGAACGGAAACTTATATCTACTATATGTTGTTTGCGCCTTGAGCATTCTAGTACACCTATGCATCTAGCCAAGATCAGGGTCAGGAATCATTCACTTTGCAAATGCAGCCTTGACGAAGGTTCTACTTCCCATATCCTTCTTTCATGTCCTAATTTGGTTCGTCCCATATATGATGTCCTGTAAATATATTAGATATAACCGAATTAAAATATAATGTCAAGATTAGCCTTAAGCAGGGTCCACACTGTGCCGGGGTTGGCTGGGCAGACTGACCCGGGCGGCCTAATCCGCGTTGATGTAGACGCCCCGGGTGGCTTTGCCGGGTTAGAAAATGCCGGCCCGGGCCGTGCCGATCCCAATCCGCACAAAGTAGGTACAGATCAAAGGAAGCTGAGCCTAGCCGAATAAAAATATAGAGTGGGGACGTGCCGAGCGGCCCCGAGCGGCTTCAGTTACAATTAAACCTACGACCGAACTAGAGGAATTATTTTATTTTCGACTCAGTTTGTTTAAGTAGGGTTTTTTATTGTTCATTTTAAGTGATGGTAAATAGGTAGAAATAACCCGGTCGGCTTCGTTTTCGGTGTGGACATCGTGCCGGGCTTACCTGGGTCAACCCGCCCGGCCTACCGCGGCATAGTGTGGACCTGCTTTATATATATTTAAATTTACATGTATGGTTCTTATTATGTACATTTTGTGTTGTCCTTTTCTTTGTAGGTGTTAGAATGATTAATGCGACCTTTTATTTTTTGTTAGTTGGTCTAATTCCTTAAACGATTTTCTTTTTATCTACATCGTGCCTTCTTCACTCTACGTGTCATTGGCGAAGTAAATAGTGTTCTACTGGCACGCCTAAAAGCCATAAATTTAACCAACAACAACTTTTGCCAATTCACGAAATTTGTTGATTTATTTTCTTTTGTGTTGATTTTTAAATATGGATATATGGAAATTGGTGGACAATAATTAAATTAATTTTTGAAAAAATAATATTCTCTGATTTCTCACAAAATTAATTGAATAACATAGTATATAAATGTGAGTGTGAAAATTTATTTTAATAGAAATTTTGGTTAAAAATGTATATATAAATATTAAGGATAACCTCCTCTACGTAGCATATTTGTAGGTATTCTATTAATTATTAATACATTTTAATGCAAGTGAATAGAGACATATTAAAGCAACCGTTATACGTACCATATATATGATCCTACCACTACATAGAAACTAAATAAAAAATAGTTTTATTAGACACAGTTTTTATTAGCACATGTAAATATACACCGATAAATTGTTACACCAATATAAGTGAAATTGTTTAGAATGCTTCAATATGTGTGACATAATAATGGTCAGTTCTGCTCAGCCGAATGTTGGTAGTAACAGGCTACTTTTCATCCCACCATAATATAATATAATTATTACATTAACACAATAGAATAAATAATTATTATTAAATAAAATATATTTTCAATGCAAAATATACAAATATAAGTGGACTCAAATATGAGACGTATCACATCGTCATAATGTAAATTATTCGAAATCTATCATATAGAGAGAAAAATACGCTTAAAAAATAAGTATTTACACTTTTGAACCCGACATTTTAACAAATTATAGTGATTTTGGTCACTGATAGAGTGGGATTCTACCGTATTTAATTAAAAATTATTAAAAATTTTATGTAAGTTAAAAGTATCCAATTATAATTATTTCCCTAATATATTTATTTTATGTAAGCATAAGGTTTGCCAAATGTTATCCTGCTGTAACATCTACATATAAGTCGGGTTCAAATTTGTAAATTGGTATATAGTATACCTAGTTTACCCAAAGTCTTTTCATTTCTTATATCATTAACATTTCCCTGTAAACACATACATATTATGCATCCATAGACGGAATCCAAATATCAACATATACTTAAGTTCTTTTCTTTTAATTATGAGCTACGCACATGTTCTTTCTAATTATATGCCTTAAAGAATATTAATACGAAGGAGAACAATTAATCTATTTTAATTTCTATGACTTGAATTTCATTCCAATTTCAATCATAAGTTTTATCTATCATTTGCTAATCATAAAATTTTAAGTCTTCAAATTTTTATTGAAATAAGTAAGTTTGATAACTGTCATAATTACGTTACATCGCCAGGGCTGTAGCTAGAGTCAAATTTAAAATAGGGCAACATTGGTTACAGGTAGAGCTGAAGTAAAAAAATGTTATAATTGATCTGCCCTCGAAGCACGGCCCAAAATCGATCACTTAAAGTGATATAGCTACATTCAATAGCTATGCGTAGACAAATTTTGTATTTTATCTTAGTTTTGGTATTTTGGGGAGGCATTGCCCCACAATGCCCCCCCTTAGCTACGGCCCTGTACATCGCAGTAAGTTGATACATCAAATATTTTGGTAATATACTTACATTAACGTGTTTTGCAAAGTACTCCTACAGTTTATAATAACAATTATACACACACACAACATACCTCATAACTAATTATATGAATTTTGCTAAGACAATTAACATTTACCGAATAACGTGGTTCTACCACTATATTAAGTGAACCCTATATTTGCCATCTAATACGGTGCCTTTATGGACTCACTAATACATGAACAGCAATATAATTCTAAATAATCTCAATTGTTTTCACATATCTATATTTTATAGAAATAAGTAAAAATATATCACCTGCTTGCAACCACAACGTGGTAAAGCTATGTTTCACAGAATTCACATCTTAAAACTTTAAACATGTGGTTTTTATTTCTTTAATATAAAAAGTATAATTTGTTTTATAAAATTAATTGCCCTTTAATTATGATTTTATAGAAATATATTAGATATTTCCTTTATGTTTTTCGTATAACCATATATTTTGAATTGACATTTTACTGTCTTTTTCTTCTTTTCATGCCATAAAGAGCTTCGCCAGTGTCACGTCATTTCAGACTGTCGCAAACAGATGATATATACTTATCAAGATAATTAAGACAACGAAGTATAAGTATATATAAAGTTACTTAACATGAATTACTGAGCTTCGTGTACGATCAACCTTTCAATCTCAATCTTATATCATTATCGTTTCCCTGTAAACACATGCTTACATATAATGCATCCATAGACGGAATCCAAATATCAACATACACTTAAGTTCGTTTTTTTCTTTGAATTATGAGCTACACACAGAACTTTCAGACTACACGTTAAGAAATATCAATACGAAGATCTTAAAATTAACTTTATCTATTATACCACACTTGTTTAAAACAGTTCAAATTATGTGGTTGTATATATGCTAATAAGGTGTATTACGATGCCTTTGTGAACGCGCTAATTAACCTGGACGATCCTAATTTTATATATCTATGAGTTATAGAAGTATCCATCTCTTAATTGTCTTAAAAATATATTTTAACTGCTGACATTATAATGACAATAGTCGTAGACATTATGGACTTACAGACAGCTAGCTAAATCTAAAGATATATTATTATATTAAATATTACATTTATTATTTAACAAATATGTGATATATTAAGTATTTCATAAATTGTAATCGTGTAAATCCACAGATCCGCATTTTGTCTACATCAAAATATTACCTTAAGTACCTTTTATAAAATCAAGTACTTAGTAACACTGACTTCTATGATAATGAGTAGGCTCCTACTTTGCTCCGATTTTCCAATGACTTGATTAATCGGCAAATATATATATATATATTTATTATATAGTATGCATTTCATTAATATGTTAAAGCTATATAATATTTCTAAAGTATATATTAAAAAAGGAAATTTCAACTTGCTTTCTTCTCTCTCTCTCTCTCTAACTTGTGAAATATATATGTATTTTGTCTACAGTTGTTTTTAAAGAAAGGGACTTTTTCTGTTGTGATAACCTCATATGCTATTAGACCTATTGGCCTTGCCAGCTACTTTTGTTACTAATAACAATTTGTTGAGTTGGTGAAGATGCGAGGAATGAAGGACGTATTTTCATTAAGAGCTATCACGAATCTTTACACTTTTGTGTGTTTATATGTAACATGAAAAGTAGCTACACCAAAGAATATTATTAAGTTCTTATTCAAAACAATACCAGTACATTAGTATTACGATGCAATCGCCGTGTTTTTTACAGTTATTCTAGAAATAACACATACTAAACCTCAGCATAATCACAAACCAAGTCAGTTACAGCTTTCAGAAAGCGCCTTTTTATTTAAATTATTCTTTATTCACAAATCATGGGCCACCAATTAAACATACATAATTGTCGTCTCCAAATATCATTTAGCATTTATATGTATTAATATTGTTACGTGTACGATGTACTACTACTTATATAAATTTAGATAATAGACACCATTTTCAATTTACTGTTTAATTTTAGGTCTGCCAGGTTTTCGTACACCATCTAATATGATTTTTTTCCAATTGCTTGTTTCACTAGTTTCCTCCCATTCAATCACTTCTCCGGTTGCAGGGTCAATTGGACAAACACCTCTGGATGTCCGCTTTCGTTTAGCGATATTAATATTGTGATGCTGCATCATATGCTTGCTGTAGTTTGCCCAATTCGCAAATTTCTTTTCGCAAACTCTACAACAGTATGGTTTAACACCAGTGTGCTGACGCAAATGTTCACTTACGAAATTTTTAAAGCGAAATTTCTTACTGCAAAACGCACAACTGTATGGATATTTGTCTGTGTGTACAATAAGGTGATTTACCAATTGATATGACAGACGAAAACTTTTGTCGCACAGATGACACTTAAATGGCTTTACTTCATTGTGAACCCCGATGTGCATCCTCAACTGTCCCATGGTCCTGAATTTAAGCTTACAAATTACACATTCGTGCGGTCGTATGTTATCGTGTGCCATCAGATGACCATTCAGACCTTGTTTAGTAACGTATGTTTTGCCACATCTATTACATACATGTTCCGGCTTTTTATTTGAATGTTTCAAAAGGTGACTTGATAATGTGCGTTTGTTTTTAAAAGATTTCTTACATACATGGCAACACAGATTTTCATTGAGGTTAGCCCGAGATCTTTGTTTTGTTTGGGTATCCCTTTTGTAAGCCAAATTGTGTTGAGCAAGTTCATCGGGAGTTGCAAATGACTCGTTGCATCCGGAACAGGCGTGTTTAGTTTTAATATGAGTTTTAGAATGAAGCTTAGCTTGACTTAATTCGGAAAACTTTTCACAACATATGTGGCATGAAAGTTTTAAATATTTTTTATGTCTTGTGACATGAGTGACGAAGCAATCAAGTTTTGCCTTACGGATATTACAATCTGTACATTTGTATGGATTACAGCACTCATGAGTCTTAATTCCATGTATTTTAAGTTCGGCAACAGTAGGAAAATACAATTCACAATATTGGCATTGCCAGTTATAATTTTCCCATGTTAAATTTACTTGTGGTAGTGAAGGTGGATCCAATTTTTTTGCTGTCTTTCGGCTCCTTTTCTTTTTTTGCTTTACTTTATCTGCGTCTATGGATACAGGTAGTTCAGCTGATGTACTAGCTTCTGGTTCGATCGGAAGCATATCAATTTTGAGTTCTAGTTCCGTCAGAGGCAGATCATCGATATTTCGTAAATAATATTCCTCGTCAATATCGTAAGAAGCATCTCTTAAGCCTTTGCATACCTCTTGACCGTCATCCATGTTTGCGAATTTATAAGCGTCGTACCAAATAGTAAACGTTACATGAACGCTACGTAAGATTTTATTATACACTATAACTCAAGTCGCATCTATATTGATGTTGAATTTCAACAAATTCTGTACTTCTGCGTGACGCATGTCGTTTTTAACTAACACATCAACAACCGCGATATTTAACTCAAACATAGGACATAAACGACATATGTCATATTGATTTTTCGGCATGACTTGTAATTAGTCTTAAATTATTGACACAAATTGTCACTTTATTTCTATTTAAAAAGCTTTAACTTCCAACACTAGAGAATATTTGCGGACAGGTGATTCTTCTGCAGGAACATCTATAAAATAAAGGCTTAAATTAAGAATTTAACGTATATAAATTTTATTATTATAACTGTATCAGAATATAGTGTAAAGCATTGCAGCGCAGCAGCACAGCGTCCCACTGTAATCACTAATGTCCCACTATTCGCAACTGTCGTGGATTCGATTCCACTAACGAAATTGGGAATAATGTATTAGTATTAGCTGCTTATGTAGGGTAAACCGAGAAGCTATTTGACTTATCTTTTTAAATACTATAGTTTATAAATATATATATATATATATATATATATATATATATATATATATATATATATATATATATATATATATATATATATATATATATATATATATATATATATATATATATATATATATATATATATATATATATATATATATATATATATATATATATATATATAATATAGAGAAGAATATTATATATAATTAATATATAAAAGATAACTTAAACTTTTCTTAATTTTTCATCTATTTGAAATTTTTTATAGTACAATTTAAAAGCCTCAAATATCTAACTACTGACAATATAAACTTAAACCAATCGCTATCGCAATTGCATATTATTAAGCAAGTAAATGATTGAGCTTTTAAATTATTATTTAAAAATCGCAGAAAATTAGCTGCCGCACGATGCAGTTGCTCCCTCTCGCCACGCCTTGCATACTATCGATTTTCAATTGTCTTTGTCGAGTAAAAATATAATTTGTAAATATATAACTAATAAATTACCTTATATCGTTTGTCAGAACACATCAAGAGCTGCAAACACTGAGTTAAACATTTTGAAGGCAATTATTTAAATGAATAGTGTACAAAAGTATAAAGACCAAGAGCTACAGCAACCGTGCTCAAACTCTAACCCAAGACTCAAAATCAATAGCCTTAGCCAATAATGATTCGTCCTGCGCATATGTTTGACACCCAAATTGATACCTTTATCAACTCTATCCCACCCATTATGTATTGCTATGGTGTTTCCAGGTGAAAAATAAGGAATTTAAAGGAATATGTACAAGGTTTTACTATAATTTTGTTGTTGTTCTTGTTTTTCCTTATCGCAGTGTAAGGGAACGTGTAATTTTGGTAGTACATTATTACAAGGCAAATATTGTTAATACACACATTTTTTTTATTTCATGGTACCCCTTAATTTGGTTGTTGCTACCCAAGTAAAATTAATCCTTTTACATGTGTAGCAACTTACAAGTCGCGTATAAGTAAAATAAAAATGAGTTAATTTGTTAAAATCACTTACGTAGCAATCGTAGCCCACATTTATAAATATATTGGTAATAGATTCGTTTGAACTAAGAACTCCTAATTTCCAAATAATATGTTTTATCACTGAGATAATAAAATTCTTTAATATCTTTGTATTAATTTGGCAAATAATCACACTTTTCACTTGGCAAAAAGCACACGTAATAATTACTTATATATATAATTACGTAATATTCAAATAATTGTAATCTTCTTTTAGAAAATAACCTTATAAGTATTACGATAGGTAAATTTTACAATATTATGAAACATTATTATGCCCAGCTGCTGCTATTTTGTAAATTGTAAAATTTAAAATATTCTTAGTTTAATTGTATTAAGAGCAATTAAAACAATTAAAAAATAAAAAGTGAAAAATAGTGTACGCATATTAAACCGCTTCGGACTTCGAATAATACATGGAGATACATCGCATACTATCTAACGTTAATACATAATCTTCAATCATTCTTTACAGCGTCTCTGACAATCGTGAAAAATTAAGAAGAAGAATATTAATATAAAGCATTTTATATTTTATTGATTTTAATTGGGGATTTTAAAAATTATTATTTGATGTTTAGTAAACATTTTAATAAAAAGCTATTTTTACGGGTTATTTATTTTTTAAATATTTTTAATCTGTGGAGTGTCTAATGTCTTTTATTTTCAATTCATATTTATCAAGACAAAAATCATTGTAAAAACGAGCGTCTATTTCTTAAAACATTGAATTGCTGTTTAATCCACTCTTAATATCTTGCATTAACTGCGCGTCAGGATTTGTTGTTATTTAAATTTGTCAAACCGCATTATTCGCTTGCTCATAAGCCTTTTAGGCCACGAATGAGCATTTGTATTTTATTGGTTGGTGGAATCATACCTAAAAATAGAAGCGATATTGTATTGCATCACGCGAAGGTATTTTTTGTAGAGTCCGCGCACTAAGTAACGTTAACGTTGAGTGGTGATTATTTATTTATCTTTCAAAAAATGGAAAAAAGTGGTAATCCTCCTCCATATGGCTGGGGTAACGGGCATACGATGCAGCCTCCCCCGGCTGCTCCACCGAGCTATTCGCAAGCTGTCGGAGGAGTTGGGCCCTCTAGTCCCTATACACCACAATATCCACCAAGTAAGCTTAAAATTTTCATATTTTTCAAAGTTATTAAATATTTTGTCCTTAACGGAATGGTAAATGACCTTAAAAAATATTTTGGAGACATGAATAATGTGCCCTTGTAACACTTTACAATTTTATGACAGAAGTGAAGGTAAATGATATATCCTGATGACATTTTTGATGAAACATGTGAACACAAATATTACTATTGATAGAGCATACTTACAATTTGAAAACTAGTTCAATATATTTAAGTCCCTGTTTTTATTGAATTAATGATTGCTAAGTTATTTTAAATTTTGGTGATAATTGGCCAATATCTGTTTTTTTTTATTGACATCACTTGCACAGAAGTAATTTTAAGCAAAGCAATCTTGAACAACATATTTAATAATTAAATTGTAAAAACTATATCCATTAAATTGTTATAAAGAAAATACAAACTTCAAAATAAACTATTTTAGGTATATTGTTTCTAATAAAATATTGTTAAGATCAAGCTATATAAAATAATGCAGTCAATTTTATAATAATATTCTAATATGCAGATTTCCCACTACAAAGGAATTCTCAGTGGAATTATACAAATAAAATTATGCAAACTTTATTATTGATTACTTGTAAGGTAAATAAAGAAAATATACAAAGCATATTAGTAAATTATTTATTGAAAAATCTAATTAATATGTGACATTACAGTTTTTTGACGTGATGTCTTTCACATGGCCAATTATATGTAGGATTTTTTATTAGAGTAACTTGTAAAGAAAATCTTTTTATTATATAGTGACAAGAAAGCTGTTAATGTGGAGGCATCCTGTCTTTAGTATCACTAGCATAGCAAACAAAATATGTAGCAATTGTTGATTGATTATTTTTAAATATTAATGTTGCACATTTAAATATTTATTTGATATTCATATATATTTATATAGAATATAGGTAGTTTGTATTGAAATTAAGTTGCTTCAATTATTGGTTACCAACAAAAACACATTCACTCAGAATTGCATGTAATAATCTCCTATTTGAATTTTTATTTGTAACCAAATTTAAATGCTAAAATATCTTATCTTTATTAATCTTTTATTAACTTGATGATTGATAAATGTTGCACAGCTAAAATTACAGAATATTAGAAGTTTTAAATTGACATAAAGATTTCTGTGCTAAAAAATATATCTCTACAGAGACCAGAAAAGTGATTTACTATAATTTGCAACTATAAAATTATTATTATTTTAACAGCAGCAGGCCCGGCAATAGTAACCACTGTGGTGCCAGTCGGGCCGCACCCCACTCACATGATATGCCCCAGTTGCCATGCAGAAATGGATTCCTACACGCAAACTAAGCCAGGACTTATTGCTTACGTGTCTGGAACTATCATTTGTATGTTAGGGTAAGTTCCTTTTTGGCAAGACTTTTATTAGCCTATTAAAAACTAAGTTTAAATATTTGAGTTAGTATTATTTAATACTTATGCTGTTATTATACACTGCTACAATTTCTCTTTAATATTATAATTAAATAGAGATTTCTCTACTTACTTTCAATAACTTTAAGACTTTAAGAAGTAGTGTGTTATTCTGACTATATTGTTGTACATAATGATAAAAGGAGTGTTAAGTGAACTTTCATTACATCTGTCCCTTCCTGTTTCTCAAGACTTTTGTTTTGAACATTAAAATATGAAAACTTACTACATAATATGTATTTATAGTACACATATCTTGTATATTGACTGAGCATTACTAATCAAGTTTTCTAGTGCTAATTTTTCATTTGATTTCATTTGTTTCTCGCAATTAGTTACAATGTGTATTTAGAAGTATTATTTTTTGCATATCTTTGAACATTAAAAAAGTAATTGTTGTCTGTCAAAAGTTTATCATCTGATTTTTATAAGCAAATATTATTGTTTAATTTTTGGAGCTACATATCTCAAAAGAAAAAATGTAATCCTTATGGGATCACTTTGTTTTCGATTTGTTAGGTCTAATATATAACATTACATTTCAGTTAAATAGTATTATAGTAAATTGAAATTAGTATATTAATATATAATATATAAATCGGTGGTCACATAAAGTGCAAAAAATATATATAACTGTGAAAAATATATATTTAATATTATATTTACTTTTTTTTTCTTCATTCAATGTGACATTGGCGAAGTGAATTGTGCTCAACTGGCTCGCTCAGAATGCCATAAATTAAGAGAAGAAGTATTATACTTCATATATGAGAATAAACTATTACAAACTTATATAAATTATATATATATATTAAATGCAATGCATGCAGCATTGCATTTAATTCTGCATCTGATATTATTGTTGTTAAAATAGAAACAACAAATGAGGATTATGCCCATAATTATCAGGTCATAATGTGACTCACTAGAATCAAAATAACATTTAACTGTTGAATATTAATTTTCAACAAATATTACTATAAATCACTAACATCACTATAGATAATAATATAGCATTATAAATTTTAATGCATTTTTAGCAGAAAAAATAATTTAAGTGGAATGTTTATTTTTGGTAGCTCTTTCAAGGGTAATCTCTAAACAATGTTGCTAGTTATACACTAAAGGATATTGTTGTGTATGATTAATTATATATTTTTTCATGTTTAAACAGTACCTACAACTTACTTCACTTTTATAATAAAAGTGACATTGGTAATAATGCTTTTGTCTGATTATGTTTTGTTATTAAAGTGCCTTAAATAAAAGTAATGTATTTAAATATAATAGATATATTGATTCAAAATGGATAGACAACCCAGGAAAATGGTTATTCTTATAAGAATAAATAGCTTTAGTTTCCTTATTGTTTAGTTTGCGTCTAGTGGCTTGTTTTAAAAAAGGTCTTTACATTTAGAAATGTACACTACAGTGCAAGTAGACGGAAATATTGCAAAATAAGTAGATATTTACTGATAATCAGTAGGTAATTACAATTATTATGACAAGGTGACATCTGACTTCATGTTTTCAACCTTCCTAACCTTCATGCATTGATTTCAATGCAAAACAACACAATGTTACCAGACTGTTTATATATGTTTTATATAGTTTTATGTAGTTTTTATACATATATATTTTTAGTTATCACTGGAATTCCAATATCCAACGTAATTTAATTAATTTTAGACATATATCAAACGATGTATCTGATCGTAAATGTAATGAATTTTAATCAGATATTAACTTTTTAAAAAACAATAAGATATAACTTTTTGTCTTCACGCTTTATCCCGCACATGGCAGTGTAGGCAGAAGGAACTGCAGGAACCATAGGAACCTAGTGTTGAGACATTCCGTCGAAACCGTTGTGCCGCAGAGGCGTAGCATTTACCTGTACCGCGACTGTTGTTGGGTTCGATTCTCACTCAGGGAAGATGGATTTTCTATTTTCATTGCGTTGAGTTTCGCCACTCAACACGCAATGGATCGAAAAAGGTAGAAAGCAGGGACGGAAAAAGCATGGACTAATATATAACATTACATTTTATGTAACAGGTTAAGCAATACTTGTAATACTTTCGTTGTGTGTAAAATTATTATTTTATTTAAAAGATGTGCTGAGGAATTTCTTTCGCTATTACTTTTTCTCCATGACAAGGCACACCTTTCTATAATGTTAGTAGATAAAAAATTTACGTGCATAAGTGTATACCTACATAAATAATTGATCTTTAATTTTGATTTATATATATATATATATATATATATATATATATATATATATATATATATATATATATATATATATATATATATATATATATATATATTTTAACCATAGGTGTATTGTTACAGAGGTTTCCTTGGATGCTGCTTAATTCCATGTTGCATAGATAGCTGTATGGACGTTCATCACAAATGCCCCAACTGTGGAGCGTATCTCGGTCGTTATCGGCGATAAGGCGTTAGTTACACAATCACAGATCATTAAACTAATCTGTTATCTGTATAAGAGTTGTTAACTGATAATGTCAATGATAAGAATGTACGAATCTCAGGCAAGACTCGAAATATTGTTTTATTCTTGTAATATAAGAAAAATAATGATTAACCACCCACTATATATGTTACACACAAGTTGTACTATGTGGTAGAACAAAGTCACTTGTTATATAAAAAATATACTGTGTTTCTGACTGTTTTAAATGTAATAAAAATAATAAAATATTGATACAATTGAAACTCGATTATCCGGCCCTCGGTTATATGGATTCGCGATTATCAGGACTACATGTCGATTGAATTAAATATACCCTTCAAGTCATGTTTGCGCAATTGGTGTTTTATCGTCAAATTAGAATTAATAAATTTCTAAATAACCATAGATTTTCGTTAACATGTACTAATTGTTTTAATAGTTTAATGTATAATAATTTGTACTTTCATATGTATGCTCATAACCCGATATCCAAAATTTTCCTAGCAATTGGTCCGACTAATCGAGTTTCTTTGATGAGTTAGTCGATGTGTTTATAAAAAATGGCTGTTTTAAATATTCTACAACACTTATAATATTAAATGTGTCAATAACATGCACCTTACATTCTATGTCATGCCATATTGCCTCTTAGACTGAATGTACCAGTGATCTTCCTTCATCCATCACATTTAGAAAAATATCAATTCTACAGTTTACATTCTATAAATATATGTCATGTAGATAATAGTAGGAGGTCTTAATAGTAACCATTAAAAATAATTATATTGATGTGAAAATCATATTTTAATGTTTATTATTAAGTAAATTACTTTTTCTAATATCAATATTTGGTGTCTTTTATGAGTCTTTTATAGGATTAAGCGTTAAAATTACTAATATGTCCGCATTTGTGTATTTTTATGAATGTTCTCTGTCCAGTTTACAAATTGTATCTCTGCCTAGGTTGTCTATTTAATTAATTATTGTTATTAATAAGATTCATAATTCTCTTAACAAGCTTTAGTCTTAAGTTAAAATTAATTTTATACATATATTTTTGTGAGATGACCTATTTTTAATATCAAAGCCTGATATACAGCTTTCATTATATTTATTTACTGTGACTAAGTTATTAATTGTTATTATTATACAATGATATATTAAAAAAATCAACGGAACATTTTTTGATTGATAAAAAAATATTTTGAATTTTTTTTGAACTATTGTAAAAGTTTTTTTTAATAACAAAATCCTAAAATATATTCTATTAAAGTGTATTTACATATTATTTACCCTTGAAACCCATTAAATTCTAATATTGAAACTTATTTTTGAAAACTTTTATCTTATTTTATATGAATACATTGTGAGGCAGTATGAAATTGTTTATACAAGCGAAGTTGTGGGCTAAATACCGCTCAACAGAATTTCGCCTACTAACACGCAATACTTTAACATCGGCAAAGATCTCTTCTACTTAGCTAAAAGTATAGTTAACTTTAAAGATATTATATTTATAATAATACAGAAGAGTTCTTTTAAATAATACTACACTATATATAAAAATATATCCTACATAGATATTTCATTTTAGATTTAATAATACTTTCAATATATATATATATATATATATATATATATATATATATATATATATATATATATATATATATATATATATATATATATATATATATATATATATATATATATATATATATATACAATATTCTACTATGGTTTCAACGCTGTTGTGACATGATAATTATTAAAAAAAAATAATGACATCTCGAAACGTACTTACGTACGTTACTTGTAGGGATTTACGTGTAACTAATAATTTTACACTTTATAGCCCTAGGTAAGTAATCAGAGAGAATGGAGCGCCTAACGCCGTGGTCCCTGTATATATACAACGCAACAAATTCTTCTACTAAATCTCAATAAATACGAGTGTTCGTATACAAGCCAACCAAGTGAGGAAAGTTTAAGAAATAAAAATTAAATTCGAATAAATACATTTTATTTGTATAATAAATCTTATTAAAGCAACATTATTAGAATTTTAGGCACTAAACACAAAATATAATTGTATATTTGATTTTAATTTAGATACATTTTAAAGAAAATGAAAACTCTTTACTACAATTTAAAATAGTATATACTTTTGAGAGTGAAGAAAATGAAGAAGTTAAGTTTTAGATATTACTTTTTAAATAGGTTTTTTTTTATATTTTTATATTCTGTGGGCTTGACATTTCTCAAGAAATGAATTACACTAATCTATTATATAGTCTGTGCTCCTCTGGTCAGTGTCTTTTGATGATCGATCAAGGATTTCTCGCTGTGCGGTGTTTAATTAAATAGGAAATATTGTGATTTCTTTGGAGTAGCTCTTATTTAATGAATTAAGCTACTAATTTTTAAAACATGTCTTGGATATTCGGATACAGTAGGCCTCAACAGCCACCTCCAGATGAGCCCCCGGCAAACGGCGGTGAATCCGCTGCACCTCCTGTTGCCTTAACTAAAGCCGAGAAAAAAGCAATGGAAGCCTATAGATTTGATTCTAGTGCTCTAGAAAGAGCTGCTCAAGCTGCCCGTGAACTAGAAAGATCGAGTATGTATTTAACCTTATCAGTCACATTTTAGGGTATTGCATAATGTGGTTGAACCTAACCTAAAATCCTATTGAATCGTATATTAGTTATGTACTTAAACTTAAATCTTTAAATATATATAAATAATTTCAAATTTAATGTCTTCTACAATAGTATTTTATTAACTGCTACAACTTTGTGTACTTTAGGGACTAAAGCTTTTGCAATGTTAATCCTAACATCATCTTCATACCATTATGAATGAAGATAAAATTGTGTGGAAAATGCAACATTGCAGATATAAGTTCAAATTTGTTTTTTAAGTTGAATTTATCTTTATATTTGATGTGTATCTTGAATAAAGTGTAGAAAATTGGTGGAATTTCTATAAACAAATTATAGGTTTAAATACCAAAGTTAATGAAAATAGAGTGCTTGATAGCAAATCTATCATTCTAATGGGCAATGAATATGAATATTAAGATAACAAATATGATCAAAATGTTATATAATATTAGATGATGCAAATGTCTGCAATATCTTTTAGTACTTCATTTAAATTGAATTCTATTTTGTCCTTGTTGTATAGATTCTTGGTACTTTAGACTTGGTAGTTTAGATTTTACCTATAGAAAAATTGTGATGTTACTAATGCATCAAGGAATAAATAAAAGTGATATAGCAGAAAATACTTGTTTATAATCTTGTCAAATTTAAAATAAAGTAATTTTAATCAAAATAAAAATATATGATTCATTTATGGAACATCTAAAAAATCCCCACCAGTTCAAAGTTAATTCTACAGACCTGTAAAGAACCGGCACAAGAAACTCAGTGCAATTGTTTTTTATTCAATGGTCATAGAAATTTACAAATAAACTAAATATAAAATAAATTGTTTGAAATAGAGGCTGGATAATTCATTTCATTTCCAAAGTGTGTTGATATTTCAAAAATTGTTAATTAAGTAATAATAACTTTTAATACACTAACACAATTTCAAAGTTTTAAAAAAATTTTACAATTTTTTGAAATTGTGATACAGAAAATTATTAGATGTTTTCTGAGATCCTATTGTAAAGCATGCATACTGCCCCATTAAGAAATTGTGGACTCATTGCAGTCTAGTTATGGGTGTTATAAGTTTAAGCCTATTTGATTCTATCTATTCAATATCCACATCTAATTTATGATTTTGTTACTCAATTTTTTATTGTATATTTTTGAGTAAACCTTTTTTTAATGAAAAATAGCTTGTATTTTTACTATAAAATTAGTATCATAATTGGAAAATTTAGATATTTTAGACTTCTCAAGAGGTGCAGTTTTAAATCCTGCTTTGTTAAAATTTTAAACATTTTTTTTTATGTTTTCTTTAAGTAATTTGTTGTTCTTAGTACTGCGCTACTGGATTAATATTTAAAAATATTTTTAAATGTTGTCACAATCCATGGTTCACTCTCTCACCCTTACTCACCACAGCTGTGTGTGTAAAGCAATGGACAAAACAGTCGCATGTGGTACTGGCAGCAAATTATTTAAGTGTTTAGGTGAATGATACAGAGAAGAAGAAGATTTAATTAAATAGTAGTAATTTAATTAGAAGCCTGTATATGAATTGCTCAATTTGCTTGTACATTATGTTTTTTATTTTGTAACTAGGACATGCAAAAGATGCTCTGGAACTCAGCAAGTTGCAAGAAAGCACCAGGCAACAAGAACAGATGGCAAAAATCAAAGAGTATGAGGCTGCCATTGAACAGGCCAAGGTTGATCAGAAGCGTGTTGATTATGAAGAGAGGCGTAAAACTTTACAGGTAATGCAATGTTTAATATATAATTTCATATTCACTTGTCTTTTTAAAAATGTTAACCAAATATTAAATAAATAGCAAACTGCTTTGTACTTTGTTAATAGAATTAATAAAATTGTGCAAAATTTTTCATATGGATGCATAAAATCAGCTAAAATAGAAAAAAAGTATGGGCAATATTAACACTTTGTCATTCAAACAATTAATTCTGATAAGGAAATACAACTAATCCATAGCCCATTGTAGCTCATTATAATCTAACAACCATTATACTGGATGTCATACAATACTTGTATCATTTAAACCTTATTAGAAAAATTATAATATTTTTATTTTTTTGTAGGAGGAAACTAAGCAACATCAGATACGGGCGCAGTACCAAGATCAATTGGCAAAGACACGCTATGAAGAACAGTTGCTGCAACACCAAAAGAATCAGGAGGAGGTGTTGAGAAAGTGAGTTATGGACAATGAGTATGGAATTGATGGCAATCAAAAAGTATAAAAAATAATTTAATTAAAAGTAAAATTTAAGCAAAATATAAAAGATAGTGTCAAATCACTATGTTCTGCCTTTTTGTGCGAGACTCAATTTGAAGAAATAAAAATAAGTAATTTCCCTGAAGTGATCTCCTTACTCCTTAACCCCATCATGCTTATACTACAGAATATCAAAAATAATATTTAAAATTCTTTAATTTTTAACATATTATTATTTCACACTACAGGCAAGAAGAAAGTGTTGCAAAACAAGAGGCAATGCGTCGTGCGACCGTTGAACATGAAATGGAACTGCGTGAAAAGAACAAGTTGAAGGCAATCGAGGCTGAAGCCAGAGCTCGGGCCAAAGCTGATAGAGAAAACCGAGATATTACACTGGAACAAATTAGATTAAAGGCGGCTGAGAATAGGACCACCATCTTGGAAAGTATACAGTAAGTGATTTTTTTTTGTGTATGGCATTGTTATGAATATATTTATTTTATTCTATTTGGAAATTAATGAACGACAAATATGAATAATTGTAAAATTGTGAATGATTATATATAAGAAAAAGCCATGTTGAGTTTCTTGTTTCAGTTCTTTTCAGGTCTAAAGTATTAACTTTAGTGGTAGTGTTTTTAACATTAAAAAAATTAATCTAGTATTGTTATTCTAAATAGAATTATTTATAATAATATTTGATATTCTATATAAAATTTGTCATTACATATTGTGATTTAAAGTAATTGTTATAGGAAAACAATATTAAGTTTTTGAAACTCTATACATATGTGTTGAACCAAATGTTCTTAACCCAATTTAGATTAATTGAAGGGAAAAATTAAATTAAGTTAAACACAATAGTTTTCTTTCATTGAAATCTAAACATCAATATATTTTCTTTATATATTTGTTATATTTCTATTTTACTTATATAGTTATATAAATAAATTATTATGCACGAGCAAACTGTGTTTATTATTAACATAACAACATATATTTTTATAAAATTTAATATAGATATTTTTGGTTTCTTTAGCTATATTGTGATTAATTTCCAAATTTATATCTATTTAAATAAAAAATTAATCCTTAATGTCCACATATATTTGATATAAGTATTCAGCATACAATAATGACACTCACCCTATCCCGTTTCACCCAAACAGGACAGCAGGCAGTGTTATAGGGACAGGATTGAATGCGCTGGTAACGGACTGGGATAAGACCTTAGCAGCGGCCGGTGGACTCTCCCTCTTGGCGCTCGGCGTGTACACGGCTAGGGGTGCCACGTCTGTTGCAGCCCGATTCATTGAAGCCAGGATTGGTATGTGTGATGAAATTGTTTTTTTTGTATTTTTTTTTTTTTAATATAGCTTTACGCCTTATCCCGCTTATAGAAGGGTAGGCAGAGGATTTTAGATTCGAATTCATTTATTTACAATAAGTACATTATTATAATACATATTGCAATATATTTAAAAGGTTTACATAACAAATTTAGCAATCACTTGATTGTAGTATTTAGAATTTTTGGATATCTCACTAAAATTCTCCTTTCTCTTAATGTTCAGACAAGGAGAAGAGAACACTTAAAATCTTAAGAAACTATCAATTGACGTGATTATTAAGATATGTATAAAATTAAATATGCATTTACGAAGCATCGCATGTTGAGTGGCGGAACTCAACGCCGCGCTTTGCCTAGTTGACCAAGCGAAGAAAATAGGAATAGAAAAATTCATCTTCCCTGAGTGGGAATCGAACCAACAAACTGTCGCGTTTACATGCTGAGACTGCTTTGAATAGTTAAGCTATTAATTAGTTATTATATTAAGATTTTTTTGAACTATATATTTATAAAGTTATTTTTTTAATTTATTCATATACTTTTAGGTAAACCAACGCTCGTGAACGAAACATCAAGATTTTCCCTCCTGGAAGCTGTTAAGCATCCAATACTAACAGTTCAGAGGGCAGCGGCTAGTTTGAAAAAGCCATCAGACGCTCTAGCCGGTGTTGTTTTGTCACCCACTCTGGAGAATCGTCTCAGAGATATAGCTATTGCCACAAAAAACACTAAAATGAACAAGGGTTTCTATAGAAATTTACTTATGTACGGACCCCCTGGAACTGGTAAAACATTATTCTCTAAGGTGAGTATAGTTGTAAAAAAAATAATATTTCTTTTGTATGTCGGGTTAAAATATAACTTAAAATTAAGGAAAATAATAATAAGTTCACTGCTTATATAGAATGTGAGCATTTTGCCTGAATTAAATTATTATTTTTGAACGATTATTCGATTTCTAACTACAATTTTGCTTTTAATTAATATGGAAAATAAGTGAAATAAAATCACATCGAAAGAAATTTTTGGTTATAAGATCTAGCAAGCTGCTTAACGGAGGTCTTTTATCAATAAAAAATATATTATTTTTATCTTACTCTTTCTCGGAATTATAATAATTCAACATACTAATAATATGGCTTCCGTCTCGACACAACCTCTAATATTAACACAACATTAGTGGGTTCAATTTTCTTTAAGGGGATATGAATAATTTTTCTCATCAATTAGAGTATAAATATAATGAGAAAATATATACAATATAACACTTGATTTGCTCAAGTTGTATTATTGTTTTATTATATAATTTACTCTAGGGATAGATTTTTTTAGTAAATAATATTATGTTTTCTGCCCGTGAGTCCATGGGATTACTGCAAAGTGTTCGAAACGTCGGGTTTCACAAAAAAAATGTTAATATACGCGATTGATCCGATTATATTGTTTTATTTAAAAATATATATTTTCTTTTTAGAAACTGGCGAAACATTCAGGAATGGACTATGCAATAATGACGGGTGGTGATGTGGCGCCGATGGGAAAACATGCGGTGGCCGCCATACACAAGATGTTCGACTGGGCTAATACTAGCAGGAAAGGTGTGTTTTGGCAAAATAAATAGTAAAATGTTAATAGTAAATCGACCTCGTAGAAACTAGAACCTCGATTAACCGGACTTATTGGTGTAACCCATTCGGATAATCGAAAGTACATACATTCGTATGTATGAATGAAATCGGGTGTTCGGGTTTTGAGCATGCATATGGAAGAAACTTAAAGGTACATTTTATTCAATTTGCCTGTAGTCCGGATAATCGTGACGCCGTGTAGCCGAGGAAGTATAGAATATAGAAACATAGGTTCGTTTAATTACAGTGCGACGCGAAATAAAATATTATTTTAGTTAGTATATAGATAAAGTAAATAGATTTTTTTTAGCTTCACGCTTTATCTCGCACATGGCAGGGTAGGCAGAGGGAACTGCAGGAACGATTGGAACCTAGTGTTAAGACACTCCGTGCTTAGTCCCTGCTTTCTCCGTGCCCGCTTTCCGCCTGTTTTCGAAGCATTGCGTGTTGAGTGGCGGAACTCAACGCCGCGCTTTGCCTAGGTGCCAGAGCGAAGAAAATGGAAATAGAAAAATCCATCTTCCCCGACTGGGGATCGAACCCAGAAACCGTCGCGTTACAGGCAGACGTTACGCCTCTGCGCCACGACGATCCTTAATAGAATATATTTTGACTTAATACACATAATTTTTTAATATATTGGGTTATAAAATGTACGTCTCATAAGAAATAAAATATTATTTTTATATATTATTTAGAAAAAAAGCCAATGCTACTTCTAAAGGCTTCTCTTTTTAAATATCATATAAATCGATCCTGTAATATATAAACTTATTCAATACAAGCAAACAAACACTTTTCATAATATTATTATTTATATATATATATATATATATATATAAATAATAATATTATGAAAAGTATATATATATATATATATATATATATATATATATATATATATATATATATATATATATATATATATATATATATATATATATATATATATATATATATATATATATATATATTTATATTTATTTATATTTATATATTATTTCCCACAGGTGTCCTGCTATTCATAGACGAGGCAGACGCGTTTCTCCACAAGCGTTCTTCAACACAGCTAAGTGAGGACCTCCGGGCTGCCCTCAACGCTTTCCTCTATCGCACGTCGGACCAAAGCAGTCGCATTATGTTGGTACTAGCTTCCAATACACCACAGCAGTTCGACTCAGCAATAAACGACCGTCTCGACAAGATGATAGAGTTCGGTTTGCCAGGCTTTGAAGAAAGGGAACGCCTCATTAGATTGTATTTCGATAAGTTTGTGCTGCAGCCGGCGTCGGAAGGCAAGCGGTGAGTTTTATGTTTATATATGAAGAATTTTAATATAGCACTGTACTTGATTGGGCAAGGCAAGGTTTGTTAAATGTTTTAAATATTAGGTCATACCTTATGAGAACTGGTGGTGGAATTTCTCACTAAGTAATTAGACAGTTAAAAAAATTAGTTATTTTGTGCCAGTAGTGTCAGTAGTGTATGAGAATATTGAAATATACCACAAAATGTAACAGTTCTAATTATATAAATTGAAAAGTATAAAATATTTTAAATATCTGCATTTAAAACGATCAATTAACTTCAACCAGTAATACTAAGAAATAAGTATATAATTAATAAAAAGTATGGACAATTTTAAGTGTGTAATAATACACATACACACACACACACACACACACACACACACACACACACACACACACACATCTACACACTCTATCCCTTGCGGGGTAGTCAAAGAGAACGGCGCGACGCTGCGGTCCCTGCATACCTCTTTCGCATCTTTCACCTTTCGCCTCCTTAGCCTCCTCCGCCTCTTTCACCTCTTTCCTATTCTCCAGGCGTCTCAATGTGGAACAATTCGACTACGGTGCCCTCTGCACATTGCTAGCGGAGCGCACGTCGGGCATGTCCGGGCGTGCCCTGTCGAAGCTGGGCGTGGCGTGGCAGGCGGCCGCCTACGCGTCCGACAACGGCACCCTCACTGAGAAGATGTGCATCGAGATTTGCGATGATGCTGTTATGGATCATAGGCAAAAGGTTTGTGGTGATTTTTTTGTATGTTTTTATGTATATATGTTGCGGTTACGAGGTGTGTTCAAAAAGTATCGCGAATTTTGTGTTTTTTCAAAAATTATTTATTTATTCATGAATATCTATTTTGTCCCCTTCAAAGTAATCCCCATGAGATATTATACACTTGTGCCAACGGTTTTTCCAATCTTCGAAGCACTTCAAAAAATCATTTTTTTTTATCTTGTTCAGCTCCTCCTTCGATGCCGTCTTTATCTCGTCAAGTGTAGCATAACGTCGTCCTTTCATGGGCCTCTTCAGTTTAGGGAACAAGAAAAAGTCACAGGGGGCCAGATCTGGGGAATACGGTGGCTGCGGCATCATTAGTGTGTTGTTTTTTGGCCAAAAAGTCGCGCACAAGCAACGATGTGTGAGCAGGGGCGTTATCGTGGTGCAAAAGCCAATTTTTGTTCTTCCACAAAACCGGGCGTTTCTGGCGGATTGCTTCGCGCAAATTGCGCATAACTTGCAGGTAATAAACCTTATTGACCGTTCTACCCTGTGGCAAGAACTCATGATGCACCACGCCCCTGCAATCGAAGAAAACTGTCAGCAAAACTTTCACATTCGACCGAACTTGGCGCGCTTTTTTCGGTCTTGGTTCGTGCGGCAGCTTCCATTGAGATGATTGAGCTTTGGTTTCCACGTCATAACCATAAACCCACGATTCGTCACCAGTTATGACCCTCTGGAGCAAATTTGGGTCGTCGCGGACAGAGTCCAACATCTCATTAGCAATGTTCATGCGATGCTGTTTTTGGTCGCAATTGAGCAATTTTGGTACGAATTTCGCGGCGACCCGTCTCATGCCCAAATCATTGATAAAAATCGAATGGCACGAGCCAATCGATATGTCTAGGTCCTCAGCAACTTCTCTAATGGTGATTCGACGATTGGCCAATACCATTTTCTCCACTTCATTAATTTTTTCGTCTGTTGTTGAAGTGCTCGGGCGTCCGGCACGCTCTTCGTCGTTCACATCTTCTCGGCCTTCTGAGAACATTTTGTACCACCGATAAACGTTGCTTCGGTCCAAGGTAGCTTCTCCGTATGCCACAGTCAACATTCGGAATGCATCCGCGCACTTAATTTCGTTTTTCACACAAAATTTGATACACGTTCTTTGATCCATTTTTTTGAATGGGTAAAAATCGAATACGATCCAAAACACGTGCAAGCAAAGCAGCTGTCAACAATTAAGTGAACATTCAAAATGGCCGAGGTTGTCGGCATAAGTGAGAGACATGAGTACCAACATAACGCCACAAAAAAATTGAAATTCGAATATACGTAACCCGCGAAAATTCAAAATTCGCGAAACTTTTTGAACACACCTCGTATGTTAATATTATAGATATATATTAATATTATAGATCTTATCTTTAATAAATATAAATTAATTTTACAGATGGAATGGCTATCGGCTGAAGAAAAATCTAGAAGCATGATGCCGTACTTAATGAACCTTCCACCTCTAGACGCTCCACTAGATAACACTGAAAAGGCCAAAATTATAGAAATTGAAGAAATTAAGGAACAAAAAGTGAAATCAGCAAAGAAAAAGTCTAAAGATGTTGAATCAGACAAGTGACACAACGGTAATGTAGAAGAGATATGTGATAAAAAACAGTGCATCTATGACTTTAGTGATACAAAATGGAGTACACATATATATCTGTCTGATAATGTTATGATGAAACTACGTACCTTGGCGTTGCAAATGAAGAACAAATGTAAAAAGTAAATTTTCTTTTTAAACAAGTCACTGTTAAATTGACTGACCTCTAACCTCCATATTAGGTTAACTTAAGTTAAGTTAAGTTAACTTTAAATGAATTAAGCTAATAATTAAAGTTTCAAACCCGCACTGGTATTAACTGCATTGTGAATTTGAGTCATTAACATTCAAATGACGCTAGATTTTGTACTATACTTCTGTAATCATTTCTATGTTTTGGCAAGATAAAGTGGCGTCGACTAATATATAGGAAGATAATGCGTAAAGCTAAAATAAATAACTATAATATTATATATGGATGTACTAAAATGTTTATAATATATGTTTCTCATCTGTGGTTAGGCTATAATATGTCTTGGGATTCTGCGAACCAGTATAAGTAAAAAATTATAAGAAAATTTAGTGGAAGGATAAAATGATTCTTGCTTGTCGTTTAAATATAAATGTTACTACAGTTATGAAAAATTAATCTATTCGAACAACTTGTTATCAATATACATTCGCGTTATACTTTTAAGAAGATTCATTGAACTCAAATTGAACAGTTTTGATACTTAATGCCTTTTACTATACTGATAGTGAATTATATTAGAATTAAATAAATAAATAAATAAATTGTTAAGTAAAATATCAAAAATGATATTTTTCAAATTGCTTTGCCTTTATATACTACTGTTGTAGTGTATGTATATTATGAGTAATGCTTCACTGTTAATGTAAGACTCCTTATAATTTTGAAATATGATTTTTTTAAAATATTCTGTGAATAAACATAAAAATAATAAACACAACAATTTGATTCTAGAACTGATCTAAATTTATATGAGCATCTATATGAAGGTACTACTATATATATTTGATAAAAGACATCTTGAACTATTCAGCATTTATTGTAAATATAATAATAGAGTGGTGTTAAAAATGTCAATTTAAAGATGTTAATAAAAATTTTATTTTGTGGTAAAATTATGATATATATGTATATGTATATTTGTATGTATATATGTATGTGTGTATGTATGTATGTATGTATGTATGTATGTGTATACTCTTGAATTTCTCTAAATGCTAATAAATGGTTTTCGATTTCTTGTGTTGGATATCTTATGTTAAATGCACAATATACAAACCCAAAGAAGTGTTATATAGAATTAATATATGTCAAAAATAATTACTGCACAAAATAACGAAGTATAACAAATTTAATGTGTAATAATAATTTTTAAGACTCATTAAAATCTTTCACATAAATTTGGTATACATTTCGAAAGGTTTCCTTTAATTTACTTTATCTATAGAAAATAAATACATGAATATGTATAGTCTGTGAATGACTTATGTAGTAAGACACATTGGCTCCTTCAAAATATTGAATAAAAATTGTGACTTGAGTAAAAAGTATATTGTAGTAAAGTCTATAACTTAGTTTTTATTTCTTATGATGGAGAAAAGTAATATCTTTATACATAAATAATAAATTTGAAAATGAAATTTCCGAATATTTGCCTCACATTTACAACATGATTAATAAAATATTTTAAATAAAAGAAATACTTTAAATTTAAAATATGTACATTGGTTGCATTTGTAAACAAATATTACTGTTATAAATTTTACTGTTATACATTTTGTAATTGTTGAGAATTTATATACAAACGGCCATTTGAATATTTCATATTGTATTTTCTCAACATATGTCACACTTTTTAGAATAATAGCATAATAGGCCTATGTGAAACAGTGTAGTA